>OY787661.1:36928972-37471275 GCA_963678985.1 Spisula subtruncata | reverse complement strand
CCCTGTCGGTCATTTGCAGACACTTTCTCAGTGGATACAAGTTACGAGACGTTGCCCAAATATCCTCCAATCCAGTTTCCAAAACCACTTCTTCTTCTCCGTGTACCTCAAGTTTTGTTGTAGATGAAAAGTAAAACAAGTTTTCCGTCCGAAGAAGAAAAGCTATATTATGGAGTTGAAACTGCTTGCTGGCGACGAGTTCCATGGTTCCATAATTCATTGTATGTAACGAATGATCGGAGAAAAAGTTGTGGGAGCAATAATGTGACTTTAAAGTATCGGTACTATAACCAAATGGAAGAAAATCCAAGTACAGCCAAGATTATAAGTTCATGCCCCGAAGTCTAAATGAGATTGGCAAAATATATTTATTTGTACAACTATAGTAAGGGTATTGAACTCGTCGCAAGCAAGCAGTTTCAACTCCATAATATAGCTTTTCTTCTTCGGACGGAAAACTTGTTTTACTTTTCATCTACAACAAAACTTGAGGTACACGGAGAAGAAGAAGTGGTTTTGGAAACTGGATTGGAGGATATTTGGGCAACGTCTCGTAACTTGTATCCACTGAGAAAGTGTCTGCAAATGACCGATAGGGGGCATTTCAGCTCCGAGTTATCTGTAATAAACTTTGTCGTTCCTGATATACATACATGTGTTGAGCTATTTGATCAATCAATAAATAAAAGGACGCCCTTTTTAAAAACATATTTTTATTGTTTATGAAAAATTGGTAAATGGATTTGTTTTTAAAATATGATTAGAAACACTACTTGTGTTAATAAAAACTGAAAACCATATGTATGATTTTACATTCAATAAATTACAGAAACAACTTTATTTATGTAAAAGGAAATCACATTGTACAAATACACAAGGTCCAAGGTCTCACTATACTTAGATCATGTCGTGCCTATGTTAACGTAAAGGCATACAAAATTGGATTGATGTTACAGTGAGACAAAACATGTGGTATGAGACATCATGAATGTTTGACTTTAAAACACATTTATAAGTAAATGTGTGCCCACAACCGTAAGTATTTGATTCTTTTACCGATTTTAACGAGACTTTCTCGACACTCAAGTCTAGAATGAGCTACACCATGTCTAAATACGCACATACTGTCTAAATCCCCAGGGATGGGACACGTAATCATGTAGTAATTCCCGAGTCTTGAAACCGGACCGAAGTCTTTTCCCAGGGACTTGGAGTAGATAAGGTTGTCAAATTCCTGACTGTTGGGAAGAGTCGTCTGTCTAATTTCCCTTTATATATACTGGTGCATCTTCGTCACATACCACATAGATCTTGTATGTCCACACTGATGACTAGTAATTTAGATCAAATATTTTGGTGAACCAAAATGAAGAAATCCAAATGCAATTCAAGTGGTTTTCAGTATTAAACGTTTTCTCGTGCGCTATTCCAGGGACCCTGTTATTAATTATTAAGTGTTGATATGACCCTATGTCGCTCACAGTAGCTAAATGTGAAAAGTGGGCAAAAGACATACGCATTGATAATAATTCATACGTTACTTAACACATACAACAAATTTTCGACGAAGAGGATTTATTTTTGTGCTCAAGTGAGCTAAAAAGAAATCACAGATTATGCAATATTAAAACAATATCAAAGAACGTGATCAAACAATCTATGAAAAGTTTACTCGTACATGCTTAGTTTCACGTTTATGTCTATACGGTACACTAGTAGTTTACACGATGACAGCTTTTGCCACATCTATACAATGCGTTCCTTTTATCGCCCTGAATGCTGTTCTTGAATTCAATTCGAAACTACCGGTGTTGCATGAAATTATATATCCAGTCTCATCATTGCGAAAGAGCGAGGTTTGCCGTTGTGCCTGTTGCCGAGTTATAGCTTATTAAAATAGTGACTTTAATCAGGAACTATCTAAATCCTAAAGATTATAATTACATTGTTCCTGCTTTAATATACCGGTTCAACAGTCTGATCGTCGTTGTCATCATCGGACAATGGTTCAAACCCCAACTCACATATACGTTCGTCTACTGCCAGTAGTTTCACATTATAGTTCCCGGATTAATTGCTGACTTCCTCAGAGACATTATATTCACTTTTATTTGGTGAACTCTTTGTTGGAACAAAATAAGGTTCTAAGAGATTTAGACCTTTATCAGAAGGCGACTTCAGATAAAGATGTGCTGCTTTGAATGGTGACTAAACAGTGTTTTTTCTAGCTTTCGTTTTCCCGATCTTGTGTTTGATTGGTGTTCTTGTTTGAGTGCCGTCTACCTAGCTCGCTACTGTGTCAAATATATGGTCGAAGGTTACTTTTCTTTCTTGACATGTATTTAGAAACTGGAAATAAGATAATATGAATAATTAATACGACACTCTGAATGCGTGCTACAGGAATGCCTTATAAATTGTATGGAAAATACCGACTACATGTATATGATATATTATTTTGACATAGCACTTCAATGTAAGTATTATAAATTATATTTTTATCGTTAAATATTTTAAATGCCAACAGTAAACAGCGCATGTATAACTTCTCGATTATGTTGTACTGCTTGGTACTCAATGCAACCATGAAAAATATGTTTCCCAATGCAATCATTATTCATTAATTCGAATAAAATCGTTAAAATGCCTCTTAATGCTGAACAGATAGGACACATATACTATGTTGTGCAATGAGAACATATACTATCGATAATAATCTGGAAAAATCCAGTATTTGACAAAAAACATGACTTTTTTGCGTTAAGACCCAATGCAATCGCGGTTTTCATAACAGAAAGTCGTCGATTCGAAATTGTGCACAGGGTAATCACAAAAACTACGGCACCTACAGCCAAAAGCAAGATATCAATGGATACCGGACGTTGTTGGCCAGAACATGGTCAGTATAATATGTTAACATATCGAAGAAAAAAGACAGAAAACAGCAAATTACCTGTTTGACATGGGCGCCGCCATTAGAAAAACCGAAATGCAACCACCACGTGATCACCCCCTCTGAATTTAACTGTAACAAAAAGCCAGCAAAACTAGTAAAAACAATCACTTGATAAAGCAAATAAAACATAACTTTTAAGTTATTGTACACTTATGTGCTTTATAGGGTTGGGTATTAAATTTGTACTTTTGCCCAATTTGGACCAGCTGTCTCAGGGTTCTAAAGCTGAACCACGGGCTATGTTCCAAACATAGCGAGAAAAACACTGAAACAATAGTGTCTCCCACAAGGTAACTCACAACAGTTACAGTTATCTCTCGCTAGCTATGAAATCCCATATGTTAACTCGACACTTTATTAAATTATTATATCTTATATAAGGTGAAATATTCGTTCAGCAGCAAAAAAGTTGGTCCTGACAAATATACACCAAAAAACAATTGTTTCCATAGCAATGCTTATTATTACATATTTTAGAATATGTTTTGTCTTCTTTGTATACAATGGCCAAAATATCTAAACAATATATTTCCCATTACTGTATTGAGCAAAGGGGAATAGTTATTAAACGGTAAAACGATACATTAAGAGGTGGACTCGTGCAGATTTCATAATTTGCGAGTTAATTTCGAATATTGCAAGAACTATATCACGAAAACCACGGCCACAACGTATTTTACCATATTTCAATTATGATTGTAACCTAATCGTAAATATTTAATATGTTTCGTAGGTACAGTAGAAACTCCCTTATCTGAAACCGCTCTTATCCGAAATCCTCCGCAATACGAAAATATGTTGATCCCAGTTTTCTACCTTCTAAAAATACGCTCATGTTTATCAACCAATAAGAAATTTTGCAATCAAATGACAACTTCACCAAATGTATATGTCATAGCAGTAGTAATAGTCATGAAAGGACTTGACCAAATGAAACTGGCAATCAATTTAAACAATTAAAAAATTAAATTGAATTAAAGGGAATTAAAGAGAATAAATAAAATTCCATATTAACATTATAAAATGTAGCGTAATCGATAAACAGGAATAGTATACCAACGTTTTTAATTATTATATACATTTACACAAATAACATATTATATTTGTAATGAAATCAGTTGTTTGCTTCAACCTCATACTATAATGAAAGCACCGTTCGTAGAAATAAACAATCAACAAAGCATTAAACGTGTTCGTGAATTAACCACACCTTCCACGTTAACTATCTACGAGAGGTGCCCCACTTATATTTGAACAGTATTGAATATCAAATAGTTAGATGCTTATTATATATATACAAAATATTTCTATATCATCGTGCAAAATAACGTGTTATGAAACACATACAACTATTGATTATTACTTTATTTCTTAGTTTGCACCCAAATCTTCAATTTTGTAGGGGGTATGTTGTTTGGCTTTTTGAAGACCGAATAATCCGATCGATGCTGTTTGCATTTCCCGCCTGTAATAAACGCAGCAATATTCCATAGACTAAAGGGTTTGTGGGTATATGTTCATTAGACGTTGGCCTTTACTAATATTGCGTAATATACTTCAAATGTGTGTTCTTAAGGTACAGAATGGTGTTTTTGTGGAGAGAGTTGAAGCTCCGTGTTGACAAAACACCATGCTCCCCATATGGTCTCCAGGAAAGTTGTTTTGCAAACATTTTGACCAAATATGGTTTGGAACCTAATGTACACAGCAATGTGCATTCACCTTTGACTTTTTAGTAAAACATATATGTTCCATTAAGTCAGTATAGCAAACAACAGCATACGTCATGCAAACGTTCGGAAACATGTGAAGCTTAACGAATGTCAACTTATGGGTAGCCTTATCAACATTTATCATATAGTAGGCTGTCCGTTCATGGTATCTTTCTCAACGATAAAGCATTGCCTCTACAGAGGTGACAAAGTTGTGGCATTTACGGTGCCGTTGAAGTATACACAGCGTTAAAGAGATTTGTCTCCCTTATGTTGTTTTTGTGGTATTGAGCAGGTAAACACCGATTTTATCCCGAGTCCGGTATGTATAATTCTCTAAATGAACAAATCGAAAGTTCCAATGGGTACTCTTAACATCGCTGAAGTCCCTATTTTGGTTTTTGGATATGCATTACTTATCAAATAACCAAAGTTTAAGATTTTGGTAGGTATCATCACTTTTTGTCAGTTTTTAATATTTTGCGTAATTTCGTAAAAAACAGCAACAAAGCGCAAAACATCCTTCCTGTGACAAAAATTGCATATTTTCTTCACAAAAATGGATTATCCATGCTCAACCAACAACTTTGAAGTTCTTTTATGGCAGTGGCTGACCTTCAAAACGCAAAACACCAAACCCTCTACAAAAGTGTTGTTTTTGGTTCATTCTATTTATCAAACAAACCAACCAGTTAGTGTAAATGTTACCTAACACATATGTTTACACAGTACAAAATAAATATTTGATTTATACCATATTTTCATGAAAATATGTCATGTTCAACACTGTTCAAATATAAGTGGGGCACCTCTCGTAGTAACTACCAAAGTAATTACAATACAAAATACAATGCTATCACAAAACAATTACCAACACGCTTCCACCACAAACAATTAGCTAGACTCATATATTATTTACAACAATCTCACATTTACGTGATTTAAGCATTATATTATTGCACTATCATACATTCTATAAGCACAGCTAACATTTTATTTTACACAGCAAGGAATAGTTCTCCATTTCCGTTGTATAATTGGATTACAGGCCAATTTAACAACGTCTTGTTCACTATTATACGTCTCATATTTCTATACAAGAAATCCTATTATCAACCACTTGCAACTTGCCATCACTTATATTGGATAAAGATAAAACAACATCTCCGAGGGACGGTGAAAAAGTTATGAAATTTACTTCCAGGTATGTCATAAACCCAACCCAATGCTTGCGGGTTAGAAAAAGCTGATGGGGACAAAATCGCAAGAACAGTAAGACCAAACCAGTGATTGAATTCGTAGTAGAGTTACACCACGAAATACACAAAACTATATCCCCGATGAGAAATAAGAATATGTAACATGTAATGCATTGAATAAAAAGAACGATAGAGCTATGAATATAAAAAGCACAATATATATAACAGTGCGCAACCGTGAAGGGACATTACTTTCAAACGTATTTCCCGTTATTGTATCGCCGCTTGAAATCGTATTAGTGATTTAAGTTACCCTTAGACATTGAAATTCTCACAAGAACGTCACCACAAAAGTCCAAAAATTTACCAGTACGTCAGCAAGAGTAGTGTCTCAACTTTTGGGAATACATGGCCATGACATTTAACCAATAATTCGATTACTGACAATTTCCAGTCGAGAATGCCACACTTGTATAGAACAATTTCTTTATAAAACCTATGATATGCTGGTAATAAACGAACTAAATGTCAATATTTTGTAATAAAGGAAACATATTATTGTTTCCAAATATGAGCGCACAGCATACGACAGACGTAATTCAATATGCAGGGTATAGTTCTGTATGTTCACGCCCCGTAGTTCTTCGAACTAAATAACAACACTGTTTTATCTAACAGTTTGTCTGTTGTGATATTTCGCCTGCCTGTCGTTCCAACAGTAATTTAAATTACACGTAGACACTGCGCTAGTACTGTAATTGACTTAGTTCTGAAGCGTGCAAGGACATTTCGTCCTTTACAGACGATAATATATCTTGGGAAATGTTTGTCAGTATACAGCTTGTTTCGTCGCTGTTGTCTTGTAATAAGAGAGACTAAAAAATCATAAGTGTTTGCTTAAGCTGAAAATGTAACAGTATAGTATGGTTACTGACGCCGGTACTCGCGTACTAGTAAAGGAAAAAAAGAAAAGAATACATGCATTGCCATTTTCGAGCATCTATTTTGGAAATAGAAACGTACAAACACTATTGACATCATTTTGTGACATACTTGATGGTCAACCGCAAATAAATCTCAGGCTGATCCGAAAATATATTTGAACAACGAGTACTATATACAGCATTTACCAATTACATACACCTTTGTGATTCGAGTTACTGATTTGGACCAAAACGCCAATTATCAATGTTAAAACATTGGAACAAATTTGCAAACAAAGGACAATAACTATTCTTTCAATTGTAAGGTGTCGTACAACGCTAGCAGAATTGTTTGTACCACGAGCCTATTTCTAAACTTGTTTACAACACATCAAACAGCATCACCTGAATGGTATCGCATTTCATTGCGCTCATTCGTCGGGCAATAATGCAAGTTGCAGTAACTGTTTCTTTTCAACTTTATCTTAGAGATATGTCAGCAACTTGCATTCAAAGGAACCTAAAGAGGATGTCAATAACAAATAAAATGCATTTAGAGCATGCGATGCATTTAGATCAATAACATTTACAATGTACATCTATTCTTTTCCGCATAACATTCACCCTATATAGCATAGTGGAAGGATCAAGTATACTACAAGTGTTCTAGAATTAACCAATCCTTCCACGTTAAGTACATTGTATCTTCTAACTACCAAAGTAATTGCAATACAAAATACAATGCCATCACATAACAATTACCAACACACGTCCACCACAAACAAGCAATTTGCAAGACTCATATATTATTTACAACAATCGCACACTTAATTGATTTAAGCATTATATTATTGCACTCTCATACATTCTATAGTCACAGCTAACATTATATTTAACACAGCAAGGAATAGTACTTCATTTCCGTTGTGTAATTGGATTACAGGCTTATTTAACAACATCTTCCTCACTAGTATACGCCTCAGCTGATTATATAAGCAATCCTATAAACAACTTGCAACTTGCCTTTAATACTTAAACATTGACAAAACTATGCTCGCGACGAGAACTAATGCTTTTAAAGTGATACATTGAATGAACGATATAGCTATGAATGGCCACACATTAACCTTATTGCAAAACTAGAAGTACATTTTGTAAAATAATACAGTTCGCAAAGACTATGATGAAACCCTGATACTTATTTCCTATGGTTGTTCTCTTAGACATTGAGATCCTTAAAAGTAGGTCACCACAAACGTCCACAGACATAAATATTTTCCAGTATTTCAGCTATGAATAAGACACCGGAGTAGAATCTCTGCTTTTGGGAATAAATGTCCATGACATTTTATAAATAATTCGATAACCGACAATTTACGATCGTGAATGCTACATTTTTATAGATTTTTTTTCTTTATAAAACGTAAAGCATGCTGGTAATAAAGAAACCAAATGTCAATATATGCTGAGAAAATAACATATTATGAATGCATAACAGACGACATGCGTAATTCAATTTGTAGGTAATAGTTTTGTATGTTCACGCCACGCAGTTCTTCCAACTAAATAACTGTACCGTTTTATCTATCACTTTGTCAACTGTGATATTTCTCCGTGCCTGTCGATCCAAATGCAATTTAAATATTACACATAGAAACTGCGCTAATAATTGACTTATATATACAGCATGTAAGGATATTTGGTCCTATACAGACGACAATACCTCTTGACAATTCTCTGTCTGTATACAGCATATTCCGTCGTTGTTATCTTGTGACTAGTGAGGCTATTATATCATAATTATGTACATAGGCTTAAAATATAACTGCATAGTATAGTTGCGGTCGGCGGTACCTCAAATAAAACATACGGTGCCTTTTTCGAACGTCTGTTGTGGGCAAGAAAGCTGCAAGTGCCACTCAACTCGACTCTAACGGATGTTTGAACAACGAGTACTGTTTTTTTATACAATTCGTACTAGCATTTAGGGCTCGTGTTATTGATTTAGATTAACGAAAACCTATAATACAAAATCAATACTCCAAGTTTCCATTTTAACACATGACACATAGTACCAATTTGCGAACAAAGCGCAGTAACTATTTTGTCAATTGTAATGTTACGTACATCGATTGCCTAATTGTTTGCACCACGGCCCTATTTTCTAAACGTGCTAACAGTGCATAAAACATCTTTACTTGAACGTTATCGTATTTCGTTGCGCTCTGTCGTTGGGTAATTATTCAAGTTGCGGCAACTGTGTCTTTTAAACTGTATCTTTTGAGACGATTTTATGGAGATATGTCACCAACTTGGAACCAAAGGAAGATAAAGAGGATGTAACTAACCAATAAATACATTTAGATCATGTGATGTATTTAGATCAATAACATTTAAAATGTACATTGATTCCATTCGTTTTGATGTATCATTCACCCTATTATGCGTTTAAGGATCAAACTTACTTAACTGCTCCTTGACAATTCAGTAAAATAGTGTTGTGATTTATAGGGCATCTTGTCTTACATATGCATTGTATTCAGAAAAACAGTGGTTAACCTTGATTATTGGGTTCTAGCGAAACATTTATTTGATGCATCCTGTGTGTTGCTTTATTATGAGAGAGTATGCTGATTTTAGTCTGATTCCGGATAAGTTAATTGATGATACTCAATCCATTAGGGGATGGTTCCGTTTCGTGACACTCATATCCTTTTTATTTGTCTTGTGTATGATTGGATCTTCCTTTAACACTTTTATTTTGTGGATATTTTTATCCTTTGCTAGATGTTGCTCTTATATAAAATAAGTTTAAGTCGTTTTGAAATCGCTATGAACTATGACTGGATATCGGAAATCCATGTGTGGATATTGTTTAAAGCCATGGGTAGATGCTGGCTTGCTCATGTGTTGACGTTGTGTTCCTTTTAGTTGACAATTCAGTTGAGATCGTCCAGAGTGAGATATTCCATTTATTAGTGCCGTTATGATCATTTGTAAGATTTTGATAAATGCGCATGCTTATTGGGCTTGTGGTATCTAATAACCGCTGGGTTTGCTTTGACCCCTTTCATTTTTGGTACGTACGCCTCACGACCATCCATTTACATTTTTAACACACCCCATGTCATGACCATAGTAAGAACTATCGTATCCCTAATTGACTTCTCTTGGCAATTGGAATGAACTACAAACATGTACTCGTAAGTGATGAACGTACGACTGACATATTTACACTTACTTTTACCGTTGTCTGGTATATTGCTTGAAGTATCAGGATCCAAGAACATTACGCAACACCGCACCTTTGAATTATTATGTCATTGCACCTGTGTCATCGATATGAAATATATATTCACTCCACAGCTAATGACGTGTGTATGTTGATAATGAATAGCGTATAATTCTTGATTTATTTACTCCAACATAATGATATAGTTTTATAATTTTGCATGGACATTTCTACAATCATAGCACGTGTATTTGACGAAATTATTTTATATCAGTATAGGTCGTGTTCGAGAAATGGATGTATTTGTAACCCATGGTAACGGTTTACGGCCAGCACGAAAAAAGTCTGTATTACAAAAATGAATTTAAGTATTTAATGACAATAATACTTAAGCAGTTTAAGCCGCATCGCGCCATAATATATATAAGAATAATTGGCATCTTTTGGCGAGTTGTTATACAATGATTCATAGTGATGATGCCATATTTGATGGGTTAATGGAGTAATATAGCAACGTTGTTAGCGTTACAATATAAAAAATCACGACGTCAGACGACATTACGGAGTGACTGCCATTCCCTAAGCATTGTGTTATACCGTATATAACATAGAACTAAATATAGTATCCGGCGGAACTATAAAATTTATGTAATGTAAATTCTACAGCACAATACATCAGGGTGATTCGGCAGTTGTTTTTAAGATTCCCCGACATTTCCTTTGGCACAGAAAGGAAGCGGAACAAAAGTGATCAGACGGAACGATCAAAACAAAAACAAAAGAAATGTTTTTCCAAACAGTTGATAACAATTTCGGCGTATAATTTTTAAAGATTAAAGCCCACGAATGGGAGTTCTTTGGAAAACTGAGGTAGCGTGACGTCGTTGGCGAGTGTTGACGTTGGCGGTCTGTGGGCCGTAAAGCGTCACCTGGTACTCACCAAATGCACACCCTTTGAATGCTTTTGGGAGATATATCATGAAATTTGGCTAGTATGTCAAGAATCCATTTCTCTAAAAGACGATTATAAATTGGGCATACAGTAGTTGTTAGTCTTTAGGATATAACAGGATTATACGGTATTCTGGGACAACCCACGTATAGACCATTATGTGAAGTGAACTATTATAGATGATGAACTGAAACACAAGCGTTTGTTCTATGGCAAACTAACGACTATATAGACAAAGGGAAACAACTCGTACATGCTTGTTGACCAAATCCTAACATACAGACGAGAATATAGTTTAATGCTTGCCTTTGGTATAGTTGTAGTGGTCTACCAATATTGATACTTGTAACTTATTAATAAATGCTCTAAATGTATTTAACTGTCTAAATTGTAGGGTCTTTCTCTCAAATATTAACACTTTGTATAATACCTATATAGTAGAATTTCTAACGTTTGAAAGCAACAACAACTGATAGTCATCGAATTGCGCAGTTACTTAACAAATCAGACAGGTGATACAACGGAAAGACGTCCGAAGTACATAGGGAATATAAAAGCTATAAAACAACTGATATTATCTGTCAGAGTGTCTGTACGTACTTGATCTATGACAGGTCTGAAAATTATGTGGCTTGTCAATGTATGAGACTCTTAAAGGAAATAAAAGTGTTCTTGTCGTCATTGGTCGGTCGCCATAGGAACAGCCCCCTGGAGACCCCATTTCTGAGTAATGACAAGACTTACAATACGACACGTAGACACAAATCCAACTATATTGAAATTTCATAATATATTTTAATCACCGTTAAAATGATGCTTTTATCAGTTTGTAAATATCTGAAGCATAAGATAAAATATCAATAACTTGTGAAGTAATATATGTGAATATAAACAGTATGAAACACATACATATTTAGTGGTTTTATAATAAATATCACTGCTCGTTAAAGATGATACATTTTAGCAAGCGCAAGTTGTAAACGGTATTCTATGGTAGGCATAATATTTAAAATTTGAATCATAACGCGATTGCGAGATGATATATCAGGGCACAATGTTACATTATCCTGCACACGGGGCATAAAATGTTATAGAAGTTGCACCACTACTTACTTAACAACTTTGATACTCTTTGATAGTATAATTTGATTTTTTATATTATGTTTCAAATGCATGATATGTTAGTTGCTCGTGGATTTCCAGCAATTTTGTAAGCTGTAGGAATTTCAGTTGTCAGGGAACGAATCGAAGGTCGAAATATACGGAGTTTCAGAATATAAAATTCCGAAGTCAGAAAGCAATATACGAGTATATACCATGGTCCTACTCAAATGAAGTGTAGATTGAATCGGAAACGAAACATGCAACAGCGAGTCTTGACACTTTGCTATGCAAACTAGGTATATCCCTTGCTGCACTGAAAGTAGCGCCAAGGGAGATCATCGAGTATTTGTGGACGTTCTATTGTCGATTGCCACCTTATAACGAGACATGTCATGCAACTTTGTAATACAAAACGTTATGTGCGTACCAATTATTGTTATTGTCGTCATCTTGATGTTGGGTGTGAAGTCTCTATGTGGAAATTGCTTACGTTCACCCTTTTCTTTATTGGTACCCTTGTGATATATTTTATCAGTCAAATGCAGAGTAAATGGGGATAGTTTGTTGTGAAATGTTAGAAACCACCAAATAAATTTGTTCTTTAGCCCAATGTAAATTGCTCGTAGTAGGTCCCAATTTTCAACATTTGTTAGTCTATGGCCACCTAGAACAAATATATCACCGTAAAGAGGGGCCTTTAAGATTCAAAATAATACAATAAAAAAGGGGGGGTCATGTATCTTCTAAGAAAGTTTTTGTCCTTCAAACATTGTCGATCCCTTTTCATACATGTCCGGACAGATCAGTTCTGGGTTTTACCCAAGTCTACTTTCACTTTGGTATATAGAACAAAATAGCGGAATAATACAAATATTACAATTTTACTACATCACATGCATATTTACCAACCGTTTAAACTCAATTGCATCATTCAACTCCACATTTGTCAAGTAATATCTCCATTTACAGGCAAACCAAAGTTTTTAAAGGACTACTTGAGTGTATCACCATTTGACCCGCGGAGGCATTTAGTGGTTCTTTACCTAATACGAAAAACAAATCTGGATAAATAACCATGGCTTTTCTGAATATATCTACTTGTATACTTTTCATATAACATCATTATAAGGCATTTAATGTGCATGTGAAGTTTCTATGTGTGAATTGCTTAAGTTCACCTTTTTTCTATTTTGGTACCCTTGTGATATATTTTGTCAGTCAAATGCATAATAAATCAGAGGGTAGTTTTTTGTAATACGAACAAGAAGTATGGATGAAAAACCCTGGCTTTTCTAAATATATCTACTTGTATACTTTTCAGACGGAACGTGAGATAACATCTGTGTAAGGGATTTAATGTGCATGTGATGTGATCGTCAATAGTTCGCATTAAAAACCACCAACGTCGTTGTCACGTCTATAGATGTGAGCATATTAACACAACCTGACATTTCCGTGTTGCTATAAATCAGTCTCACACTATTGTATAAGAAAACGACAAAAACACTAACAAAAGGAAGTAGATGGAGCGTAATGGAAAATTGAAACCGTACTTACTTCATCTTATATGATTCCTTATACATCAAAAAGGGTAATTTACCGAATGCTTGATATATATCATAGTGCGGTCATGTTGCAGATACTAGGTTCATAGCCACTGTCTAACACCCACTAGTAGATGTTTTGTAAATGTGAAAAGAAAGGAAATCAGACGTTAAGGCGTAATGAACGTTGTGTGGATTATTTTATCATTTACTTTGTAATCAAATGGTGTCCTTCAAGTTTTAGGAATGTCTATTAATGTTTTGTTAGTATGTACAGAAAGGAACATCATACGTAAAGGTGTAACGAAAATTGTAAAACTCTTGTGGGTGATTTTGTCATTGACTTTGTAGATCTAATCAAAAGGTGTCCTTCAAATCCTAAAAATGTGTAGGCATTTTTGTAAAGGTTGTGTTACAAGCGGTATTTCTGTATACCAAACACTTATTTATTTTATATTTTTGTTTAAGAAAATGCCACTGCACTTAAGGATTTTCCAGCCGTTTTGATGTAAAAAATGTTCAGGACGTAAATTGTGATTTCGATCAGTATTTTCTACTTTTCTTGCATAAAACTAATCAAAACTGCTATAAATGATATAATTTAGACAATTTAGAGGAATTTTTGCATTTATACGACGCATAATTGACACATGCGCACTAAACCACTCCACATCCTTAATTACACTTGTAAGAAAATGACCTTTCATAAATTCTCAATGACCAGCGTACACTTCGCCCGAATCATTCGAGAAATTTGACCATTCTCGTTATATCACAAAAAATCCTGTTTATGGCCGTCAAATGGTCTTTATGAGATTCAGAGTTTGTGCAGCTTGTAAGACAAATTTATAACTAAACACCCAATGTCGTTAAGGGGCTTTTATTAAAGCGATAAAGATAATAATACAATATAAAATTGATAATAACATATTGTAAACACTGTCTAGTTAATACCACATATTTATAGATTAGAAAGTAACAAATACAGAGTATCTAAAATAACTGCTACTCTTAGAGTAGCCCAAAACATGTTATGTCTACTAAAATACATTTATTTCCTTGCAAGCAAAGGTTATTTTGTCCGTTATATTACCTTTGTAGAAGTTACACATGTAAGACGTCACGAATATTAAAATAATAACTAGTAAGCTAGATCGGTTTAATTCATTCAAAGTCACAAGAAAGTTACTGTTTAGCTGTTTAAAACAGAAAAGAAATAGTTTAGCTAGTTTAAAAAAACCAGTCAAGATTGGATTCAGAGCTAATCACTCCTGTGAAACAACGTTAACCTCGATTGTTGACAGATGGATAAATTCCATTTATAAACATCAATTTGTTTGAATAGTCTTTCTTTCTCAACATTACTACAATGGCTCAAATCATATTAAATTTTGTCAAACATACACCAAGAGGTCTGTGTGTCTTCGAAACTCTCAGAACCCAGGAAACATTACATTTGGCGTGCAGCACGGCTCTGTACTGGGGCCTATACTATTCATTTTGTACATCAATGAAATGCCTGCAGAAATAATAAATATAATTAGTGATATTTTTGCAGATGGCACTACTCCTACTGCTGTTGGCAAATCTAATAAAAAATTAAAGATATTCTTCAAAATAGTACAGATAAAATATAGTCATGGTGTCAAAACAATTCGTTGACACTGTGTGCCAAAAACAGCAATGCCAATTACTACTACAACCAAAAGTCAATCCAATCAAGTTCTCATTCTACATTTAGCAAAATATCAAATTGACTTCCGGCACATCTTGAGAAAAGTATCGACATGGGAGTTACAGTTCTCCGTCTTTTGTCTAGAATAGTTTCAGGCAAATGATATTTTAGCATCCGAAACGTTCAATCGTAAGACACTGATGTGACATTTAGCTTAAGCATGTGCATCTGTGAAACGATATTAATTCAAACATAAATACACGTTTAGTGAGTATTGTTTTTTCGATGGGAATGAAGAGCATATGCAATATTTCAACATGCAAGACTTCTAACTGTTAGTTTCTAAACAACGGTAAATACATTTACACTACTTGTGTATATACTAGTATGCAACAACGTGTAACATCCACATCAGTTGAGTAGTATGGCACAGATTAAATAAAAGACACACTAGTTAATCGCGGTGATAAGTGGACGACTAGTTTTGTTTATTGCCCATTATTATGTTTGTTAAAGCCGATTTGCTAATTTATTTGAATTAGATCACACCATTTTAACTATTGTTACGCAACAGACAATATGGTTATCTATTACTATTCTTAAATTAATGAAGATCAATGTTTTAATGATTGCAAAAATGAGCAGCATATATTAATGCTAGAGTAACTGATCGCTATCGCCTACATGATTGGCTTGCACAGTGTTTGTTTAATGTCGGCAAGTTGTTTTCGAGATGCGGTAACTATAAATCTGTGCGCTTCATAGTATTAGTCAGTATACAAGGACGATCGGAGTGAATTGTATTGCTAATTTGTTGCAATAATGAACTTCAGCAAAAATAATGCAATGACAAGAGGTTTCCGATAGAGATCGTGTTAAACAGAGTTTTCTTGTACTCACATGCAACTATTCACAATCGGCTCTTTTTTAATTTGTTTAACTTATGAGTGTACGTCCGATATTTTCCGAGAATGAAATAGGTCATTTATTGTAATATTTTAAAATAACCAGGCACATTTTATGAGGCGGGCGTAACTCCGTATTCCTGCTGCCGCCGTAACTGGATGGCCTACTATTTGATTACTAGTTCAGTGGTTGCTTTTACATTAAAAAAAAGTTCAATAGAGTAAAATCTACGGGGAGTAGTATACTTTAATTTACACTCTAAAACAATTCGTGTGCTTCCCAGAGTGGACACAGAGGGATACATGTCATGCGATCATAATAATGGTATGGTGATAAGTTCATCCCCGGTGACAGAGTAAATTAGTAGATGAAGCGTTGTTTTTATCGTGTTAAGTATTGATTCATTCATTGTATATGGTAGTTAAGAGACATTAATGCTTTATATCGTGTTAAGTATTGATTCATTCATTGTATATGGTAGTTAAGAGACATTAATGCTTTACGGTAGGGAGGTTACTTTACAAGTGATTCTGTGAAAAATCTTACCTGCCGGAATAATATAAAAAAGATCATGGACAGCTCTTTGTCACTATATGCACCAAATTTAAGGCGAACTTATCGCTATAATGAAGGCCAGGAAATATAATGCAATAAAAATAGGTTTCCGATAGAGTATTCGCATGCAAATATGCAAAATCGGCTCCTGTTGCTTTTCTTTATGACGTTACGAAATAATAAAATATCTGTTAACATTATTGTTCATACTTTCTTTCGTAAATTTACCCACCAAACGTTAAAAGTGTTACATACATGTACTAGCGGATATTTATCATTTACAACTGAAATAAACCATGGAAGACAGTAAACTACATTTTGTGTTATTTCTAGTTAGTCCCAGACGCACTATAACCAAGTACGTCGGGAACCAGACTAGATATTCAGTTACCCGGTTAAATGGTTACTCGGTGACCATACGAACTGTAAGAGTCGTAAAGTAAAAAGAAAGAAAGTGGTATACTATGCTACTGGTGTGATAACATTACATTACAGTATTTACATTATTCATTACATGTAATTTTAGTAGTTAGCTAAGTCACATGATCATTCGTAAATGATATCGTCACGTGTTAAACAATATGCCTTAATTATGGGGCACAGAACAACGTTCTTTAAATGTCTAACACGTTCATGTATTTGCTCATAAATAATATCGATGTGGGATTAACAACTCCTTGCGCAGTCAAGGACATTTGACAACAGGCATACAAAACGATATTCTCAACTTCTAAAACAACTTAAATGTCTGAGAGTTTCCGCATGATTGTGTTTTTCAGAGAACGCCATTTCCTAGCAACGGATGTAGTCAATAATAAGTGTGTAAAAATATGTTTATAGCACAAAACTCGTTCAGATTTGCATTAGAAATTCTCAAAGCCAAGGAACTATTCTATCTACGTACGCAATGACGTAAATATAAATTTAGAATATTTTACGTAGAAATTTAGTTTTATAGTATTAGACTCACCTAACAATTCCAATCCGTTTACTGGGCACAGAACCCGAGAATCTTCGAAATGTTATTCCTGCACAATTTAGAAAATCCATGACGATGTCCTTCACGTTGAATTTCTAACTCGTCTTTAGAAAACTTCTTCAAAGAAGTACAGTAATTGAATTTCTTGAACGTATTGGTACCAAGGCAAAGTTTAACGCTGTAGCAAATGAAGCAATTAAGTTGTAAAATAATTACATGTTACGTATTGTGGATGTAATTGTCTGAACAATACGACTAGAATGTACACGTTGTCATGCCAACACCAACAAATGAGCGGGGGTCACACTTCCAGAGACATGGAAACAACCCTAAATAATACTCATCAATTTCAGGTAAACTATAATTTTCCAGGACCATATATAAGAACTTTGATGTGGAAATAATGACAGCATGTTACCGTGATAATTGTATAAGCGTTCAAATCCAATTACAAATAGTAATAAGGTAAGTACGACGTTCACCCAGAATATAATGGAGAAATTTGAACACAAAACTATGAGCAGTTTTGATGACAAAATATATAATGTTAAGTCCTTTACCAGGAAGGTGAATACACAAATGTAACAAAAAATAAAAACGAAGTAATATATGTTAGTTTCAGTTAAGAGATTTAACATTATCTGGCAATATAGACATTTGGAAAAATAATTAAGTAAAACTATAACTATAAATTTGGATAACCCAATTAAAGTTTGAACAGAAGCGTATAAATCAGTAGTGTTTCAAAGTTCAGATTCAATTCAAATAGACCAACAATGTGCTATTGAACAAAATCCAGTAAAGTTAGAGCAATCTGAAAACGTCTTCATGAATAGTGCTGTCGTATTAAAACTAGTATCCGTTATCTACACACGCATACATTCAATAGAATTGTAACAGTGGTTGTATAAAGTTAAGATAAAAAGAAAACATATCGCTGGCTTAGAATCACAAAATCAATATTTTGAAAAAAACAACAAGAACAACTGTCTGACAATCACTCTTTACTTAGGGTAATACAATTTTTTGCAACTACATTATGGTCAACATGCTCCTATTTGCATAAGCTCATACGAAGCGCATTATGATGTAGGTTTCAAATATGCACTTGTCTTATCAAGTCGTAAGTAGTTACGACCTTCTTATTCTAAGACAGCGATATGTCAACCGCCATAATGGGTATGAGTATACGAAAACTTTAAATTTCATTACAACCGTACAAGTATATTATGTAAGTATAACAACACTTGAGGATAGCTAGTGCATTCAGCCGATTTACAGGGCAGTATCGGGAATAATCATTTCATTGCACATTTAACATTAGAGAAAATTCTTGAGTTGTTATGGTAAGGGAGAACTCCGTGTAGGAAAATTGATGCGCAAAAATCGTCAACGACAAATATGTTACAGTATAAGTAATTTTGTAATCATGTGTATACGTATCATTTCCGGCAGTGTTTTTTCACGTAGCTTATATTTAAAATAGGAACAATATATTAACTAAAGGGTATTGGGTTAGAATCGATACATACATACACACCAATTGGTTATTGACAACGAAGCCGATATTGTCTATTATTATAAAGCAATGTGTCTTGTTCAGGTCATTACGTCATAATTAAAGTCTCATTAACTTGCTTCTAAGAATGAATGTCAATATAATCGTAACAAATAATCGAGTGATGACATTTACAGACTAATGAATTCTTTTAATGGTTAACCAATTCTATGATGACGAGGCATTTAGTATGGTTTAATAATGAGGGCTCCACGATATTCCCAAACATACCAGGATGGTAAACATCTTAAAATGAATTGAATATTAGGATCATCATTTTTTAGTCATATGAGAAGGGGCAACCCATGCACTGGCACCATGTATATCATTCCTAGAACATTTTGCAAATTTGTTAGGCATATTTGAGACGTAAAAATGTAATAAAGTTTTCAAATCCTTTTGTTGTGTATGTTTTGGATTTTACCATTCATCTTGTAATCATATATTGCCCTTGATTCTCTCATAGAATGAAGAAGTTGAACTTCCTTTTTTTGGTTAACATTTTCGTTAACTAACCTTAGGAATAATTAGTATTTATATGATTTACCTAGTAAAGCGTAGCCTATGCCGGAGTATATTGTAATACTTGTCTCGTCAAATCTAAACAAACACGTTTGCTTAACCCTTAGTCCAGTCATTTTAACTTTTAACCTCAAACTAATTGCAAAACAAACAGTTTTGAGTTTATATGGTGCGTAAAGCTATCCATAGCAATGTACAAAATGTCTTAATTGAATATTCGTGGGACTTTTTGAGATATTTACAAATATATTGAATTGTCACATGTTTTCGCGATATTTGTCACTTTTGATGTAAATAAATCCTGACTTGTGCCAGTAACTTATTTTACATTGTGCTTAGAGGTCGCAATTTCAGTCTGATTTTTTATGAAACTTGGCAGCAATGATCTTCGGAAGCTAATCTAGGTACAAGAAAATTTTGAGTTAACCGGAGCCAAAATCTAGGTCACTAGGTCAAAACATAGAAAAAACAAGATATGGTCACAATGGTACTGTTTTATCAACGAACTTACGGAAATTGTAAACTTACGTTCAAATTAAAATTCTATATAATTCTTTAACAACTACAACTTTGGGACATATATTGTCTATAGGAATTCATTAAATGAATCTTTATCAGTATAACATCTCCATTTACAGTATGTTAAAGTTGTAAAAATACTATAAAGAATTTAACTTTGATCGTAAGTTTAAGATTGGCGTAAATGCTTTGATAAAACAGTGCCCAGGGGTCGCAATTTCGACTTTACACTTGTGAAGTTTAGTCACAATGATCACCTTACGAAAATCAAGGTCATGTATGAAATTGGATTAACCCGATTAATATAGAGGCACTTCATAGACTGGACGATTGGTTATCAAAATATGAGCATACATATGGATGGGACAAATCAGAACATGGTCGGGGTTATGATGGAAAAATACTTTAATCATACTCTGTCCTATCCTGTATCGATCAACTTCCACCGGACAAGAACCTATTCATTGTAGTAATAGGTACTCATCAGAACAAAATACAGCAATCCCTGACGTATTCGGATACTCACCACCAAATATAACTACTCATACAACAACTTAATACATACATATCATATCTCATTTTGGTACTTAGCACATTAAACTAAAGCCACAATATGTCCTACGAATATTTACAACCACTGAATACAGCCGAACAAGGTCATTGCCACCCTAGAGATCAGTTTTATTAGTCCCTATTTTAGTTGTTCGTTCTTGCCACTGTCACATACACACTCACATGCTAGCTATAAAAATATACAACTAATGTACTCACCACCAACAAATACAGCCATATCAGGTCCAATGCGATGCTCAAACCCACATAGAACAGTCACCCCGAGGCTGGGTACTCGCAAACATCAACTACAACCATACCAGACTCGAATGGGTCTCACAACAACCATATAATACCCATTTTTTAAAATCAACTCATGCTATAGCTACACCAGGTCGTCATTGCCACCCAGAACAACCATACCCGGGTTTATGTGGTGATTATTCGACACACTTAACCCATTCTAGGTAAGAAAGAGTTCTCAATCTCGAACAACCACCGACTATTGCCAACCTATTCCCTTAGGTACAACCATACCTGACTATATGGACTAGCTACAAACCATGTATGCATTGTTATGTTCCTGTCTGTAGAAAGAGGAAGTACCGTACGCATGGTTGGTAGCTAGTCCATATACGTGTAGTCGGGTATTGCTATTCTTGTGTGGGTAAATATGCATAAGGTATGGTTGTACTGATTTTTAAAAAATGGGTAGTATATGGTTGTTGTGAGACCCCTTCGAGTCTGATATGGTTGAAGTTGATGTTTGCGAGTACCCAGTCTCGGAAGTGAATGTCCTATGTTGGTTTGAGCACCGCATTGGACCTGATATGGCTGTAATAGATGGTGGTGAGTACCAATTAGTGGTATATTTTTATAGCATGTGTATGTGGTAGTGGCAAGTACGAACAACTAAAATAGGGACTAATAAAACCGATCTCTAGGGTGGCAACCTACCGTAAACGACCTTGTTTGGCTGTATCCAGTGGTTGTAAATATTCGTAGGACATAGTGTGACTTGAGTTTGATGTGTTAAGTACTAAAATGGGATATGCTATGTAAGTATTAAGTGGTTGTGTGAGTATTTGTTTCAAATAATAGGGTGTATTTACTTGAGTTCCGTGGTGGTGAGTATCCGAATTCGTCAGGGATTGCTGTATTTTGTTCTGATGAGTACGTATTACTACAATGAATAGGTACTTGTCCGGTGGGAGTAGATACACGATAGGACAGAGCATGATTTATTTTTCCATCTTAACCCCGACCGTGTTCCGATTTGCCCCGTCAATTTGGATGCTCATATTTTGATAACCAATCGTCCAGTCTATAAAGTGCCTCTATATTATGTGAGTAGAGCCCATGCTTGATAAATAAATACGCATTTAATTAACACAATTGCAGAATTTGTGAGAAGCCTTCGTTAAAAAACAAATGTCCGTTCTCACTTGCCCCGGTGTCCCCTACCCGTATTGGCACACTGTCTGCAAAACGCTGTATCGTATCAAATTACGTAAAATACCTACGCTCGGTTTTGTTGTGGCACCGGCATCATCTCTGTGTGGTTCAGCTGATTGGCGCGGGAATCCTCGCTGTGCTCACAGTAACTATAGCACAGAGTGGGTGCCGGTGCCAGAACAGAGAGGGTTCCAGTGCCACAACGAAACGGAAAGTATGCTCTTTTTAATGTTATTTCATGAAAGTTGCAATATTTAAAGCATTTAAAGGCCTGATTGGTTCAAGGACTTTCTGTATCTTTGGCAAAATCGTCGGTTTTCGTACCTCTCCTGTCGAGAGGGTGACAATACGGGTAGACACCGTGAACTGTTCTCTGAACAAGCATGTGCATGCTATTATCAAAACAAGGTGGATTTTTAAGGGTTTTATTTGATATTTCTCATGTTAGTATAGAATTTCACACTTTCTATCGAACTCCATCATCCATGTCATTGGCAACTGTGTCGTTAAAATGCTTGGTCCTTTCATTGAATCCACTGTTGTAGGTATGTGTTCTTTGTCAGGTCTTAGCAGGCAGCATCAACTACATCACGTGATCAGTCTACGGGCTGTTCTGCAAATAGAAAACACTCATAGAATGACCATAAACATTGTGAATATATAATTAAAAATTTAACACAGTGGCAGATTAAATGTGTATGACAAGTAGATATATGTGTATACAAACGTAGCTTGAAAACATATTCCTGTTTTGGCATTATATAAACTTGTTTAGAATTCACAATGTACATTTTTTATCATTTGCGCGTAAAGTCGAATGTTGTTTTTATTATACCACATTTCTTACGTGTCAGGGGTGTTTGCCCCAAACGGCGTTAATCAGGTGTATCATAGCGGATCTTTCGTGTGTTTTGCCTCAATACATTACGTAATCGCAATTTTGTTTGCACATGCATACTTATAATCATATAAATAATGAAACTAGGCCCATAAACAATCCATAAACCATGAAAATCGGGAGAAATAGGCAATATTACTGATAAAAATATTCACAAATCAGGGTATCTGTAACCAAAACGGCACTTTGCGCGAGTGTTCTGCTTAATTATAGGTGCTTGGAGGGAAAACAACCATGGGTCGCAAACTAAAAACCTGGCCGGGTACTTTGGTCAGCTTGTTTTTATTTCAAACGCCTTACTAAGCAACGAAAAGTCAAGATTTACTTACCGAATCGACGTGAATCGGCCATTGAAATAGTCGGTGTATTCACTTCCGGCCCAATACGTTTCCCCCATTGATTTTGTCGTTACATTGATTATCCGACAATTGTTAATATGGTATTTAGGGGACCACCGATATTTTCAACCAGGGCATGATACGAGATGGGTTGGCTTACGATAGGTATCATCTTGGTGCCAGCATCCACAGATACAAACTTAATTGGCGATTTCGGTAAAAAGCAGAATCCAAGGTAAGAAGTGATTAGCTTCATTTGTGTTATGTAAATCAAGAACAGCAAAGTACGTATGATAGATCCTTGGCTTTCATCAATTGTGATAAAAGACAATTTGTATCGTTGAATGAAAGATAAGGTTGAAGATGTATTACACATAAGTAATTGGAGTTTTGAAGCATTGGGTGTTTGGTAGGTGGTATTACTCAAAAAGTACAATCGATGGTTACTAAATGTACAATTCATTGTTATAAGGGCAGACATCTCAATGAACGAGAACATTCGTCGCCTCCATATTATAAACACTTAAACGTTTGAAAACATGAACATTGGCGCATTTAAGAAGACGTGTCAGGGATTTATAAAAGGTAGACACGGCGTGACATAAGTAATACGACTACATAGTTATAACATAAACACGTACCATAAAATGATAAAATGAACACAAGGATTGGTTTTGAATCTATGGAAGCTAAACAAGACGATAATTGGCTGTTATAGTGTGAACGATTGCATGTAATGGGTATTATAATACTTATTCAGTAGCTATTTAGAGCATATTATTTATTCCTATCACAATATTAACGACGATTGTTAGTGTAGAATACATTTCATGACAAAAAGCACGTAACAATATTCAAACTTATATAGCTTTGTATACTTGTGTATGATAAGAGTGTGTGGTGAGGACGTTTTGCAGCAAAACTTAACTTAAAAATTATCTCAATTAAAATATACTGCTACATTGTATCAAGTCGCAAAAAATTGTTACTTTTAATTCTTCTAGGTTTTTTTACCAACAACGTCTCGTAAACTGATCTATTATAGTAAGTCTACGGATTTTTTCGGCGCACAAGTTTGGTTTGTGTACGCGTAAACTCATTAATGGTACGCGCATCGCTTAACACTGGTTTTGTCAAAATTGTTCAAACAGAAGTCAGTCATACTTTCACCAGAGGTCATAATCAAATTGGCATACCCTACAAGTACACCTTCTTCTCAAAGCAAACTCAGCCGTCCATTATTCAATATTCACTAACATCATACGGTTCGTATGGTCACCGATTAAAAACAGTTAAAGATTCTATACAACACAGAAAATTATAACAAAGGTAAATAAATCAAGACGATATAAATATTATACATAGTTAACAGAGGTGTAAAAATGTCTTGCACTCCACAACTTGAAAGGACAAGTCTGGGTAATCGGCGACCATACGAGTCGTGTGATGTTAGTACATATTGAAAAATGGACGGCTGAGTATGCTTTGAGAAGTCAATATTATACTTATCAGTCTATTTGTTATATGCGATGAGAAGGTGTACAGTCCAGTTAGAATAAAATACAGTGATGCAGTGGAACAATTTATTAGTACGGTGTAAAAAGGATAAGGCTTATACCAAGATAACAAAACAAAACTAAACTCTAACTATTTAAGCAAAGTACAAATAAATGATGACGTCACTGTCAATATAACCTAACTGGACTATACAGAATACACAGCCCATGATACTGGTCTGAAAAGTATTTACGTCATTCATTACGTAATTGTAACAGTGAGACGAGTCCGGAGATCATTAGTGAAGACAATAATCATTGACAAATACTTCATGTATAATGTTTTGCAAACGCCAATTCAAGTATATGTATTTGATTATTAAATACGTGTAATAAACGACTTAGTACGAGTGTATTTGACAGCATATATTTCCCAGCAACAGTTGTATCTGTACTGACTATTACTGCATGTGCACATGGCATGTATATATGCATTCAAACGACGAAAATGTACAAAAAAGGAATGAGAAATCCAACAATTTAACCTCTATAATGCCAATCGAAATTATTATGTTGCATGGCTAAAGACGTTATTAAGTGTTTTAGTATTTGACTCACCTAACAATTCCAATCCGTTTACTGGGCACAGAACCTGAGAATCTTCGAAATGTTATTCCAGCACAGTTAAGTAAATCCATCACGTCGTTCACAATCGATGTAAGCTACGTTGTATTTCTAACTCTAGTATCTTTCTTTCTGCCGAAAAGTGCAATTACTATATTTCTACAACGTATGAAAGATTAACACTGAAGCAAAAAACAATTAAGCTTTAAAATAATTACATGCTATGTACTGTGAATTTAATTGTCTGAACAAAACGACTAGAATGTCCTCGTTGCCAAGACAACAATAACAAATGAGCGGGGGTCACACTTCCAGCGGCGTGGAACTAACCATACTTAATATTCATCAATTCCCATTAGAAACGGAAATTTCCAGGATGATATTTAAGAACACTGATGGGGAAATAATCAAAGCATGCTACCGTGATTTATGTACGTGCGTTCTTATCAAATAACAAATATTAAAAGGGTAAGCACGACTTTCTCTCAGAATAATATGGAGAAATTTGCACAAACACTATGACCAGCTTAAATGCCAAAATATAATAATGCTTAAAACCTTATTTGGAAAATGAATAAAACAAAAAATGATAGTCAATGAAATTTAGTTAAGATATTAAACATTGTCTGGCTATACCATTTTTCAACTATAATTCTGCCAAACAAAAAAATACGTCTATATATAACAGTAATAAAGGTTGTAAATAATCATTACAGAGCGGTATTGTTTCGAAATTACGATTCAATCAAAATAATCCATAAATGACATATTGAACAGAATCGAGAATAAAATGAGAGCAATCTGAAAACCTTGTAACAGCTCGAGTGTATATAGTTAAAATGAAAATCATCATATCTACAATCACCATAATGAGTTTACGAATACCTTAAAATAATCCATTACAACAAATTTGTTGATATCAGGTGTATTAAGTCCATTTGCAGAGCAGTACCGGGAATAATTATTATATTACTCAATTGAGCCTCAGGTTTTAACACTAGAGAAGAGCAAGTCCTTGATTTGTTGGAGACACTTAGTATAACATTGCTAAAGATAACGCGAAGAGTACTTACTAAATATATTTGAAATATAATTCTATTAGACACACAGAAAAAGCTCCGTCAAGGAAAATCGTTGCGCACGTTTATGGTCAAAGAAAAAAAATTGCAGTATAAGTCATTTTGTAATCATATGTATACGCATTATTTCCGATAATATATATTCTTACGTAGCTTATGCTTAGATAATCAACAACGAAGTTGACTACAGGGTGTTGGCTTAGTAACGATACCTACAAACACACAAATTGGTTATTGACATTGTCTATTATTATAAAGCAATAGGTGTAGTTAAGGCTATTACGTCGAATAAAGTGTCATTAACTTGCTTCTAAAGATCCATGTCAGCATACATGTAAGTCCTTACTATTCATCCTGTGATGATACTGCAGAGAGTTATTTCGTAGTTGACCAATCATAAGATAATGAGGCATTTAGCATAAGTTAATAATGGGAATTTTATGAGTATCCAATAACATTCAAAACATACATGAATGGTAAACACTTTCAAATAAAGTGTTTATTAGGGTCATTATTTTCATTTATCCGAGAAGAGACAACCTGGCACCCTACATACCATCACTAGAATGTATGGAAAAAAATGATACGAATTTATTTCATACATTTTTAAGTGTAATAAAGTTTTGCTACCCGACTTTAAGATTGTAATCGTTGTTTTTGTAAATAAATGTTGATCTCGATTCTCTAATAGTGCAAGGCAGTTGATTTCCATCTTTAGTGACATTTCTGTTAACAACACTAAATAATAATTAGCAAGTTTATATTTGGTTGACCTAAATGATCTAAAAGAAAACATTTGCTTAAAACCTCCTGAACAGTAAGCCCCTTGGTAAATCTATAATGGCCTATTACTTTTTAAACATCCGATACAGACTTTGAAAATGTCTAATTTTACAAGACGAAACTGTCTTAACGTTATAAATTGAGTTAAGATTTTAACCTTTCTAGTCCGGACGAGGATTGGGGATTTTTCGCTTAACCTTGCCAGATAGTATTAAGTTTTTTTTATTGATTTTCTGTGTTGTCAAGGTATTGAAGGTCTCAAAACCGTTTGATGACACTCTGTCATCATTGGGGAACTTTTTTTATTTGGGGTTAAAGATGGCCTCCAAAATGGCGATTTTAACAATTAAATAGGAACTATAAATCCATATAACATTTGTACTACCGTCAAACTATCAGCACATCTATGTTTTAGTTGAAAAGGAATAAACATCATTAATTAAGGAACTGTATACATTAGCTGCGTTTCGAAAAAATACACACTTTCAACAGTTTATGTGTAATTTACGTGACAAAATTATAAAATACAAAAATAATCGGTACTAATAACTCTTTAATTTTATATCAAACATGAACATCACAATGAAGTACGTTTAAATGAATGGTAAGTGATAAACAATATACACAACATCGTTGCATGCAGAACAGTATGTGTAATATACGTTACCATTAAATTGTTCATATGCAAAGTATGTTCTACTATGTTTTTCTATTTATTCTGGATTATCAAACTGATATGATCAATTTTTTCTCTTGACAGGCATCCCTTAGAAATAATTAGACATGTACTTCTTACATAAAATGTGATTTACGTGACCATATGTTACCACATAGAAAAAACATAGAAAATACATAGTATAATGTAATGTATGTTTCCATAAAAGTGTTTAAGTATTTTATGTCTGGAGTATTATACTCTTACTCCTTCTGAATTTGAGTGAGATGATCGATGCTTAATTTCGATAGATCTGTTTTGAACTATCGCATAGCAATTATGTAACTTGATTTCTTTTCTAGATACAAATGTAGTGATTTACGTGACATCATGCAAACTCCGATGTTCGCTGTATAATCAAGAAGAACCAATCAAGCTTGTCAACGACATCATATCAATAGCAAACTTGATGTATATCGGAACTTCTTATAATTATAGATAGTAAAATTTGTTAAGACACAAATCACCACAGTTTGACTAGTTACAAAATGTGGTTGAATCATTATATATATCTGAACTAAACGTTTTTATAAGCATAGTTTCGAGCAAACTCACAGGAACTTCACTACAGCATGACAAGATAATTTCAAGCATGTAGCTGTTTAACTTCACCTTAGGTTCGGGATTATTACAAGTGATATACCCATACATGCACAAAATAATGTGCAGTACATTCGAGCACGGTATAATGTAACTATCATTTATCTGTCAATTATGACAGTTACATGTACGTTCAGAAGGTGGGGTAAAAGCTATTGACATGCTTACGAAGTATGCTGATATAACTTTCATAAATATGGGTCAAACTTGTAATGCCCCGGAAATGAATTCATTATCTACATCTAAGGTTGTCTGGAGTATTTCCGTAGTATGTTTATAAAAGAGCTGCCGAGAGGACAGTTCGGGGGAGAGAGAGAGAGTTCGAGTTGAGCTCGGGAAGCTCGGGGAGAGCCCGAGAATGGTTGTAAATAAACCTTATGCACTTAGAAATCTTTGTATGTTGTTCTATATCCCTGACTCTAAAAGCATCATTATGCTACAACGGTATCATCTACAATGACCAGTAGACTTGACTGTACTGTCACAAACACACTTGATAGCTCGAGTCTGGTAGTAACATTGTATCATTGTCTGTTGTCATCTTTAGTGCTTTCCTTCATTATTGCATCAAAATTGACTGTAGGGTAGCCTAACTGTAATACATTGAGAGCAGTAATTCTTACTGTAGATTTACCTATCTTTGAATTGGCGCTAGAAATTCTCTAATTATGACTGCATTCTGTAATGCTGTTTCTCTAATGTAAGTGAAGCGCGATCTCTGACAAGGGAGTAAGTTATTTGTGTATATGATACTTAAGAGGCAATGTAATACAGTGAAGTTTCGCTAATAAGACCAGTCAAAAAGGTGGTCTTAATAGCAAATCGGTCTTATTAGCGGACCTTTTTTGTTCTAAATGTAATTCTTTGGGACTTTAAACTGACAAAAATCTGCATTATTTCAAAATAATCAAAATGGTTTTATTAGCGGAACTTACTGTATGTATTATCATATTTTAGTCAGTTTTCCCCTCATGTGCGTCAGAAACCATATATTGTTAAAAATGTGTGCCTCGTCGTTAGATGTTTTGAGATCTTGGTGTAGTATCCTGATGTTTTTGTCCGATTTAATGGGTCCATGGTTGTGTGCAGTTACACCAAATCATGATGTAGTGCTTCATTTGATAGTGTGTGTACTTCTAACTCTTCAACAATTGTTTCTTGTTGCCATCTACAGTCAGTGTTGCTTTGGTAGCAGCATGGTTATTGACAACAGATGGATTTACCTATTCCCTTTACCTTTCGCAATATTACCATGCGTCGCTTCCAAGTCAAATAATTTGTGTGTCGATTTTGATTCCATGACAAGAGATATGGAAATGGTGGTGATACTTCGACCGTCCACCAGCGTGTTTGGGGAACAAAGGTAGGGAAATCGTCTGCTATCACGCCAAGAATTTCAAAATAACCCTACATATGAGGCATTTGAAAATAGAATGTAAAGCGGGCACATATACAGACAGATATGTGGAAAAGCTAATTAGAATCAAGTCCAAAAGGATCTAGAAATGCGTAAAAGTAGAATCAGCAATGTCGTTCTGTCTAGCCATGATAGCTGACAATGCTACTATGGCATCAATATAAAACACTGCCTCCTCGATAGTCATGTCGTAGGGCGTTCGCCTATATACCATAGACGAGACAAAAATGGTACCTACTGTGATTTCCTTGCATAAACTGTAAAGGAAATCTGGCTTCTATTCTCTCATACCCTCTCGTGGCGACGAATGACACCAGTAATTAATGTTGAGAATGATTGATGTCAGTTAGAAAACTTTTTACACAAAATGTGGTTGTGACAATAATATTTAACTCGAATTTAGTGTACCTTTGTTTGTACATGCATGTACAAGTATTCTATTGCTTATTATATGATACGAAGATGTATGTAAACGGCTACATGCTTGAAAATTACTAGTATCTAGTCAAACTGTGGAGATGTTTATGTGATTACATCTTGAAAGTATAATTATAATTTTAAACAATCTTGACGGGTATCGCTTTAAATAGCTCGTCAAACCATGGTGATTTGTGTCAAGTCTATATGTAAACATGTACCGGTATGGGGAATAGAAACATGTGGTAATTGATTACAAATATTACTTACTGTAATAATAAGTTAAGACATGCATCTAGTTTGTCATTAACATGATGTCATTGTAAATTTTAAATATCGACAAACTGGATGGGTACATCTTCATTATACAGGGAACTGCGGAGTTGTGTATTATGTCACGTTAATCACTATTTTAATCAGAAATCAATTTACTATAATGCTTTGTGATAGTAGAAAGAAAACTTATAACTTCAGAAAAGTGAAATTACTATGTATCTTCAACGTATTCGAATCAAAGCAAAGATTAACACTGTAGAAAATGAAACAATTAAGCCTTAAATAATTACATGTCACGTATTGTGAACTTAATTGTCTGAACAATACGACTAGAGTGTACTCGTTTCCATTGCAACAATAACAAATGATCGGGGGTCACACTTCCGGGGAACCAATCCTACTTAATATTCATCAATTCCCATTATCAAACGAAACTTTTGCAGGATCATATTTAAGACCACTGATGGGGAAATAATCAAAGCATAGTACCATGATTTGTGACTGTACATTTGTATCCAATAACAAACTTTAATAAGGTAAGCACGACGTTCTCTCATAATCTAATGGAGGAAAATTAACAAACGATATGAGCAACTTTAATGACAAAATATAAAATGTTTTGTCTCTTATCAGGAAAGTGAATATAACAAAAAATGATATTCAATGACAAATAGTTAAGATATTTAACATTGTCTGGTTTTCCCCATTTGGAACTATAATTATGTAAAACTATGTCTATACATTTTGATAACAGTAATAAAGGTTGTACAGAATCATTGTAGAACGGTAATTTTCCGAAATTACGATTCAATTATATTAAACAGTAGCACTGACGCATTGAACAGAATCGAAAATAAAATAAGAGAAATCTGACAACCTTGTAACAGTGTGTGTATAAAGTTAAAATAAAAAGCATGTATGTGTAATCATCATATCTACATTCACCATTATGATTATACGAATACCTTAAACCAATCCATTACAACTATTACAGAATAGCATGAACGTAATGACATGATATCTAACGTATTCAGTCCATTTGCAGAGCAGTATCGGGAATAATTATTATATCTCACATTTGAGCCCCAGGATTTAACACACGTGCAAGTCCTTGATTTGTTCGACACTTAATATGAGATCGCTTTCAGTGACGCGAAAAGTTTACTAACTGAATATGGTTGAAATATAATACTGATCTGATCGACAGACAGAAAAATCTCCGGCAAGGAAAATTGTTGCGCACATATATGGTCAACGAAAATAAATTGCAGTATAAATCATTTTGGAATCATACGTATATATACGCATAATTTCTGATAATATCTTTTTGCGTAGCTTATCATTAAATAATAAACAACATAGTTGACTAAATGATGTTGGCTTAGGATCGATACGCACCTATACAGATATGAGTTATCGACAACGAACGCCGACATACTAAATTATTACCAAGCAATGTGTCTTGCTTATGTATAAACGTCATAATTAAAGTCTCGTTAACTTGCTTCTAAAGAAGATTGCCAATATAAGTCGTAACAAATCATCGAATGATGATACTTAAGGAAAAAAGAGTTATTTTGTAAGTTAACCATATCTAAGATGATGAGGCAGTTAGCATAGTCTAATAATGGGCGTTTCAAGTTATTCCAACACATACAAAACATAAATGAATGTTAGATACTTTAAAATAAATTGCATATTAGGGTCATCATTTCCCTTCATCCGAGACAACCCACGGACTGGCACCATACACTCCATCCCTAGAATATATGGAAAATGTGTTACCAATTTATTTCAAACGTTTTAGTGTTATAAAGTTTTCCAACCCGATCATTAGATTTTAACCATTGTTTTTGTAATTAAATGTTGCTCTAGGATCTGTAATAGTGCAATGCAGTTGAGTTCCATTTTTAGTGACATTTCCGTTAACAAAAATAAAAAACAATTAGCAATTTCAAATTTGGTTTACCTAAATATAAACTTTCCTTTCCCGTTTCAAGCGCAGTCTAATGGGGACAGATCTAAACGAAAACATTTGCTTAACACCTCCTGAATAATAAGCCCCATAGTAAATCTATAATGGCCTATTCGTTTTTAAACAATGTTTGCATCCAATACAGAAATGTCAAGGTTTACAAGACGAAACTGTCTTAACATTACAAATTGAATTAAGATTTTACGTGATAATTATTCTGGCTTAATTGTTTCACGTAGGCCGCAAGCACTCAGTAAAATGTTTTAAAACAAATAAAACATGAAAATAATACTCGCATTTGCTTTTAAAGAAACGAATCGACGAATTACAGCTATACATAGTCAATGCTTTATATCCGGTGCCACCCACAACATGTTAGGTTTCTATTTAAAGAAAATGACGTCGATGTTTAATTATTGAAAATGATTAAAAGCATGATAAACGCTTTAAATAATGCAACACCAATGATAGTTATCACATTTGCAGGTACAACAACACCAAGTCCGGATACAATTACTCGTATATGTGAATGGGAAAACAATTGTGTCCGGACACCAAAAATAACACACGTGGTAGTTCTCAATCTTATTTTTAAGAGTGTATATCTTTACTAAACACTTCTAGCTACGACATACAATTGTTAATGTAGGAATTGTTTTGTTCCTGAGGACAGTATTTTATTATACGACAGTTAATTTCACAGAAAATCTCAGAAATTGGGATTTTCGAAAAGCGGATAGACATGTGAGTTTCAGTTATCAGACATGGTGTAGAATTGTTTCGGGCAATTCGAAAACCTTTGAATACGCAGACAGGCAGTTGAAAATACTGATATTGCACTTAAGCTGATTCATATTCATTCACTCAACGATATGAGTTCCATTTCCATCTGATGTTTGTGTAAAAGCAAATGTTAATTCTCGTATGAATATATTTCTTACGTCCGTCGCATGACACACGATATCCCTAAATTGGCCATCGTAGAATTGTCGAATGTCCGCCATACGACAATTATGAATGGGGTTTGTTTTAAGGGGACAAGTCATATTTTCAACCAGGACATGATACTAGATTGGTCAGCTTATGATATGAATCTCACTGATGCCAGCATCCACAGAGAAATAGGTAACTTTAGTTAATATCGAGATCCGAGGTTAGAAGTGACAATCGGACTTGCTTCATTCGTGTAATGGTAATCAAGAAAGGAAAATACCTTAATATTGAGCCTTTCAAGTGCAACATGTAGCAATTGTGATGAAAGACCATTTATATAATTAGTTTTGAAGCAATAGATGTTTGGTAGGTGGTATAATTCCAAAATTATGAATTGATTTACCGGTATGAAACTCCCCATAGATTTCTCACCACTGAATATTTTGTTTCACAGTCCACGACATACAGTATTCAGAAATCACCGTTGTCGTTTCGTTAAACAGAATATTCAGTGCGCTGAAGCTATGGGGAGTATTTTATATTCATTTATATTCTAACACAAACCGTGTTGTTCCCAGCAGGGTTAACACAAATGAATAAGATGTAATAAAAAATCAAACGTACACGATCTTAAAAGAGAACGATGAAAGGTTTATCCCGGAGGACCGGGTAAATCATCTGATGAATTGTTCTGTTTTTAACTTGATAGAAGCGTTTTATTATATACGGTTGTTAATTGTGTATACAAATGTTTGTGCAACAACAAATGACTAACAAATAAACATGTATACAATGAATGTTGACAGCCTTTCGGCATGAAATACCACCGGTTTACTGGACTAGTTATTCTAGTTGTGGAGTGCTAGAAATATCTACACCATTGTTATTTATGAATACTCTTTATGGTGTATTGTTTGTATTTCCTTTTGTTAAGAATGTCTGCGTTTCACAGAAATTTGACTGTTCAAAAAGGAAAACGTATGTAGACACTTTGCGTGTGTAAGCTCTGTATGAGGCTGTCTGCAATTAGACAAACAATTGATTTACATATATATCTTTATTTAAGTCTCATCTCTGTACACATAAACTATACAATTTACAAAACATATATCACAGTACGAAGCCATTCTAAAAGAATTATAAGAGACTATCAAATCACAATTTTATTAAACATTTACAATATAAATCTATGTAACCATTGTTATTCTAATTATAAAAACTGCCCTAAAATATCTATCAAATAAAACACTGAAAATCAAAATCACACTAATGTGTATAGTTACGAAACGTTTTAAAATAAATTTATGACCTTCGATCAGATCGAAAATAAACTGAATAACAATTGCTACATAGGATCTGTAAAACAGGAAATATGAATAAATAAATAAGTTACATTATTTACAAAGGTAAAATGATCTACGTTTTAAAATATCAAAGCAGGTTTTGGCACATAACCTAGTCAGAGCTGGATGTGTAAATAAAATGACAAGTTTATCAGTATTTGGCAGATTTTCAAATGTATCACAGATTGCTTTTGCTTTTGCCAGAATTTTCACCCTAATATCAGTATATAAATTACAATCTAAAATAACATGACATGTAACCATATAGACGGTCAATTAAGTAAATTAGTATGGCCAATCTTGGGAATGATTATTTGATTATGACATCGTGCAATAGTGTGACTGACTTATGCTTGAACAAGGACAAAACCATTGTTAAGCTATGGACGTATCAGTCGATGGCTTTACACGTACATATAACACACTTATGTGCTGACATATTCCGTAAATTCACAATACAAAATTACATTATGCTAACACATATACGAACAGAAACTAAAGCTATATTTGGTTGAATAATTTATTTTTGTATGCTTATTGTCATGAAATGCTTTGAGCACTAACACACGTCAATATTGTGGTGTGCATAAATAATACTAAATATTTATTATAATACCCATATCATTACTTTTTTAAACTAGTTTCTGACAACACATAAAGTGTTAACAAAAGTAAATAAAACAAGACATTATAAATAGTATACATTAATAACAAAGGTGTAAATATTTCTAGTACCCCACAACTTAATTGACAAGTCCGGTTAACCGATGGCCATATGAACCGAATCATGGATGTTGGAGTTTGCTTGGAGAAGTCAAAATTATACTTTCCATTCTATTTGTAAGATGCGATTCAAACACCGTCGAGACTTACAGTAAAACATATCATGATACTAGTGTGAATTGTATATACATTATTCATAACGCAATTGTAAGAGTTAGAACGCGTCACGTGACCATTCGTTAAGAATGTCGTCACGCGATTAACATCAATTATGGACACATACTTCCAAACGTCCATGTTTTTCCTTGTTAAAAACGTGTGATTACACAGCAATGTTCAATCTATTCAAAACATCTTTACATGTTCACATGTTGATACTAGCCACTGTTCAAAAGGATATGACGACATCGGAGAGGGAAGACAGCACTCACCTTAACCAGCCGCGCACAGAGAACAATAACAACATAACACAATTACATGGAGCAATGCTCATACATGACCTAACGAAAACATGAAAAGCCCAAGTCCCCCGCTGTGTGAGAGCAGGATGGCCAAGTTTCGCAAAGACATCACAAATAACAGTGACTCCAAGTGACCGAATGAAGCGCAGCTGAGACCCCAAATCAACAAGCATCTTTGAGAGCACATTTTTCCTAGAAATGGTTTACGTTTATCTATTACTGCATGTGTTCATGTTATGTATAGCTATACACATACATTCATACGATGAAACAGTTCTGATTTTACCTATAAAATGAATTCAGAAATAATAATAGATAAATGTAGAATGGTATATGTAGTAATTTAGTATTATAGTATTTGACTCACCTAACAAGTCCAATCCGTTTACCGGGCACAGAACCCGAGAATCTTCGAAAGGTTATTCCAGCACAATTTAGTAAATCCATGACGACGTTCAATATCGATGTCTTTAGCGTTGTATTTCCAACTCTGGTTTGTTTCAGGGACTTCTTCCAACTACAATTACTTATTTCTTCAACGTATTGGGACCAAAGCAAAGTTTAATGCTGTTTAAAATGAGGCAATTAAGCTGTGCAATAATTACATGCCACGTATTGTGGATTTTAAAATTGTCTGAACAATACGACTAGACTGTACGCGTTGATATGGCAACAATAACAAATTATCCAGGGTCACACCTTTACAGGCATAGAACTAACCCTACTTAATATTTATCAATTCCTATTAAAAAGTGAAATTTTCCAGGATGATATTTAAGAACACTAATGGGAAAATGATGAAAGCATGGTACCGTGATATGCGTATGCGCATTCCAAATCCAATTACAAATTTTAATAAGGTAAGGACGACGTTCTCTCAGAATATAATGGAGGAAATTGAACAAAACGATATGAGCAGTTTTAATGACAAAATATAATAACGTATAGTCCGTTATCGGGAAATTGAATATAACAAAAACTTCAATGCTAGTTTTAATGAAGATATTTAATAAAGTCTTGCAATATGATGCAAAACTATGATTATAAAGTTGAATATATGAATAACTCAATTTAAGGTTGAACAAAAAATATTCATTATTGAACAGTAGTTTCGCAAAATTAAGGTTCAGTTTATAGTTAACAAACATGAAGCATTGTGCAAAATTTACAATAAATTAAAAACTGTCAGAAAAGCGTTTTTGCAGGAGTGTTCTCTTGTGGAAATACGTGTTTACGATCTATGGATACGTATCATTTAATTGAATGGTAGCTTCATATGTTTTGCCTTTATATGTTGTTAAACAATGAATAACATAAATTTACAAGCATAACATTTACAATCAACTCATACGAATACCTTAGATAAATCCAATGCAAGTATATGTTATGATATTACTAAACCTGTTGGAATCACAGTACAGCGTAGTATCGGAAATAATAATAATATTACACGTTTAAGCCACACTATGATACTGAAGCTAGTCCTTGATTTGTATGAGACTCAAAAGATCATAGCTTTTCAATTACGTAGAACCAGTCTTATTCTACTTACTGTGTGCAGTTGTCATAAATTACTGATCAACAGACACATAGAAAGACAGGAATCATCTATGACGGAAAATTGCTGCGCACATATGGTCATGGACAATAAAGAACACTGTAAATCATGTAGCATATAAATAGTACTTCTGATAGTGACATTTTGCAAATCCGATATTTCAAACATTAATAACATACTACTGTAGAAAGATATCGAGGAAAAGCTAATTGAATTAAATACCTATGACTTGGTGGACAAATAGTGTTACTCACTTTTTGTGAAATTGGAGTTACAATGCGTTTCCGCAAAGCCATCGATTAACACAGCAACGACTAAGTTACACCCAACAATATTTCTTCATCAGGATATTAAGCCATAATAAAGCCTTAATAAAACCATGATAAAGTATCGGTAACATATTTCTGAAAAAGAATGTCAATAACTGAAAATAACCCAATGATGTCTTGGAAGAATAAATCTTCCAAATTCTAAGAAATGATGCAGCAATGGTTATTCGATAATTATTAGACCTAAGTGGTAGTGTTTATTTCTTTAACGTTCATTTTAGTCAGCCAATCCATGAGCCAGAAGGATTGTGTCACGGGCAATGCCTTACGTTGTAAGAATGTGCCTTACGTTGTAAGAATTTGCAAAGTGGGCTTTCTAAAAAATAACTTGTGAATGATAAATTTGTTTTTATCAGGAGGGGAGTAGAAATGATCTTTCAACAGCAATTACCGCTATCCATTTTCATTTCCCGAAGTCATAGTCATCAAATATCTTCGAATCATTAAACAATAAGCAATAACGTTGATAATTGATTTTTATCGTCCCCTTGGAAACATACCTTGAACGTCCATTTTCACCTAAAATCCAATATATTTGACCACTTTTTACGAAACATTGAAGCGATGCAAATTGAAACTTTTGCTGACGCATTACATTTTAAGTTCTTTCACATAAAATGTCTGGTTATTTTTGCTTTCAATGGTGAAAGTTTTGCTTGTATTAACACTCTTAGCTAGTTGTCCCAGATATACATTTAATAGTATTCTTTTTGACCGGAATGCTACTCAAATACACTTGTAACCTTTTAGTGTCAATCCTCGATGATCCACTTGTGTTTACTAGATTTTGAATCTACAATGTATATCAAAAGAAGGAGTCGCCTAGAGTATAACAAGATTATAACTTCTTCTCAAAATGTGAAATAAAATGTTTCCAAATTTGGCATCGAATCTTATACCAGCCTGTAGCAAGTTGTCTAATTAAGAAAATGAATACTCACATGATAATTATGTTTACGTTCTATAATACAATAAATGTTACGGACAACTTAGTGACTCATTATAGCCATTTAATAGGCATCAAACCACTAAATTGCCGGGCAATACATTATACTCGTATTCGTTGATGAGTGTTTTCGGGTTGAAAAAAATCCAGTCATTTTGTTCCATAAACCTTTAATTCAAGTTTAAAAATAACTGATCAGACAAATTTTGGAACATGTCCAGTGCTTCAATTGTTCAAAACAGTCTTGATCATGCAACATGCATTTTTATAAGGTCTGAGTGATGATTGCAAGGAAACAGAAGAACATAGATATCAATTTGGATGTTTGCCTGAACTAGATAATACGTGGTAAACATAAGTACAGGAAATTCTGTGACATGGGTACATAGGTGTTACTTTTTCCTTTGTAAATGGAAAACGATCATGGCTGTTAACAGTTCAACGTCTATCAAACAGTGTCTAATGTTTTTCTTCCTTTTGATATTGGACCAACATGACAGAATAATTAACAGATAGTCAATACACGTTTAAAATATGATAATGTCAATTTCATTATATTTCGTATTTTGATGTTACTGACTATAGTACACATGCTGCTGTAACTGCTGTACATGTATATGGTTCCATGTAAATCATCGACTGTATTGCGGGTTAAAAAGTTAAAGTTACCAATTTTCTAGGGCTCTTTTCAGCTGTTAGGCCGCTCAAGCACCCTTTGCCATTTCAAACTTCCCCTGGTCATTGGGCTACATATGGAAACCTACACTCGTGTCTCCCTGGGGAGACTATTTCTCTCTTGTTGTGTGGCAGCCAACATCGATCTGCGGCGCCAAGGAATAGACACTGCCCTCACAGGTATCATTTAACACCATGGTGGTGTGGAGCTGTGGTCTTGCTCAGAGAAATTAACCAGTGGTCCAGAGGGGGAATCGAACCCGGGATCTCTCGATCCCGAAACGCGCGCCCTACCTCTAGGTCACCGCTCCCCATTAAAGGTTAACGTGGACATGAAACTTCCTACCTGATTAGTTGTAACCAATCACTTTAACAGTATCGATTAGCAATCAGAATAAATACGTGAAGTACATGCACTACGCTTTCGTCAGAAAAACGTGAATCGTACAAAACACAACCCATCTATCAACCTATGTTTTTAAAAGGTCACTATAGATCTACAACGACCTTCGAAAAATGACCCCTGGACCAGTCCATATACTCAGGTTGAAACGATATTTACCGTTATTTTATGAACAAATACGGATAGGTTTGTGAAAATCTCCCTTTACTTCTAGTTGGCATCGTGGCTTAGTGGATAAACTGTTATCTTGTCAGCAACATACTTTTATATAGACTGTGGGTTCGAGTCCTTTGCCGTATACTCATCTTTAATAATTAAATTTCTATTTCAATTTTTTTTATCGTTTTACGTTTATATTTTAATTCTTAATATTTTATTAATTCTACGTTTTATAACTAATAAAAAAACGCTTTGTTTCAATTACATTAATTTAGTCTGAATATTGTTTTTATTGCGTCATTGGCTTCGCTGCAATTGCCATGTTAAGAATTTTCAGGAGAAACGTCAGAATTACCTAATGGTGTATGTTGTCAGTTGTCTATGTGGTGCAGCGGTCATAGTACATCGCTATCAATCGTCTAATTTGTTCTTTCCAGTGTGAGTTCGGACCCACTAACGAACCGTTTTTTATTTAATAAACTTATGTTTACATTAATGCTATATGCATACATTGTATTACCTGATTATGATCTCATATCATTATATTTTTTCTATTCATAGTTTGCCGAGCAAAAATTAAAAAAATATATAGTGAAATTGGATTCGAACTCTTTCGTTCAGTTTAGAAGTATACGTATTCACAGTAGCTTAACCGACTGCGCTATTTACTCTACTAGATTTGTCAATCCTTAATACACCCTTTATTTCTAAATACACCCCTATAACCTGGATTACTCGAAAGTTAAAAGTACATTTACGCCCGAGTGATTGTTGTAGATCTATACATATCATTCAAAAATTCCATTGGGAATGTAATTACTATTTATTGTAGAGGATTATTGAATTGATCAGTACAAAATAAACCGGTAATCAACTAATTCAAAGTAGTGATAGTAAGAAAGTGTTAACAAAAGCTGATTTATTACAATACGTTTTGAGGTTGCCAGAGCAATTATAGATACACATAGACATAGTTTTAAGTAAACTACTAAAATAAATCATAGAGAGCGCATTGTGTTATCTACTCTAATGGGTTGTCGATCACTATTGCAAAATGTTGTGTTTCTGTCACATGTGTCGTTAATTTAATGTCTATCCTTGTCTACAGCCTAGTTATGGAGGACACAATCCCGTCGTGTAGTGTTCGAAAATAATGTGTGATATACGTGTATATATAATAAGATTGAATATCAATTGGCGTGTACGTACTAGTTGTTATTATAATGCCATATCATATTACAGCATTTAATTTGAGACAAGGTCCATGCAGATTCGCTTATTGATCTATACATGCTTATTTTAGAAATACTGTCTGGCACTCACGGTGATTGCCTTTAACAGATACTCATGTTACAAGTATGTATACGAGAAACACATTGTCTCTGAAAGAATGACAAGATGTCTGAAGGTAATTAATTAATGTTGGTGTTGCATGTTTTGTCTATGTCAATTTATTAAAATCCTTTGTGGTGATAAGTTTCATTTTAGGTACTAGGTGTGCTTTGAAGTTCGTACATATACCAGCCTACGCTATATCCGGACCATTGCGTATTCTCTCTACACGAATTTTCGTCATATCTATAAGTAAATGTAGTTAACCTTTAGAAATGCACGAATATGTTGCCATGGTACTTGGTGAATGCATGTGGTAATCAAAACGAAAAAAAAAATACGACAGTAGATAACATCACCACGCCTTCATTTACACATTCGTATAGCCTATCATGTCCGTGTTTATTTTGAGGAGAAAATCGTCATGATTCAATATCTGACGTACGATGCTACCATGCAATAAAATAATTAAAAATGTATCACAAATATTTCCATTATTTTTTTCTATCTGGCGTGCATGGGGGTCTATAACAAACGATAACTAATGATGACATTTAAAATTATAACTTGTAATATGCATTTCACATAAAAACCGTACTGAAAAGGGCATTTGACTTGACAGGGGAGGCTGTTTTGTTATTTTACTTGACAGTGGGGCATTAATTAGGACATGTGTCTTGACAGTGCAAAAAAAACGGATTGATGAGCCCATTTAACATTGGTAGAATGTATTGAAAAGGATTTTTGACTAAACATAACAGTTTGTAGTGCTTAGGATAATACTATTCGATTTGACATTGTAGTCTGCATCTATAAGGATAATCAAATTGACATTGTAGTATGTATTACTAAGTTTATTCAATTTTACATAGCAGGCAATATTTATAAAGGTATCCAACTGTACATGGCAGTCTGTATTGATAAGGGTATTCGATTAAACATTATATTCTGAATTGCTAAGGATATTCTATGTGACATGGCAGTCAGTTTTTACAAGGATATTCAATTTGAAATGGTAGTCTGTTTTGATAAGTGAGTTCGAACTGACTCGCCTGTCTGTATTAATAAGTATATTCGATTTGGAATAACAATCTGTTAATATATGAATATTCGATTTGACAAGAAAGTATGCACTAATAAGGGTATTTGATTTGATAAGACAGTTTGCACTGATGAGGGTCCTTGATTTCACAAGGGCTCCTATTTGCCATGTTAGTCAATACTATGGATTCATTAATCGGTCCGTCTGAATAGTTACATTATATGCATGTACATTCTAACTAGCCGATACAAAATAACATTTTACCAAGCACTCAACATGCAACAAATGTTAAATATTCGAATTAGTCTGTCGGCATCGTCAGTATCTTGGACGCCATGGTAAAAACTACTTTCCATAGCATTCTTTATAACATTTAAATCTTTCTCTGTTAAACATCAAGTAAATATCCGTATACATAAGCATAAAACCAACATAACTATTAGCGTCACCTAAACGGAACACTTTGAACGTAATTTGAGTAATTTTATTTTCAAATGCATTTTAGATCTTTTAGTAACGTAAATGGCATCGCTTTATTATTCATACATTATTTTAAATGTGTTATGTATGTGTTTATTATGTTGGCAGGACATGTACATTTTACACTGAAATACTTTTCCATCAGAACACACAGACAGAGATTAGACAAGATCAGACGTTTACAATGGCTGTATAATGATTTAATTGACATGCTGATGCATATATTTATTATTACAAAGACATACCAGAACCCTGAGCGACACGAACTCATTATGATCAGGGAGCAGAACACCGAAAGTACTGCGTTGTTATTACCTATGAACACCCCCTTGCGTACCAAGGGAGTTCTACCAAAATGAGGAATGCATCAATGTTCTAACAAGGTTAAACTAAACATTGGTTAACGCCACTTTCATTTCGGCTTAAGTACCTTTGGGACGGAAGGAAACAATCTAAAGGGGGCCCAATGAATGGTCTTATTAAAGCGACGGTTTGTACCATGGTCCATTTTATTGTCAACAAAGGACTCATGTTGCTACGTTTTTTCTTGATGGTGAGTGTTGCGGAAGGATCGGTTTTGAATGTCACAGAAACCATACTTGTTACAATGAATAACGGAAGTCAATTTGCACTCAAAGGGAGGAGACTCGTGAAGCGGTCCTAAGCAATATTTAGATTATTTATTTACCTCGAGAGCTCTCGGGTACAAAGCAGTATTTTGCAATATCAGAGTTGATACGATAACCTGTTTCATTATTACTTATTGAGTGGTCGTATAATAAAATTTTATATAAACGTTACAACCGTAGTATAAACGTATAGATCGTAAACGAATGAAGTTCCGTGATTGCACTTCAGCAATAAGCTAAACAACTTATAGTAAACCCCTACGGAACCAAACGACTCATGTGTTAAAATCCACCTGTATGCACAATTTGAAATGGACTTATAATTGAAATAGGTTACCCGCCTGGTTTTGTCATCCCTTTTACTATGCTTAATGCAATGATATCATAAGGTCCGTGTTATTTTGCCAGTATGCACAAGTGGTTTTTGCACCCGGTCTCAAACATTCAAGTACTACTAGCCACCTGATCAAACAGACTAAGTACTGGAATCGACAGCATGGTCGAAGAAAGTCATCTGCAGCCTAACCCAAGCCTAAAGTAGTTGCAGCCCGGCCCAAGCCTACTACTAGTATTTACAGCCAGACCCGATATTTCAAGTACAACTTGCAGCTAACCTAAGTTTTCAAGCACGACTTACAGTCTGACCTAACTATACAGTTAGTATTTGCAATCTGGCGTCTATAGCAAAACTACTTACAGCCTGACATATTGCTGCTATCACTGCATAGAACAAAATGCTCAAAATAGAACATACTACTTTAATTGCCTCAACGAGTTACCCCCATACTGTTATTGTCAGGGCAATATAATGGAAAATTGTCGAAAAGTACTTGATCAAGGTGTTATAGCGGAATAACTTGATATGAGATGGTGCGCTATGTACACAAGTATTAAACCATGAATGAAAATAGTCGACAGTCTAATGCTTTAATATTCCTAGCTTCCCGCATAGGCGTTGGCAGCTTATAGGCCTGACATTCAATTGAACACCTCTCATAACACTTAATATGACCACAGTGGTCTAGTGACCCATAATGTAGATTGCGGTCACGGAAGAAGTTATGCGGAGCGGGTTGAAATGAAGAACCTCCTATCACGAATCAACATTAATTCGATATCAATATCTGTGTCAATAATCGAATTAGACGTAAAGGTAAGCGAACGTATTTTGTTATTTTCTTATTACTCTTCACATTAGTCTACGTAATCCTCCATTTGACTTTTTGGTTTCACAATGAAGATATAAATACGATTTTTAACATAAAACACTAAAATCACTAATAATGTGTTATTCAAGCAACTACTGTGGTTCCAGAACGATGGTTACATCAATTTCCTACAGTCTTTTTTACACATGCCTAATTGCTATATCTCGCTGGATAATAACCGTTGTTCACCAAAACATGTCGGAACCAGGAAATAGTCAGGTAAAAACCAAAGTCATTTGACAATTTTCCAAGATCATACATTTCGAACAAAGTGACAATGGTTAAACGTGGAAAGATATAGTGGTTCAAAATTGGAACATTCTCTATTGAATGACAAGGTCTGGTGAGGATTGACACAAGGTGAAACACTTTGTGACATCGCTAGAAAACAGTTTTAATGTTGTCATAAACGACATCAATGATACAACAAAATATACGGGATGATGAGTCATTGAGAAAAAGATAAACAAGGACAGTGCATGCACTCTGACACAAACTAAAAACAATCAAGCGGGTCGATTAACTACAATTAGTCACTGGTCATTCACAGCACGCTTTCACTTCTAGTTTTATGAATCACTTTTCATTATAAGAAACGGACCGGCGCTAACACAGCCTATATGTGCTCAATCCCACAAATATCATTGTATCTTAACTCTAAAGCGACTATTTGTCTGAACTCATATAAACGATAATGTACTTCATTTACAAACTTAAAACGAATTACTTGACTTATGCTGAATAAATTCTATCTTACACTTCTTGGGACAGAACTTATCTTGTCAGATGAAGATAAATGTATACGAGATGTATTTCTGAAACGTGCAAACGAGTAAGTTTACAAATGTTTAAAATATGAATATGTGCATTGATTCTGTGTCAACATTCTGTATATCTAGACTATATTTAGGCTGATGATTCAATCTCTATACAGGTTCATCATTGTCATTGTATTTTGTATATAGCATTGCAAATGTGATTAATAATTTGATTGTACATACTAAGTACATAGAATATAACCTTTCAATGTGGAAAAAAAGTTATTGTATTGTATTGACAATATATCCAACTTCACAAACGCCAATGTGTCCGAACACACAAACGATAATGAGTCCGAACCCACTTACGACGATGTGCCCGAACCCACAAACGATAATGTGCCCGAACCAACAAACGACAATGTATATATATTTACAAACGATCTACCAAAACTCATTAACGACGACAATGTTAACTTGCAAACGTCAATGTATCCGCAAAAGCAACACCATATCAAACACTCACAAACGGTAAAAATCTAAACCCGCAACGATCACGAAAAAAAACAATAATGTACGGTCGTTTACAAACAGCAACAACAAACAACGAGTTATACAAGCTCACAAACAACAATGTGTCCAAAATCACTGAAAACAATGTTATAAACTCACAAAAGACAATGCAACCTCCGCAGATCAGTGGTTAGTGCGCTTGCTGTCTAATATGGGGGCCCGGGTTCTAATGCGCATGGAGGCACATAATTAATGCATATGAATACCCTCACAAATGACAAGTATCCAAACTAAATTGTATATCTTTTTCACCAGCGACAATGCATCAAAACATACCTACGACAATGCATCAAACCCCACCTATGGTAATGCATCAAATCCCACCTACGACAATGCATCAAAACTCACCTACGACAATGCATCAAAACTCAACTACATGTACGACAATTCAGCTCATTAGCGCACATATGTATTACAGCATATTTATCATGGGTCATGTGTATTATTTAAAAGAAAATGGAAATGCTTCTAACAAACATATACCTTACGATTCCAGTCCTATTTAAAGGCTCGCTTCCGGAAAACCTCCGTAAAGTCATTCGTGTACATCTTAAAAGATCCATTGTTGTGTTTCCAAGTAAATCCCTTGATTAAAATTACTTCTAAATCTGGCAAATTGTTGAGAAAAGTACTAGTAACCCTTTACTCACTTTGTCGGTGACAGTATCTTTGTTACTTTATTGAATTTCCGGAAAACTACCATTAAACGACACGTTTGGCAGCGAACGATAATGAAACAAAATTTGGTCGTGTTTGTGATATACTTTTTTCTTATTTAACTTCGTGTAATGTGTCGATTATTGCTTCGTGAATTAATGAACTGTAGTGTAAAACTCCCAGCAACTGAGAGCCCATTGGTAAATCGATTAGCAGCACAGCTAAACGTATGCCTAACATCGTAATTGCTTTTCCATAACATCGGTGCAAACAAAGCATTACGACCAGCTTAAAGATAATTTGGGAAGGAACGTTTGCTTCAGAAGCTAAAAATGGTAATTGTCCTTATGGCGTGTGGGATACATATCAGTGGTTTCATTGTGATTGTCAATGAGTTATAATTGTAATTACTCTGTGTCTGTTACGAGAAAGAAACACAGGTTTATTATTCAGTTTATGCTCCAGGTAGTGTATTCAGTTACAACGTGTTCAGGACGTGCACTAACATGTAAATAACCGAGACCTTGATTCCTAACGCTGATTAAGGTTCCGTGTACATGTAGCAGTAATCCATACTGTTGGAAGTTGCTTCTGATATGGCTGCTTTATTAAAGCTGTTGACAATATAATTTCGTATTTACTTTCTGAATTTTATCAATATGGCTATATTGTACATTTTTATGTTACATGATTGCACGCATATGCAATTTGTAATATAAAACATGGTATACTAGTATTTGGTTTGAGTAGTTGTATAGCTAGTTTGCGATAGAAGAAAATAGTGAATTTTGGAACATTTCTCAAAATCTATTCATCAGATTTTGGTAAAAACTTACACAGAACTACAATTACTTCCTACCTACTCCCATTGCGAATTTTATAATTTTTAGTCACCTATTAAAATACTTTTATTCTTCATTATATATTGAAATTACACGCGTATAAACAGTTTAACGCAGGGAGGTAATCTGGAATTTCATTGATGATTTATTATCAATGATTTAACCGTTACACTCCGTGCTCGCCGGGATTGACATTACTGTTATGTAGACGAGACTTAGGAGGCCCGTATGATTCAAGTTATTTAGATGTGTCGCTATTAAACAATGTACAATAGTTACATGTACTTTTTCAGATTCACAGACGGGCCTCGCGTGTGTTATATTAAGTAGGATACAAATACGTAAATATACCGTTATGTGTATCACATAACCGTAAAATTGGGTGTTGCAAGTATCACGTCTTCTAACTTGATATTTCATACAAAACTACAAATATGATATATAGAACTTATGAACAAAAGTTTTTTAACTGAATTCTGATGTTGCTGAACTTTTAGTGTGTATTAGGTAGATATATTTCATTTATTCGTGCAAAATTTCACACATGTATGTTTAGTAATTACAGAGAAATGTTTAAAAAACACTCTATCGCAAACTGGCTATAGTAGTATTGTTAAGTGGTAGTTTAATGAAAGTTGTTATTATGTACCAGTGAGTTGCATCCACGCCCCACCACCATGGATGGGCGGTGGATAGTGGGCGACAACCGAAAGGTAAAACTGCCCGCCCATTCCCGGGGTAGGGCGTGGATGCGACTCATTGGTCCATTATAAAACACATCTGATTGAATTTGAACCAATTTCAGCAAGTATTGCAACAGTAACTGATCTATTGTACAGACCTAGACAATTATTTCTTAAATATTGAAAGTTTAGTTGGTCGTCTTAACGAGAAAATTCTGATATTAACTTTACGTTTCCAAATATGACCTCAGTTGTCCTTTTCTATTCAAATGACTAACAATGAAAACTACGAACAATAACAATTAACAGATATTCTTCCTGTTCAATTAACACAACGCCCACTTTTATTAGCAAATTTATCACAATCGATTTCCGAGAAATATTTGCAATAACATAGTGATTACTGTAGCTTTTTAGCTACTACAGCATACCCCACCCCTCAACCAAAGACCCCCGGATTTTTTTGTTTAATTTTTAGTTTGTACATTTTGTTCAGTTTTCAATTTTGATATTGAGAAAATGAATAGACGCATAACAAGATTTACTGTCAATAAATACATAATAATTCAAAAATATCACAAATTAAAACTAATGGTCTTATACCAAAGCGCCGTGCCTTATACCTAGAACACAGTCCTCATCAGATGAAACTAGTATGTCAATCTTAGACCTGTATTAAACTTCCACCTTGTTTTAGCTGACTAGTTGCTTGTATCCCTTGAATCCGGTTGGACCTCACGCCGGACACTCATTATAAAACGGATACTTCCCTACGTACACAAAAGTAGCACAAATTGTAAAACGCTCAATGTTTGTGTTGTTTAACATAGTGTACATGGTGTACTAGAATGCCACTGGGAACGTAAAGACTAGCTAGAACCGGATTATTTGCCAGCATACATCGGCTTTTATTTCACCACCACCAGTGTATTTACTGATCTGTCCAGTGGGACCTAGACGTCCATATCACATTTAATACAACTGTAATATTATTCCACAAGGCTAAGAGTGTAAACAGGTCGAAGCATTTGTCTGAAAACTATGATCTTTGTCGAAACCGACGACAGGTCTTATACTATATTACATGAAATAGCAAACCTCACTTACCGACCAAGTTCTTTGCAATGGTATCATAATCAAGGACGAAGTTAGAATTTATTGAACCAGTAATCACACAACGAATACAGTACGCATTATAACACGCACAATACCTAAACTATACTTAAACACCGATGTACGTGGGTGAAGTTCAACCAAACCTATGGTAATTTTTCTATTGACTAATAAGGCTGCTAGTCTACTACCAATGTATCTAATAATCAGCTAATGTCATCAAATGTTCTCTGCAGGTATAGTTCATGATGCGAATATGGTATAATGTAAATCCCGTAATTATAACACACACAAGGCTTAACGTAGTATCGGTAAAGCACAAAAGAATAATGGAGTAATACAATTATATGAATGCAGTTAAACTATAACGACTAACTTAATTCTACGCTGAGTCTGGTATTTTGCACTTTCTATCTAGAGATTTCATTGAACTATACGTGATATGGATTACAAACTGGAATAATATAAATAATGCCATGACCCAAACATACTACTAGTATAACAGCCTGATCCAATTACACTGCTAGTATTACAGCCTGAATCAACTATACTACTTGTGTTACAGCCTGACCTAATCATACTACTAGTGTTTGCAGCCTGGCTCGATATTACTACTAGTATTTGTTAAGCCTGAACCAAGCATACTACTGTTCTTTGTAGCCTGACCCAAGCATACTACTAGTATAAGCAGCCTAACCCAATCATATTACAAGTATTTTACCTGACCCAAGCATATTCCTAATATTTCTTCAGCCTGAACCATACATACTACTAGTATTTGTTCAGCCTGAACCAAGCATATTGCTAATATTTCTTCAGCCTGAACCATACATACTACTAGTATTTGCCGCCTGACCCAAGCATACTGCTAGTATTTGCCGCCTGAACCAAGCATATTGCTAGTATTTGCCGCCTGACCCAAGCATACTGCTAGTATTTGCCGCCTGACCCAAGCATACTGCTAGTATTTGCCACCTGACCCAAGCATACTGCTAGAATGTGCCGTCTGATCCAAGCATACTACAAAGTACTAGAATTTGTTCAGCATGAACCAATCCTACTACTAGCATGTTTTCAGCCCGAACCAACACATACGAATTAACCCATGCTGTTAGTGTCAGGGCAATATGATGGAAAATTGTCGTAGAGTACTTTATCAAGGTGTTATACAGGAATCACTTGATATTAGATGGTGAGCTATGTACACAAGTATTAAACCATGAAAGAAAATAGACGACAGTATAATTCTTTCATATTTCTAGCTTCCTACATAGGCGTGACAAAAGATGGACCAAACGCCTCGAATGGACATACTGGATTGAATGTATAACGGTATGTCTAGCTTATCTCCAATGGTCTAAACATAGTCATATAATGTAACTTGAAAGTAAAAAATAGTACTTAATGAAGTATCAATCACCAGAAACTGCCTTGGTAGGAGAATGAATTTGGTTATGCTACTTTTATTGAAATCAGGAAAACGTAACCAAAATATCCAAAATATATATTTCTTCTTATACTATTTGAAAGTTAGATTATACAGTTCAAGATATATAACTAAATTGAAACTCAAAATATCAATTTGTGGAGAAAATGGAAACATCACATACGACTCAAAGTTATGTGAACGTCATTAAAATCGTCAAACGACGTCAAACACAGGTTTTTACCGAATTGGGGGTAGCTACTAAAAATGCATTCTATAGGTTTCGTATGCATTTTTTTGGATACTTGTTTCGTAATTTCTACATTGATTTGAATGCCCTGTGATCACATATATAAATCAGATATGTAAAGCAATACATTACGGAGTGATATGTCCTCAACAAGCGGACATGTATTTTGAGACACCCTGTATATACATATGTTAATTAAGCTATTACGTTTAGTAGGGCCCCGTCTACTGGTTTAAGTAGAGCCCCGCCTACTGGGTTAAGTAGAGCTCCGTCAACTGTCTTCAATAGATCCCCACTACTAGGTTTAGTAGGGCCGCGTCTGCTGGGTTAAGTAGAGGCCCGTCTACTGGGTTAAGTAGAGCCCCGTCTACTTGGTTAAGTAGAGCCCCCGCCTACTGGGTTAAGTAGGTCCTACTTTTATATTTTATGTACATTATATACTGTTTTAACCATGTATTAGTCATGATTGTACAGCACTTTTGAACGTGTGTATACATGAAAAAAGGGCTATATAAATATGGTATAATAAATAAAATTATATATGCATGACATCCAATTAATAATGCTTAATATAACCACAGTGGTCTAGTGACCGACAATGTAGATCATATAACGATTCAACATAAGTTCGATTTTAAAATCAAGTTCAAAAATCGAATTAGACCTACAGCGAACGTATTTTGTACTTTATATATAACTTTACATCCTTTTTACATGGCCAATGTTCACCAACACATGTCGCATCCAGGAAGTCATTTGACAATTATCAAGAGCATACATTTCGAACAAAGTGACAATGGTTAAACGTTTAAAGGTATAGTGGTTCCATAATGGAACATTCTCTACAGAATGACAAGGTCTGGTGAGGTGTGACACAAGGTGAAACACTTTTTGTCATCAGTAGCGTAGCTGCCGCTAGGCCATTAGGCCCGGGCCTACACATCATTTCGAGAAAAAATAATATATATAGATTTTTTTAAGTTTAACTTGAAATTTTATCTCCTAGATATACGTCAAAACGCACCAGTACCTTTCAAGGAATAAAACAAATCCGGAGGAGCATGCCCCCGGCCCCCCTACTTCTTTCATCTTTACCTACGGGCCTACACATTGCTAAGGTCCTAGCTACGCCCCTGGTCATGACTAGAAAAAATGTGTTTATGTTGTCATAAACGTCGATGGTACAAGGATATTGAGTCAATGAGGAAAATGTTAAAAAGCCGTCGCCTGAGTACAGAAGTGCTCTATCTCCATTTTTGACAAAAATGAGATTTTTATATCACTGAAATCGTAATAATAATTCAATAATTCCATCCAATACAAACAAAGATATCCAGTAATGATTTGCTCAATCTCCATTAAATAAATCGAAAATTGATTCTTATACTGTTCTTACTCCAGGAGTTGAAGCACTTTACATGTAAACAATATTTCTTGCCAATCAAATTGAAAAGTTTGCATATGTGATTCTTAGTGTTTCAGTAATTATGTGATATATCTCCTTAGCTATAGATAAAGAACTGCTATATCTCCATTTCTGCAAATAAAGAACTGCTCAATCTCTATAACATTGAGTAAAGAACTGCTCTATTTCCACATCTTTGAGTAAAGAACTGCTCTATTTCCACAACTTTGAGTAAAAACTGATCTATAAACTCAACTTTGAGTAAAGAACTACTCTATTTCCACGACTTTGAGTATTGAAATGCTCTATCTCCAGTAATGAAATATTGCGACAAAAGTGCTCTATCTCCAAACACAAAATTCTAAATAAATAGAATATTACAATATTAAAAAACTAATAACTTGATATTCAAAAACTATTCTTGATGCCGATTATCCACGAATAATTTTGTTCCCATATGTGGGGCGGTCACAGACATATGACAAACTGAAACTATAAACTCGATTTTCTCAAAATGGTGAAAATGGTAGATAAAGTAACGTTCCACTCATGCGACGAAGGACAGTGCATGCACTCTAAGGCAAACGTAGAACTACCAAGCGGGTTGATTACACCAATTAATTACTCATTATTGATAGTAGGATTTCACTTCTAGTTTTATGATTCACTGTTCATAGTGAGAAAATGGGCGACACTAACAAATCCTACATGTGCTCAATCCCACAAATGGCAATGTGTCTTAACTCAAAAGCGACTATGTGCCCGAACCTATAAACGACAAAGTGTCTAAATTTACAAACGTGCAAACGAATAACTTGAATTACGCCGAATAAAATCTATCTCACCCTTCTTGGGACAGAGCTAATCTCGTCAGAAGAACATAAATGTGTACGTGTGTGAATGAGTAGGTTTAAAACATGTACAAGTTGTATTTTCATTCAGTGTCAGCATTTTGTATATCTAAACTATATTCGCGTTGACGATTCAATCACTATCCCTAATGTGTCTGAACCAACAAACGGCAATGTGTTCGAACCCAAAAAGGCAATGTGTCACAACCCACAAACGACAATGTGTCGCAACCCACAAACGACAATTTGTCCGTACCCACAAACACCAATGTGTCCGAACCCACAAACGGCAATGTGTTCGAACCCAAAAAGGCAATGTGTCACAACCCACAAACGACAATGTGTCGCAACCCACAAACAACAATTTGTCCGTACCCACAAACACCAATGTGTCGGAACCAAAAAAAGCAATGTGTCGCAACCCACAAACAACAATGTTTCCGAACTTACAAACACCAATGTGTCGCAACCCACAAAAGACAGTGTATACAAACCAACAAACGACAATGTGACCGAACCCACAAACGACAATGTATCCGTACCCACAAACGACGATGTGTCCGAACCCACAAACGATGATGTGTCAGAACCCACAAACGACAATGTGTCAGAACCCACAAACGACAATGTGTCCGTACCCACAAACGACAATGTGACCGAACCCACAAACGACAATGTGTCCGTACCCACAAACGACAAGGTGACCGAACCCACAAACGATGATGTGTCCGTACCCACAAACGACAATGTGTCCGAACCCACAAACGATGATGTGTCCGAACCCACAAACGACAATGTGACCGAACCCACAAACGACAATGTGTCAGAACCCACAAACGACAATGTGACCGAACCCACAAACGACAATGTGTCAGAACCCACAAACGACAATGTATCCGTACCCACAAACGACGATGTGTCCGTACCCACAAACGACCTGTGTCCGAACCCACAAACGATGATGTGTCCGAACCCACAAACGACAATGTGTCCGAACCCACAAACGATGATGTGACCGAACCCACAAACGACAATGTATCCGTTCCCACAAACGACAATGTATCCGAACCCACAAACGACGATGTGTCAGAACCCACAAACGCCACTGTGTCCGAACCATCAAGCGACAATGTGTCGCAACCCACCAACGACAATGTGTCAGAACCCACAAACGCCACTGTGTCCGAACCCACAAACGACAATGTGTCCGAACCCACAAACGACAATGTGTCAGAACCCACAAACGACAATGTGTCAGAACCCACAAACGGCGATATATCAAAACTCACAAACGACGACAATGTATCCGAAATCAATAAGCAACAATATATCCAAACTCATAAACGGAAATTATCCAAACCCCAAAACGATTATTTAAAACAACAAAAATGCACAGTTGTATTACAAAGTCACAAACAACAAGGTATATAAGATCACGACAATGTGTACAAAAGCACTAAAGACAATGTAATAAACTCATAAAAGTCAATGCGCGCCCTTGCAGCTCAGTGGTAAGAGCGATTGTTCAAATCCGGGTACAGACACATATATATTCTTGCCACGTTTCAGTAGAAATAAAGGCTACCCCACGTATTCAAGCCTATAAGCGTGTCAAAAACCCCAACCACACCATGCATAAAAAAATAAAGGATATTTATCTAAACTCAAAACAATCATGTAAAATAAAACAACGCATATAACCTCACAAATGACAAAGTATGAAAACTAAATTGTAAATCTTCATTCACCTGCCGCAATACATCAAACCCCACCTATGACGATGCATCAAACATCTCCTCATTCAATTCATATCATTAACGCACAAATGTATCTAGATGTCTTCATCGACAAATATTAATGTATATTTATTATGGGTCATGTGTATTATTTAAAAGAAAATGGAAATGCTTCTAACAATAACAAACTAACATGATACCATACTATTCCAGTCCTCTTTTTTACAATTTTACAATTCAGCTCATTTCGCACTTATGTATTACATCACATTTATCATGAGTCATGTTTTTATTTAAAAGAAAATGGAAATGCGTCTAACAAACATATACCTTACGATTCCTGTCCTCTTTAAAGGCTCGCTTCCGGAAAACCTCCGTAAAGTCATTCGTGTACATCTTAAAAGATCCATTGTTTTGTTTCCAAGTAAATCCTTTGATTAGAATTACTTCTAAATCTGGCAAATAGTTGTGAAAAGTACCAGGAACTCTTTACTCACTTTGTCGGTGACAATATCTTTGTTACTTTATTGAATTTCAGGAAAACTACCGTTAAACGACACGTTTGGCAGCGAACGATAATGAAACAAAATTTGGTCGTGTTTGTGATATATTTTTTTCTTATTTAACTTCGTGTAATGTGTCGATTATTGCTTCGTGAATTAATGAACTGTAGTGTAAAACTTCCAGCAACTGAGAGTCCATTGGTAAATTGATTAGAAGCACAGTTAAACTTATGCCTAACATCGTAATTGCCTTTCTATAACATCGGTGCAAACAAAGCATTAAGACCACCATAAAGGCAAATTGGGAAGGAACGTTTTCTTTAAATCCCAGCTTCAGAAGCTAAAAATAGGAATTGTCCTTCAGGCGTGAAGGATACATATCAGTGGTGTCATTGTGATTGTCAATGAGTTATAATTGTAATTACTCTGTGTCTGTTACGAGAAAGAAACACAGGTTTATTATTCAGTATATGCTCCATGTAGTGTATTCAATTACAACGTGTTCAGGACGTGCACTAACATGTAAATAACCGAGAACTTGATTCCTAACGCTGATTAAGGTTCCGTGTAGCAGTAATCCATACTGTCGGAAATTGCTTCTTATATGACTGCTTAATTGAGGATGTTGGCTATATAATATAATAATAAATTAAACTATATTCGTACAAATCGTACACAATGTTTTTACTTTTTGCATTTAACTACAAAGACTATATTGTACAGTGAAGTACTTTTCAAACTTTTAATTCTTTCGACTGTGGCCATATTTTTTATGACATTTTCCACACAGACCATTTATGCAAATGCAAAAGTGATCGCATGACTGACCATAAATACTTTGACACGTAATTTTGCCTAATTATATAACACTTACGTGCGCATAATAACAAAATATATGGTCTCAGTCAAAAGTATTTAACGTTTGAAACGTGACCAATAAGAAAAATTGGGTCAGTGTACAGTTTATGTTGTTACATAAATGCATGCATCTATCATATATTGTATAAAATATTACATATTTAGCATGAGTAGTATTGGTTGGTAGTAGTTTAATTAAGGATGTTATTGTAAATACACATCTGATTTAATTTGAACCATTTTTGAAAGTATTGCAAATTATCTATTGTACAAAATAGATATCTATTTAATTTGATATTGAAAATTTAAGTTGATATTAACTCTCCTTTGCCAAACTTGACCTTAGTTTCTATTCAAATGACTAACAATGAAAACAACGAACAATTACAATTAACAGATATTCTTCCTGTTCAATTAACACAACGCCCACTTTTATTAGCAAATTTATAACAATCGATTTGCGAGAAGTACTTGAGCAAAGCAATGTTCTAAGGTCAGGTTATGTGCAATGACAGAGTGATTGTTGTACTTGTTTGGCTGCTATAACACACTCTCAACCAAAACCTTAATGTAAGACCCCTCGGAAATTAAATCTTAAAATCTTCGTTTGTATGTTTTGCTCAGCTTTCAATTTTAACATGAAGTAATGGATAGACTTATAACACGATTTACTGTCAACACATACATGCGAATTAAAAAATATCATAAATTAACATTGATATTCCGATACCAAAGCGCCGTGCCTTATACCTAGAACACGGTCCTCTTCCGATGAAAATAGTGTCTCCATGTCTTAGACCTGTTTCAAACTACCACCTTATTTAAGCTGATTAATTAGTTGCACCACCGTCTTTATAAAACGGACACTTTGCTAGGTATCACAATTTGTAAAGTGCTTATGGTTTGCGTAGTTTTATATAGTGTGCATGGTGTACTAGAATGCCACTGGGATCATAGAGACAATCTCTAAACCGATTATTTGCCAGCATATATTGGCTTTTATTCCACCACCAACATTCAGACAATTCAATTAAATCAAAACGTATGTCTACCTTTGAAGCGTGTTTACTAGCCAGTCCAGTGGGACCTAGACATCCATATCACATTAAATACAACTGTAATATTATTGCACAAGGATGCCAATGTAAACAAGCCAAAGCATTTGTCTGAACACCAAGGGCTTTTGTCAAAACTGACTGAGATTAAACATGTACCATCACGTAATTTAACAAAGCAAGCGCAGATAGCACGTTATTTGCAATGGAAGCGCAATTGATGATGGTGTCGGAATTTATTGAGCCAGTAATCACAATAAAAAAAACAGTATGTATTAGGAAAATACATTTGACATATGATTGTACTTAGGTGATGTTCATCCAACCTTGTGGTAATTTTTCTATTGACTAATCAGGCTGATAGTCTACTACCAACATATCTAACAATCACCTAATGCTATCAAATGTTCCCTGCAGGTAAAGTTCATGATGCGAATATGGTACAATGTAAATTACGTAATTATAACACACCTGAAGGCTTAACATATTATCCGTAGAGCATGAGAGAGTTATGGAACTATACAATTATATGAACACGGTGAAACTATAACGACTAACTACAATGGTATTTTATACTTTTTATCTCAATATTTCAGTGACAAAAAGGTAATATGGATTACATACCAGAATCATATAAATAACGGCGTAATATGTGAGATATCAAATAGTACATGTACATGGTGATCATTAATATATGGTAACATAAATAACTTTAATAACTTTGTGAGATTTAATGATGGAGAAGTGGTTTTACCCTTATTACAAAGCTAATGGGCCCAAGTTGGTTTTAAGTGTACATAATGAATGTATGATGCATGCACTTGATGTCAATAACGTCATCAATGAAGTCGTGCATTTTCCGTGATTCCAAGAAATTTTGCAATATAGTAATTTCGCTGAAGACCGCATTTAAATTTGCCCCCTACACTCACCGGACATAACCCCTTGCAATTCTGACCATGGAAAACACTGAAAGAAGAAGTTTATAGTACACAACCAGTGTATTTAATTGATTTGAAAACTTCAATACTGTGTGAAATTGGAGGAATCAATGTGTAAAATACAAGTAATTATTAGCATTTAACGACGTCATTTGGTGCTGATTTGGACATTTTGCAAAAATACGGAAAATGCTTTAAACATCTGCTGAGAAAAAATATGTAACGTTTGAAAATGATTTATGTCCTGAATAAAACTTACAGGTATACGTTAAACAAAGACATATAACAACTCATATTATCTTAAAAACTGACAATGCTGTTAAAGTTATTTATGTTACCATATATTAATGATCACCCTGTATAATGTACTAGGGGATAATGATAGTAAATCCCAAGTCCCAAAATACTGATATTTACAGGAATGAATCAGAGCCAACCTCTGCGGCATTGTCTGATACATCGAAGGAAAGGAATTCTTAATGGTCTATTGAATTTCGGCATACCAACATAGCATTAGGTCATGTGGTGGGGCCACCGTGACAACGAGGCTGTATCAACCATTTCACCACTATTTCTCTGTATCTAAAGCAATACTCCAATTAAAACAAACATAACAACGCTAATGTATTATCTATGTTGAGCATGACTATCTAGATATCTAAAAGGGCACATATTCTGTTTTTAAAATTCCTTTCAGCTAATGGTATCAATGTAAGAAGGCAAGATATTAAGACATACGAAATGACCATTTGCGTAAATGTCGCACAAAGTGAACGTCAGATAGAGTATATCATAATATGAAATATAACTTTGACTAAAAAGTACAAGTATACAAGAAATGATTATTACAATTTCGTATACCATATTAACTTTTAAGATACACGGGGATGGTAAAGGTTTAGTTGATTCGATGATCTCTGTCACAACCGCGTAAGCAAACATTCAATCCGATCAATCATTACAGGTGTGTCAGGATTAAATCCTGCCATCATAAATACACTTAAATGATCAAAACCCTAACGGTCCAATAGCCTAGTGGTTATGCTTACAGCTCATTTGTGAGTTTGTTTTTAAATTTATATAACTCGCTGCGAGTTCAAATCCCATCAAAACTGATAGTTTTTATTTTGCGTAATTCTTTGATCCGATTCCGGTGATTCGATTGGGCAATGTAGCACATGTATCATGATTGAATACATCATAATATTACAAAGATGGAAATAACCTAATGTTCAATATTGACAATTAAAAAGTACGCTGGCACATGTCAACACAAAAATAGCAGATAAATAATAAAAACAATACTTTTATCACACAGAAAGATATGATGGAAATAGTTCGTCGATATAAAATTTAATATAAAACAGCATAATCTAATTTGAAAAAATGGTTTCAAACTGATCGAACCATTCATCAAATTACATACATCGCCATGCTGTATACTAATAATAAGCGTTTAACGATATAGGTTACTAACGCTCATGATAGAACAAGGGATTATTTTAGTACATATGGTCAAATATGGTATGAGTAAAACAAGAGCACTGATTGCTGTTTATGTACATTTACCAATTCAGAAATGCAACAGTTTTGACAGGCATCTTTGAATCGACAAGTGGTTTTACTGAAACACATCAAAGTTGTCCCATTTCGTAAGTGTTCTAGATATAGAGGAAGTCCCGAACAATAACGATTGTACCACCGATTCAGGTATGATTTTAATGGCTTTTCTCGGTTAAGTGTCTGTACCATAAATGGAAAGTTTATTGCGAAATGGCGAGAATTGTTCCTGGAATAACCCGATCATAAAATCATAAAATAACAGTATAATTAGGTATCGCATCAGAGAATACTGTTAGAACTACATTATTTCCTTCACTAGTAAGAATAATGGTCCATAATGCCATAGTCCAACTTATTTACTGTAAGGTCATGTACTTTCATGGGACAATGCGGATTGTTATAAAGTGCGTATAGCTCGAGCGGTTAAGCAAGTGCGATTTAGGTGGTTTCAGAAAAAAAATATTTCTGTGTTTAAATGTCGTTAATTCTTTTCAACTTATCAAATGTACGAATTCCTGATATTACAGTTACAGTATTTACATCGATAATAAATGGAGTTAAAACTCCCATTCAATGCTTTTGTACTGGTGCTTGTAGAACTACTCCAGGATAAATTACTAGAATTGGAAAAAGTCCTCCCTAAATTCCGAAAGTTGCTGCGAACGGAAATTAGTCAGCGTTATTGAAAAACTGAAACTTTCAACGTTGAGGTCAACATGTTATACTTAAATAATATGTATACGTAATTAAGATTTAAAAGTGAATCAAAGCAAGTGATAAAGTATACATGCAAATATAAATGCTTGACCCCTTTTGAATGTGGCAGATACCTTGGCTTGCCCGCTGTTGTAATTACTAGCACAACCATTAATGCATAAAAAAGTCACAATATATGTAAAACTTTAGTGCAGATAACAGACGTGTGAACTAGAAACATACACTAGAACACTATTTCGTTGATCACTAAACTAACGTTTATAAACAAATATTACCTTTCGTTGTTGGAAGAAGTCTTTGAGGGCACACTTCCGGAAAATCTGCGTAAAGTCATCCGCGTACTTCGTAAAAAGTCCATTTTTGATGATCAATACCAGCGGTATAAAATTTCTGTTCGAATGCTTGTTGAAAAGTCACTATCTGAAACAGTCCCTGGTTTGTCACAATAACGATTGCTTATTGGATCGTCTTAAACGATTTCTTTGAACAAATGAACACCTCCTATCTAACAGAGCCTGATTATGCAAAAAATGTCGCAGTTGATTGTTTTGGAGTTTTTTGCGTCCTGCAAATTCGATATTCACAAGAAGCAATCTCTCTAAAAGCTTAAACAGATATGAAAAAGTATGCTTTTATGATATACTTTCATCAACTGACAGAAATTGATAGTGATTTATTATGATTGGAAATATTTTACTGGAGAATGTTAGAATACTATCGATGGAAATTGATCGCACTTCAAGAATGTATCAGTTTTTCCGTCTTAATTTTATTACCGCGGTTATACTAGAGAAGCAATATGATGATTCTTTTGCTGTAAAAGTTCTTCGATACGATGTTGTATCGTGCTAATATGCGGGCACCAGCATGAGGCATTCACTTCTTGAATTTAAGACACATTCAGTGAGACTTTGATGTACGTTTCACAGAGTTTCCTTAATAGTTTGAGAATGTAGAGCGTTCATTGTCAAATTAATTCTAATATTTCAACAAACAGTAATGCTAGAATAATGTAAAACCTAAGCATGTACGAGAAAGTTTCGGGAAAAGATCAAGAATGTTTTTACTTTCTTGACAATGTTTAATCCGTTCATAACATATTACACTGTATATGTATATATGCATTCTAAAACCACTTCAAATCGACGTCATAATATGTTACTATATTAACGTCTGATGCGTTTGGCCGGTGCAACAGAATCGTCATAATGTATCTGTCGTCGTGTCAAGCACATCACATGTAATATTTTGTCAAATAGATACTCTTGTACACTGCGCACATTTCTCCTGTCTGTTAATTAAGATTTATGTTGGTAGTATCACGATACACTACCGGGTAGGGCTAATATAGGCTGTGCATGTTGCCCAATCATATTTCTTTGGAAAACAAATAAATATTAAATTAAATATACACCACCGGCCATTCAATATGACGTCATCGAAACGTTTTGTTTTCAATGTGTTTCTAAATATTTAGAATAGCCATAAGTCAGATTTAAAGTATATGTAAGAAAGCTACTTTATTTGGTCATTCACATCATCGTCATCGCAAAAGTTCATGTTGTAAATAAGTCGTTTCCGGTATACCATATGCTAATACATTTCAAACGTAGTTAATAGTCGTTATCCGGAACTCTGTGTAAGGTGGTTTCCCCCTTTATTTACGTGTATGTACAAACAACTCTGACATAGTTAGACGGGTCTTATATTTATATGCAAGCACAATTGACACCAACTCTATTGTCCAGATATGAGTATTCAAATTTCACAAGGATTTTAACGGGAAACATATTTTTGTACCTACAGATTCGTGGAGATCCGGAGTAGGACTATTGTCTCAGCATGTTTTATTACGTTATAATATTAGTCTCTCTATCTATAGTATTACCGTCTGTCTTTGGAGGTTCGCCTGGAGGCTATAACACAGAAAAACATAACTTGTTAAGCCTGTGTCGTGTATGTTGCCAAATTCCTTTACCAGGTGAGCTACTTACTGCATAAAAGCTTTCTCAACTTTCCACCAAGACTCCAACATCATTTTCTCACAAAAGATACATGTATTCAAACACAAGATGCTCTTAATAGGAAGGTGCGAGCTTGTAAAGTTATCTGGATAGATGGAAAGGCTATACCAAAATGATGGTGAACAACAGTGATCTGTTTTATCAAAGCATTTACTGCAATCGTAAACTTCAAAATGTCGCTCAATATAATGTATGCTTAAGATAACGAACTCCCGCTAACCTCATGCGTTCAAAACCTGCATGTTCTAAAGAATAAAAAGTAATTAAAATTTGAACGCAAGCTCATGATTTCAGTCAGTGCTTCAATGAACAGAACCCTTAAGTATGCATGGAGGACTTTGTGTAAACGAGTTTTGCCTAGCGGTCTTCGGATTTCATAATTACCGACTCTTCCAAACACAAACAATGTGGGAACCTATAGTCCAGCAATAATGTCCAATAAACATTAATTTTTGGAGAAAGTTACCAAACTTGGTACAACTGTTCCTTGGTCCATTTGAAACATTTTTTTCATGAGACCCACTTAAAATATTTTCTTTGGTTGCCGTAGCAACGGTTTTCAAAATGGCCGCCAAAATGATCAAATGGCGGTTTTCGCCCAATAACTTCAGTTTAGAATTGCATATCGTGATGAAACTTAGTGTATAAGTAGCTTGACTTAATACGCCACTTAAAATTAAAAGTTGGATGGGTAGGGTCAATATCTAGGTCAGTGTTACTAAAAATAGAAAATTGGTTTTTGCTGAATAACTTCCGTTAAGAATGAGATATTTGGTTGAAACTTGCTATATACGTTGCTTGTAGGATGATACACATTGGGATAAAAAATGGGACATTTGGGGTTAAGGTCACTGTTACTAAAAATAGAAAATCGGTTTCCGCTGACTATATTTAGTCTGGATTGACATATATAAATGAAACGTGGTCAATATATAGCTTCCGCGAAGATACTTTCCATCCAAATAGGTGTAAATGGGGTCAAGGTCGACGTTCATAAAATAAAAAGCCAGTTTCTGCTTAATAATAACAATAAATTACGAATTACAAGCAATATATAAGCACCCTGTTTGGTTTTCTATGTTTTTGTTACCATGGCAACCACAATTGTTGTCTGAATAAAACACAAACTGACATGAATAATCTGCTAATTAATTTGTATCCACATACCAAGTTTCATTAATCTAGCTTCAAAACTAATTAAGCTATGACCGGATCCAGATTTTATAAACGGACAAAACCTTGAGTTTACAATGTTATATATATAAGCCAGTCTCCAGGAAAACCTGCTATTTTGACAAGAAATGTTTTTGTGATGTTTCATTGTTATAAAGACTAATGCAAATGAAGCATGATTCAAAAGAAATTGTGTAAATATCTTGAGTTTTGAGGAAGTTACAGCTGTTTTTGTAAAGTCAATATTCCGAGTTGTTTTTGCCTGAAGTCGCGAACGTCATTTGAACGTCTTTTGACTGTAAAAAGTGTTTCATAATTACACCATATGATTAATTCTTGACATAAAATGTTCAAAATAGTGTCACATTTTAGAATTATGTTCTGATTTTTAAAATATATATCATGATAGAAACATGTTGCATTTAGAGAAAGGCTATTGTTGTTTTAAACAGCTTACTTTCAGTTTTTCCGAAATTGGTAACCATGGCAACAAATTATATAGTTTCAACATAATTTATGAGGAAATTTAAAGCTAAGATAAAGTACTACAGTCAAACTTCGATGCCTCGAACTACCTTCGGACCGGGGAAATAGTTCGAGCCATCTACCGGTTCGAGGCATCGGGGGTGCGAGTATATATACACTGTATGTGTATTTTTATAAGTTCGAACGCTTCTCGATACGTGAACCTATCAATCGTGTGTAATTGTCGTGTTTTGAGTGTTTATTCGTATTTCATATTTAATGCATATTTAATGCATTTGTGTCAAATTGTGAAATAATTAGCATCTTCATAATATAACCTGATATTGTTTGACAAAATTGACTTGAAATTGTCCGCTAGCTCTTCAAATGTTCACATTTGTTAACAAAGTTCCCTATTCTATTAATCGCTCCGCACGGTAGCCTGTTTAATCAGTGTTTTATTATAAACTAGCGATTCATACGTCCAAGTTTGTCCATCAATAAATAAAATGATAGCGAAAACAGAAACATACGTTTGAGTTATTATTTCATTTTGGAAGCGGTGGCCTAGAGGTAGGACGCGCACTTCGGGATCGAGAGGTCCCGGATTCAATCCCCCTCTGGACCACTGGTTAAATTCTCTGAGCAAGACCCACAGCTCCACTCCACCATGGTGTAAAATGGTACCTGTGAGGGCAGTGTCTATTCCTGGGCGCCGCAGATCGATGTTGGCTGCCACACCACAGGAGAGAAATAGTCTCCTCAGGGAGACACGAGTGTAGGTTTCCATATGTAGCCCAATGACCAGGGGAGTTAAACTGTCAAAGGGTGCTTGAGCGGCCTAACAGCTGAAAAGAGCCCTAGAAAATTGGTAACTTAACTTTTTTTAACTTATATAAATCTAGTTAAGTTTGTTTGAAAGAATGCAAACATTTAAATTAATGAAAAATCAATCAGTTATAATTTCCTTCATTAAGTAATTGTTTTTTTCTCACAAACATGTACTGCAATACATCCGTAAACAGTACAATAATTCTCACAAGGTGTTAATAACACCTTTCACCAACTTCCCCTGGACAAACAATGGATTTCAACAATCAATGAAAGGTGCGAAAATTTGCATTGTTCGAGTCATCTACTGGTAAATCATAGCAAGGGACCAGCCAGTCAGTTCGAGTGTTCGACCCTCGTACTGTTCGAGTCATCTATGGTTTTTCTATATGAATAAAGCACGGATTTTGACGGGACCGGAGAACTAGTTCGAGGCATCTGGGGTGTTCGAGGCAAGTACTGTTCGAGGCATCGAAGTTCGACTGTATATGGATAAATTACTTAAAGTAGAATCAACAGATATATATACATATTTTCACTTATTTTAGAGCCTTTTCAAAACCTTGTTTTATACAGTAATTACATGATGTCAAATCAGCAGGTTTTCCTGGATTACGGCTCATATATAAGTGGAGTATTAGGGGTCAACGTCATAGTTACTTTAAAAGAGTATCAGTTTACCATCAAATTACTTTGAATGAGATATTATGATGGCGGCAATTGCTGTAAATGTAGCTTGTCTGAAGAATATATAGCGTATTTTGCGCCAGATTATTTGGCCGACATGAAAACATGATTTTCAAATTTTCATGGAATTTCATAGTTTCTTGTTGCGGAACTTCAGTGTTTCTTTTTTCGAAAAGTTCAAACAATGCAGCGTTAACAAAAATATATGAGATGGTGACCTAAGAGTGTAACACTTAACACATTTTGTAACAGTAATCAAGGAAATGCGGCCCACTTGTAGTGTTAACCTCATTTGATTAGCAGACTTGAAGCCCTGTATAATTTTGAAAATGTCCAGGCCACACCAGTTACTAGTATTTGAAATATGACCAGGTAAAGCCATCTCAAACAATATGATCTTCTCAAATAAATATGCAGAGATTCCATGCATGTGTGGTATTGATCATTATGCCTAGGTGAACCTGAACATTTTTATGCTGACAATAAAGATACCTAGTTTAGTCGGGCACAGCAATGGATCGTCAGAAATTCCTTTCTTGGCGACACGTTGTGTTTATTCCTGTCTTAGCAATGATTTTGGTAGATAACGACTCTGTGTGGTACACATCATTGCCTGATACATAATTGCTTGGAGTAGGTTGTTTCATTTATATTTTTTTGTGTTTTATTCCAAAGAATTGCATTTTACACAAGTTATTTCATACATAAATGTTATGATGTATTTAGCAAATTGTTACTACCAACCAAATGCAGTGAGTTATTAACGAATACGATGCTTAATAATTGAGTGGTCTTCTGATTCCAATAATACTTAATTACTGTTTATAGTTAGTAATGTTTTACCCAAAAGAGATAACATAACATATAAACAACTTTTAGAACAGATTATTAATTTCTTAATATGCGAAAAGACAACATGTGCCTATCGTAGTGATTAATTATAAAATAGCACAGTTTGTGGTGTTATGACATTGTGATCATTAGATTCCAAAAATCCTCACTTTCATTAATTTTATATTTTTGACTGTTTCACCCCAAATATCCCAAAGACGCCAGTCATTTTGAAACTAGATTATTAATATCTTAATAGGAAAAACTGCATATGTCTATCTTAGTGATTTATAACTAAATAATGCGATTGGTGCCATTGTAGTAAACCTATTCCAAAAATCACCATTTTAGTTCATATTTTGAACGATTTTACCCCAAAATAGCATTCAGTAATCATAAATGATATTTATATATTATTTGATATACTAAACTTTAAGTTACTACAAACGAATTGCAGTTGTTTTATAATAATACGATTTTAAATGCCATCGTAGCCAATCGATTCCTCAAATCCTCACTTTCGTCTATATTTTTAATGTAATGGTTTTGCCCCAAAAATGTCTTAAAATACATAACATTTAGGCACCAGATTAGCAATATCATAAGCAAGAAGACAATATGTGTCCATCCTATTGATTTATAGTCAAATACCATAATAAATGACATTACAGTAAACTGATTCCAAAAATCATCATTTTTGTTTTCATTTTGTAGTATTTTACCCCAAAATATCGTATCTTGACCAGTAGCAGATAATTTCGTATGATATATAATACTATAAGATACTTCACTTATATTGCAGGGGTTTTCAATAAAATACTACTATAAATGACATTGTGGTCGGCCAATTCCAAAAATCCTCACTTTTGTTTGTAGTTTCTCATATTTTACCCCAAAAATATAGGTCTCAAGTGTTAGTATAGAACTCCACATTAGGTATGTTACAAGGCAACAATTATGTTGCAGGATATAACATAAAACATTTATGTGCAATTTGTGCCCTGTTCTGAAATTCGCAGAAAATGGTGACATCTCTTAAAAACTCAATTTTCTCATTTTCATGTCATGTCATTAAGGGCCCTTTTCTCAGATCGAGGCTTATCTATATTGAAATTTACGTCCCTAGAATAAAATATCTGCTTTATCCACTAATTAATAATTAAACTGGAATACTTTTAACCAGATTTTTCTAGAACTATCAGTAAAAATGTTAAAAATATAGTATCAGTATACCTAAAGACTATTATATAGAATATTTCTAATTTGGCGGCCATTTTGTCGGCCATTTTGGATATTTCAAAACGATTTTTCGGTTAAAGGTGTAAGTTAGATGTTAGTTAAGTTATTTCTAATAAAAAAACTTTACAATTACTCATAATAACGTTGTTGTCATGCGTTATATAAGATATACACCGTTTTTTCGTTTTGGGCGGCCATCTTTAAAAATGGTTGCCATGGCAACCATAATGGCAGATACGAGATGGGTCTCATGAAAAAAATGTTTCAATATGTTTGCCCAATGTATATACCAAGTTTGGCAACTTTCTCCAAAAATTTATGATAAGTCGATTTTTGGAGACATTATTGCTGGACTACTATCATAACCTCAAAATTGCCTGATTCTTGGACGATATACCCACACAAATGCACAAACGTGTAGGAAAAGATGCAATACTAAACTGAAGTATTAACACAACAGTCTGCTTGAAGTGATTTTACTCGTTCATTTTGCCAAGCAATTCCCTTATAATTTCTAGGAATTCCCATAAACGGGAAATTCAATCTACTCCGCTGTAGGTATTTTTCATAACAAAAATATTCAAGCAATAACTATCCCAGACATTTTGCGTTTTAATATAATTATTTGTTTAAATTTAAATTCTAGGGAATATTTAATCAAATTATATTGAAATTTAAGATAAATTTAAAATCAGTTGTGCAACAGAAGTTTCTCAACGGAATGTTCGGGAAGTAAAACTAATCTACAATCAAGGACAAAGGGACAATCAAAAAACGGAAACTAGATAGGTCATTGCCCGTAGAACTATGTAATCCACAAACTCCCTCTAATATACTTTACACGCTGTAACACAAGATACATACCATCTTCGTTGTATGCCCTTCAAACCATTTATTGGAAATAATCCAATAATGTGACCCCCTGTCTATGTTCGTTATTTCAACTTTGCATGTCTCCATGGGGCAAATAAGTTAAATCAATTGGCCAAATAAGTGTGTCTTAAGGAAACAAGAAAATTAAATGACATCACATTTTCTTGGCGCTCATACTCTACAATAACATAATTTAATTGTCAAAGCTACCATTTTCTCTGAAAGGACTGCTTATGACGCAGACTCTTGAAATAATGTCAAGTTAACTAAAACTCTTCCGTGTCCTGAAAAAGTATGTTTACACATTCATTACCGTTTGTGAACAGCTGGACGCATAAATGGACAAACACACGACAAAAACAAAATACATGTATGTGCTTGCAATTGATCTGCTGGGTGATAATATAATAATCGATACAATATTATAGTGGACATCCATGGTATGAGAACACGATTCAATGACCTGCTCCTTACAAAGAGATAATAATATTCGGACAGGGAAGGCAGCAGTCAAGCAGCCGGCTCCAGAAAGGAGGAACTCGGACATAGAAGGCAGGACTCAACTTAATCAGCACAGAAAACAGTAACATCAAGTGATACTTGAACTATTTAGGGAGTTTCTGTCAGCTGAAACTTTCGGAGGCTTAGTTTCATCTGCTCGTTAAGTCTGTGTTGGGCTGTGATGTGTGTTGGTGCGCTTGCGCTGAGTGCGTTTTCTGTGTTATTTTTTCTATTTTCGGATAATGTCATTACACCATACACTCTGTATAGGCAATATGATATATTCACCAAACCTCCCCCCTCCCCAATCGACTTGTTACCACCACTCAACTGTTGCAATAATATGACCATGGACAAGTCCACCATTCATTAAGTCAGATTAACTACGCCCACAATATTCATTCTATACCACGTGGAGAAGGAAACGTGACTTCATATTTAGCCAATATTATACTAATATAGACATCAGATCGTGGAATTAAATTATAAGTGTCAAATTGGAAACCATATTAATGTAAACTGATGATTCGATCTCTATGATTTATAACGAAACATTATGGCAAATACTCACATACAAAAACAGACACAAACACATTAATGTCGGCTCAAACACTGACAAATACGTAAAGTAGGTGCTTTTTGCGTTAACACGACGAAATCCATACGTACACATACTGATTCACCTGAGAATGCGATGTTGGTATTTGTCCGGAAGTCGACATCCGCAAATCTTAGTATGGACATAACTGATGGACAAGGGACAGAAAGGTTTTTAAGTTTGTCAGCATGGAAACTTATTTGCAGTATACAGCAGTAATTTACAAGATAGTATGTATTACTTGAAATATTTATTACTTGAAATAGTAGGACCAAAACGCCGGGAATATTCACAACGGTGTATATGTAAATATATTGCATGGCCGCAGGGATGTTTAGCAAATGGAAAACAGTGTCGACCTGTATGCACAGAAATACATAAAACGAAAATAATGATTGCTTATCACAGTCAGACAGCTTTAATTTGTAAACGAAAGATATGAAATCAGCGACCTTTAGCATAAAAATTATGCGTTAACCCTACATAAAAATATTGAATCATGTGGCGTAAAACATTGGCGGTTTATGTACGATTTTATTAACGTTAAATGATAACCTACGCAAGCTAGAACAGTCATCATAACATAATAGAATAACGGAAACACTCAACAATTTTGTCAGTGACAGCTATGAAATACCAGGCAATTTCCCCACCTTAGCTGACTTCACTTTGTTCGTTTTAATATTCAAACTCGGACAAGAAGCATAGCAATGACTTTGTCTTTGTTTGCTTACTTCGCTTTAATTGGAATTGAAAACATATAAAAGATAAATTGAGGAAAAAACCCACACCCGCATTAGCCTTTGTCATAGATTATCTAGCCTCTCAATATGCCCATGAAACATATCAGGATATGGATAATTACTTGACAAATTAGATACAAAACACATACATATAATGTTAAACACCAGGGGTGGTATTCACAGAGCATCTTAAGTGAAAACTTAAATATTTGACTTAAGTTAAATTATTGAGTTGCACATAAATCCCATGAAATTAAGAATAACATTTGTCTTCTAAACTATTACTGTAGCTCTTTGCACAATGCTTCTCAACAATGTAAACAACGGTTAGTGTCGACTTTCCTGTTTCGCTGATACACATAAGGAAAATGTGACATTTTAGGAAAATTTCAAGTTTTCACTTAAGATTCTTTGTAAATACCGCCTCTGAAGCATGGACTATCGTCATAAATATCTAAACATATACGGATATTCCTCAAACTTTGCCCCCCCCTGAGATACCTATGTGCGGACTATGTGCTGAACAGTCATGATGTTAATAAAGTACTTTCGTTCGCTTCTAAAAAGATAAGCTTCTTTCTGAAAAAGTCAAAAGCAATCTACATATGGCTTTAGAGGATTGATGATTTGATCTCCCAATCAAAGTACAGTTCTCATCAACTAATATGTTTGCTGATGACACAACACTCACTGCATTAGGCGATACAGTAGAAGAAATATTTACTAATCAACAAACTGACCAAGACAATGTAAATAATTGGTGCTCCCAAATGTCCATGATGCTAAATGCACAAAATACTAAAGCCATGTTTATATATACAAACAACTCAAACCCAATTACACCACCAACACCCCATCTGAAACTACAAAATAAAAAAACTCATATTCCAAAATAGAATATTTATTAGGCATCACTGTTGACAATAAAATAAAATGGAAACCAAAAGTTGAACAAACTATAAAAAGATGCAATTCGCAATTACATCTTCTTTTAAGAATAAATAAATACCTTAATTACCATACACGAAAGTTGTTCTTCAATGTTTTACCGCACATTGATTACTGTAACACCGTATGGGGAAACTGTGACACTGACTTAAAAACACGTATAATTAAAGTTCAAAAACGAACAGCCAGGCTAATTCTCGACAAAGAATATGACACACCTTCAGCCACACTCTTCATGATATGGTGCTATGTACATGTATACTCATTATGTTCATACTTTATGCATTATTGTCATTTTTAATCACTCTCTTCTATTGTAATGTTTAATTCATTGCCAAGTACCTCGTAACTTTGTTTTTATATGATATGCTGTCAATATCATGAATATGTTTATGTGTATTATTGTACGTATGTATGTAAATGTATATATGTTGAGGCCCACATGATAGATTGGGTAACCAAATGTGTAGCCTCGTTAAATTAAGTCTTTACTTACTTACTTACTTACTTTCTTACTTACTTTCTGAATGCTTGCAGCGGGATCATCACGGTTGCTGCTACCTTTCAATGAGTGAGGCAATTTCATAGACAAAGATATATTGCATCTAACTGGCTGTGTGATGACAGGCAAGCCATTTCAAATGTCAGACCAGCATATATATGCTTTTCCACAAATTAATAAATACTGATTAATTAGATGGACTATTTACGCTGGACTTGTGAAAATGTAAAATAAGTTATTAATAAATCGAGAAAACATAAAAGCATTGACATTACTTTGTACATGTATAACATGATTTACAGTGGTAACCAGGGAAACGTATCAATATCGCATTAATCATTTAGAAACATTATTTATAATAGTATTTATTCCGTCAGAAAACAGCAGCTACAACTGTTCACAGAATTAATTAATTCAACATGCAGAAAGATCGATCAAATGGTCTACCAAAAGCTTTCTAGACGATAAATGCATTACTGGCACTGCAAGGGAATTCTCGTAGTGTTTGTCTTCCTAAGTAGTATATTAATCACTATATTCACAAACATTACGTTATGAATGAAAGTTTGTCATTCATGACGAGTTGTTTAAGGGTTTGTTCCATCGAAATACGTTTTATTTCAGAACTATATACAACTACCCACCAGAACATTTTTGTTGAAATGAATTAAATATATTTTAATGAAAACATTGACTGAACTTCCATAATAAGAATGTTTTACTAGCACATTATAGAATGATGGATTCTGAAAACCATTGTAGTATCATAAACCATTCGATGGTGACATCAGATCACTACAAATATTTGGAGCCATTTTACCCTGAGAATCTACAATGAAGACATATAAGTACGTGAAATATTGCTAGTTCTATTATTGTGAATCACAAATACATCAACTGATTGATGAAAGAAGTCATACAAAAATCATTAAGAGCAATCAGGAGTACTTGGCGGTATATATTTCGTGTATCCTCCTCCTACGGAATAATTATAGATATACAATTCAATATAAATATACCGTCATCGTCACCACAAATGATAAGAGACTTTCTACTCAATGCAAATTAAACCAAATTTCTAACCATGCAATTTTACATGATAAAACTCAAATATATTGGCAGTAAAATAACCATATGGTGAAAGTCAGAGACAAATACAGTCACGATTTCTATTAAGAGAAAATAATCTCTGCAAAAGAAATGACAAATCTTCAATGGACAGTACAAGCACTAAATTAAAATTGTTCAATTTTTCTAAGAGTTATATACAGTGGAGTAAATTAATGATGGTGGAGTTAAAAGCGCTCTGTACTACGGATCGGGGAGTGCCTGGTTCGATTCTCAGTATTTGTACTAGTTTATATTTTAAATACTTTATGTCCAGATACAGATGAACTGATTCGCTACACAAAGACAGAAGTTCATGTATCGCCGTATGCTATACATTCCAAAGTAAGTTGATTGTTTCAGCATGTTTCATGTGGCTTTATATATTACTGCCAGACTGGAGGTAATAACACAGAAAAATATAACTTGTTAAACCTGGAGTCATCGCAAATGCCATTACCAGGGGATCTATTTTAATACTGCATAAAAGTGTTCTCAACTTTCTACTTAGTCGCCAACATCATTTTCTATGGCTGGATAACATCAGGAATGGGGTGTTCAGAGTGATGACAAATACGTTGGAAAAACGTGTTTCACAATCGACCTTAAATGCATTGAGTATAAACTTAATGCCTTGATTCTCGGACGAAAAACTCACACGTTTAGATAAACATAAGATGCGTTGTAGAAGTAGTAACGCAACAGACTGCTTAAAGTGATATTATAGATTTTGTCAAGCAATTCCCTTAAAATTTCTCAAATTCACATAAATGAGAAATTCAATCTTCTCCGCTGTACTGTAGGTATTTTTCATAATAAAAATATTCAAGCAATAACTATCCCAGACATTTTGCGTTTGATATAATTATTTGTTGAAATTCAAATTCTATGGAATATTTAATCAAATTATATGGAAATTTAAGATAAAGTTATAATTAGTCGTGCAACAGAAGTTTCTAAACGGAATGTACGGAAAATAAAACTAATATTGAATCGTGGACGAAGGGACACACAAAAACGGAAACTAAATAGGACATTGTCTGTAGAACTACGAATCCACAAATCCCTCTAAAATACTTTACAACATAAAACACAAGGTAATACCAACTTAACAAAATAAAGTGATGTTCGTTGTATGCCCTTCGAACCATTTATTGGAAAATTATCCAAATAATGTGACTCCCTGTCTATGTTCGTTATTTCAACATTGCCTGTCTCCATGGGGCAAATAGGTTAAATCAATTGGCCAAATAAGTGTATCTTAAGGAAACAAGAAATAAAATGACATCACATTTTCTTGGCGCTCATACTCTACAATAACATAATTTAATTGTCAAAGCTACCATTTTCTCTGAAAGGACTGCTTATGGCGCAGACTCTTGAAATAATGTCAAGTTAACTAAAACTATTCCGTGTCCTGGAAAAGTATGTTTACACATTCATTACCGTTTGTGAACAGCTGTTGCATAAATGGACAAACACACGACAAAAACAAAATACATGTATGTGCTTCCAATTGATCTGCTGGGTGATAATATAATAATCGATACAATGGTACGAGAACACGATTCAATGACCTGCTCCTTACAAAAAGATAATAATATTCGGACAGGGGAGGCAGCAGTCACAGCATCCTGCCCCAGCAAAGAGGAACTCGGGCATGCAAGGCAGCAGTGAAGCAGCCGGCACCAGTAAGGAGGAACTCGGACATAGAAGGCAGGACTCAACTTAATCAGCACAGAAAACAGTAACATCAAGTGATGCTTGAACTATTTAGGGAGTTTCTGACAGCTGAAACTTTCGAAGGCTTAGTTTCATCTGCTCGTTAAGTCTGTGTTGGGCTGTGATGTGTGTTGGTGTGCTTGCGCTGAGTGCGTTTTCTGTGTTATTTTTTCTTTTTTCGGATAATGTCATTACACCATACACTCTGTATAGGCAATATGATAGATACACCAAACCTCCCCCCCCCCTCCCCAATCGACTTGTTACCACCACTCAACTGCTGCAATAATATGACCATGGACAAGTCCACCATTCATTTAGTCAGATTAACTACGAAATCCATACGTATACATACTGATTCACCTGAGAATGCGATGTTGGTATTTGTCCGGAAGTCGACATCCGCAAATCTTAGTATACTGGTGCCTCGTATTTACGTGGCACTTAACTATAAACTTAAATTTAATGTTTACAACAGCAATACTGGTAACATCCTGCCACTGAATAATAAAATGTACCTTTGGTTTATGATTTATTCTAATTAAATGTTTTTATCGGGCAAAACATAAACAAAATTAAGTTTTTCCTTAACCTACTCCTTTCTACACTTGTAGAGCGGATACCCCTATTTCCACGGTATCCAATGAAAACAGTTCTTAGTGTCGCCAACAAGACATGCACTTGTCTGAAACCTTGTAAAAATGTTAAGACAGATGTTGCTAACTGTAGCAGACAAGTTAACACAAGCTGTTATGCATACTTTTTTTGCTAGAGGTTTAGCAAGTGACCTACTCTTAAAACACTAGAAAATTTACTCTTTACTAGGAGGAAAAGTAAATTCAGCCCAAAAAGACTGTTTATTTACTTTTGTGTCTACTTTTTTATTAATTTGTGAGATTTAAGTGACAGTGCACATATTTACAGGTATATTTCGTATGTATGACATACACAACTGTTTATATCCAATACCACGGAATTAGGGGTACCACGGAAATACGAGGCGAGGCTATACGGACATAACTGATGGACAAGGGACAGGAAGGTTTTTAAGTTTGTCAGCATGGAAACTTATTTGCAATATACAGCAGTAATTTACAAGATAGTATATGTATTACTTGAAATATTTATTACTTGAAATAGTAGGACCAAAACGCCGGGAATATTCACAACGGTGTATATGTAAATATATTGCACTGTTTTCATACTCATGGCCGCAGGAAAGGTTTAGCAAATGGAAAACAGTGTCGACCTGTATGCACAGAAATACATAAAAACGAAAATAATGATTGCTTATCACAGTCACACAGCTTTCATTTGTAAACGAAAGATATGAAATCAGTGACCTTTAGCATAAAAATTATGCGTTAACCCTACATAAAAATATTGAATCATATGGCGTAATACATTGGCGGTTTTTGTACGATTTTATTAACGTTAAATGATAACCTACGCAAGCTAGAACAGTCATCATAACATAATAGAATAACGGAAACACTCAACAATGTTGTCAGTGACAGCTATGAAATACCAGGCAATTTCCCCACTTTAGCTGACTTCACTTTGTTCGTTTTAATATTCAAACTCGGACAAGAAGCATAGCAATGACTTTGTCTTTCTTTGCTTACTTCGCTTTAATTGGAATTGATAAACAGATAAAAGATAAATTGAGGGAAAAAAAACCCACCCGCATTAGCCTTTGTCAACGATTATCTAGCCTCTCAATATGCCCATGAAACATATCAGGATATGGATAATTACTTGACAAATTAGATACAAGACACATACATATAATGTTAAACACCAGGGGTGGTATTCACAGAGCATCTTAAGTGAAAACTTAAATATTTGACTTAAGTTCAATTATTGAGTTGCACATAAATCCCATGAAATTAAGAATAATATTTGTCTTGTATACTATTAATGTAGCTCTTTGCACAATGCTTCTCAACAATGTAAACAACGGTTAGTGTCGATTTTCCTGTTTCGCTGATACACATAAGAAAAATTTGACATTTTTGGAAAATTTTAAGTTTTCACTTAAGATTCTTTGTAAATACCGCCACTGAAGCATGGACTATCGTCATAAATATCTAAACATATACGGATATTCCTCAAACTCCCCCCCCCCTGCTTTTCCTTGATCGTGCACACTGAGATATCTATGTGCGGACTATGTGCTGAACAGTCATGATGTTAATAAAGTACTTTTGTTCGCTTCTAAAAAGATAAGCTTCTTTCTGAAAAAGTCAAAAGCAATCTACATATGGCTTTAGAGGGTTGATGATTTGATCTCCCAATCAAAGTACAGTTCTCATCAACTGATATGTTTGCTGATGACACAACACTCACTGCATTAGGCGATACAGTAGAAGAAATATTTACTAATCAACAAACTGACCAAGACAATGTAAATAATTGGTGCTCCCAAATGTCCATGATGCTAAATGCACAAAATACTAAAGCCATGTTTATATATACAAACAACTCAAACCCAATTACACCACCAACACCCCATCTGAAACTACAAAATAAAAAAACTCATATTCCAAAATAGAATATTTATTAGGCATCACTGTTGACAATAAAATAAAATGGAAACCAAAAGTTGAGCAAACTATAAAAAGATGCAATTCGCAATTACATCTTCTTTTAAGAATAAATAAATACCTTAATTACCATACACGAAAGTTGTTCTTCAATGTTTCACCGCACATTGATTACTGTAACACCGTATGGGGAAACTGTGACACTGACTTAAAAACACGTATAATTAAAGTTCAAAAACGAACAGCCAGGATAATTCTCGACAAAGAATATGACACACCTTCAGCCACACTCTTCATGATATGGTGCTATGTACATGTATACTCATTATGTTCATACTTTATGCATTATTGTCATTTTTAATCACTCTCTTCTATTGTAATGTTTAATTCATTGCCAAGTACCTCGTAACTTTGTTTTTATATGATATGCTGTCAATATCATGAATATGTTTATGTGTATTATTGTATGTATGTAAATGTATATATGTTAAAGCCCACCTGATAGATTGGGTAACCAAATGTGTAGCCTCGTTAAATAAAGTCTTTACTTACTTACTTACTTACTTACTTTCTGAATGCTTTTAGCGGGATCATCACGGTTGCTGCTACCTTTCAATGAGTGAGGCAATTTCATAGACAAAGATATATTACATGTAACTGGCTGTGTGATGACACGCAACCCATTTCAAATGTCAGACCAGCATATGCTTTTCCACCAATCAATTAATACTGATTCATTAGAAAGACTATTTACGCTGGATTTGTGAAAATGTAAAATACGTGATTAATAAACCATGAAGACATAAAAACATTGACATTTCTTTGTATTACATTATTTACAGCGGTAACCAGGGAAACGGACGTATCAATATCGCATTAATCATGTAGAAACATAATTTATAATTACTATTATTCTGTCACAGAATTAATTAATTCAACGTACAGAAACATCGATCAAATGGTCTACCAAAAGCTTTCTAGACGATAAATGCATTATTAGCACTGCAAGGGAATTCTCGTAGTGTTTGTCTTCCTAAGTAGTATATTATTCACTATATTCACAGACATTACGTGATGAACGAAAGTTTCTCATTCATGACAAGTTGTTTTAGGGTTTGTTCCATCGAAATACGTTTTATTTCATAACTAGATACAACTACCCTCCAGAACATTTTTGTTGAAATGAACTAAATATATTTTGATGAAAACATTGACTGAACTTCCATAATAAGAATGTTTTACTTGCACATTATAGAATGATGGATTTTGTAAACCATTGTAGTATCATAAACAATTTGATAGTGACATCAGATCACTAGAAATATTCGGAGTCATTTTACCCTGAGAATTTACAATGAAGACATATAAGTACGTGAAATATTGCTAGTTCTATTATTGTGAATCACAAATACATCAACCGATTGATGAAAGAAGTCATACAAAAATCATTAAGAGCACTTAGAAGTATTTGACGGTATATATTTCGTGTATCCTCTTCCTAAGGAATATAGATAAACAATCCAATATACATATTCCGTCATCTTCAGCACAAATAATTAGAGACTTTATACTCAATGCAGACTAAACCAAATTTCTAAACCAAGCAATGTTATATGATTAAAAAATCAAATACATTGGCAGTAAAATAACCACATGGTGAAAGTCAGAGACAAATACAGTCACGATTTCTATTAAGAGAAAATAATCCCTGCAAAAGAAATGACAAATCTTCAATGGACAGTACAAGCACTAAATTAAAAAAAAATTCTAGGAGTTATAAACAGTGGAATAATTTAATGATGGTCGAGTAAATAGCGCTCAGTACTACCGATCGGAAAGTGCCTAGTTCGTTTCTGAGTATGTGCACTAGTTTATATTTTAAATACTTTACTTTAGCTAGAGATGAACTGGTTAGCTACTCAGAGACAGTAGTTCATGTATCGCCGTATGCTATACATTCCAAAGTAAGTTGATTGTTTCAGCATGTTTTCATGTGGCATTATATATTACTGCCGGCCTGGAAATAATAACACAGAAAAATATAACTTGGTAAACCTGGCCCAGTGATTATAAACATTTTCCATTCTCATACTCAAACTCCATACTCAAACTCCATACTCGATGCTCCAACTTGAAAAAAAGATTTTCTTAGAATTTTGCATCAAAACCAACACCAACGTGTAGCAAATGATCTAACTAAGAAAATGAACCCCCGTTTCCATTCAGTAATTAAGAAGTTACAGCAGTTTTTGAAACTAAAAAATACTCCAATTGGAGTACAGAGTATAAGTTTGAGCATGTAGTACGTTCTCCAATGTTTATAATCACTGGCCCAGGGTACTGTTTTATCAACGTACTTACGGAAATCGTAAACTTACGTTCAAATTTAAATTCTGTATAATTCTTTAACAACTACACATTGGTGATGGATATTGTTTGTTGGTATTTATTAGCTGAATCTTTATTAGTTTTTCCACTTCATTTACCACACTTTATATTTGGAAAAGTATTATCAAGAATTTTTTAAAAATCTGATCGTATGGTTACGATTTACGTAAATGCTTTGATAAAACAGTGCCCAGGAGTCATCGATAATGCCATTAACAGAGGATCTACTTACTGCATAAAAGTGTTTTCAACTTTCTACTTAGTCGCCAACATCATTTTCTATGGATGGATAACATCAGGAATAAGGTGTTGAGAGTGATGACAAATACGTTGGAAAAACGTGTTTCACAATCGACCTTAAATGCATTGAGTATACTAAATGCCTTGATTCTGGGACGAAAAACTCACACAAGAGCACACACTTGTAGAAAAACATAAGATGCGTCGTAAAAGTAGTAATGCAACAGACTGCTGAAAGTGATATTATAGATTTTGTCAAGCAATTCCCTTATAATTTTCTAGAATTCACATAAATGAGAAATTCAATCTTCTCCGCTGTAGGTATTTTTCATAATGAAAATTTTCAAGCAATAACTATCCCAGAAATTTTGCGTTTGATATAATTATTCTTTTAAATTTAAATTCTTTGGAATATTTAATCAAATTATATGAAAATTTAGGATAAAGTTACAATCAATCGTGCAAGGTAACCAATACACACGAAGCTTCATTCATTTGCTGCAGGTGGATAATGTTTTACCATAGTTGATATGATTCTATAATTCACGACAAAGAGAGATAAGTAGATGATACTGACTTACATGTTCAGCTTCCAGCTATAGCAGATTGAAACGTCCCAGGAACAATTGCCAGCCAATTTCTCGGCTCTTTGTTTCTTTTTTTCTATTCTTGACAGCATTGATCTTATCTCCGTTGGACAGCTCTGTCCAATTGTACAATTACAATCTTCTGTTGGTTTTAGCATTCCAAACGAAGAAAAGAGGAACTCGGACACTTGAACTATTTAGGACTTTCTGACAGCTGACACTTGCGGAGGCTTAGTCTAAACTGCTCGTTAAGTCTGTGTTGGGCTCTATGATGAGTGTCGGAGTGCTTGATCTGAGTGCGATTTCTCTTGTTTCAGTGATAGGGTGGTGTCATAACATACATATAAGTAATATGATAGATACACCAATTTTGCCCCAGTCTATAAGTACTCAACTGTTGAAATTATATGAAAACCGACCAGTCCACCATTCCTAACGTCAGATTAACTAAGCCCACACTATTAATTTTCTGCTATTTAATTATAAGTATCAAATTGGAAACCATATAAATGTAAACCCTTGATTCGATCTCACCGTAATTAATAACGAAGCCATATTGTAAATACCCACATACAAAAACAGACACAAACCGATTAATGTCGGCTCAAACACTGACAAATACGTAAATACGTACAGCAATGATTTATTCCATCAAAGCTGACGTTGCTTTATTGTTTTCAACATTATAGCATAAAAACGGTGTTTTTTGCGTTAACGCGACGCAATCCATACCTACACATACAGATTCACCTGAGAATGCGATCTTGGTATTTTTCCGGAAGTCGACATCCAAACATCTAAGTACGGAAAAAACTGATGGACAAGGGGCAGGAAGGCTTTTAAGTTTGTCAGCCTGGAAATTTATTTGCAGTCAACAGCATGATGTGCACAGTAATTCGCAAGATAGTTTTTGTCATCACTTCCTGGAAGTGGTGCGGACCTTAACACACATATATCCTTACACATTTGGAAAATAGTTCGATGATATTGGCGTAAGTCGGAACATGAATGTCAAAAATATTATGTATTTCAGTAATTTTCACGCACACGCTAATTAACATTAGAATCACTGAATAACAATGTTTGCAGTGCGTGTATTATCAATCCTGTTAATAAGCTACGCCCCAGTACTACATTATATATAATTCTTTTTGAAGGCGGAGTCTATTTTCGGTAGGACTATTTACAACGAATTGAATTTGTAACGGCATTTAGTCTCCATACGAAGAAAAATAAACCAACTTAAATTGTGTTAAATGTACGTTCGAGTCAATATGTTGAAGCTGGTTTCATAAATCTAACTTAGTATTTAATATATGGTTACTGTATTGATGGTTTATATGTAATTGTAATGAATTGACGTGTTTGTCGTGATGATTAAATGACGCTGTAACGAGTGTAAATGTTTAAATTATCAACAGACCTTAAAAAGGGAAACAACTCTTTTGGCATATACCGATAGTCTTCCTTTGTTAGATTCAGTAAGTATTTATTTCTACCAAATAACATATACGAGCATATACGATTTTTTGGACTTGAAAAAAATATTAACTTATTATAATTTATCATTATGCATAACATCTCCACACCTTAATGTTCCCATTTTAATGTTAGATTCACGTAACCAGATTAGATTCATGTCAGATTCATTTGTCATTGATGAACTAATCATACAAATGAAAATACCGATTTTTGTGCCAAAACTGCCCATGAAGCATAACATGATATGGATAATTACTTGAAAAATTAGATACGAGACACATACATACAATGTTTAACACCAGAAGCATGGACTATCGTCACAAATATCTAAACATATACTGATATTCCTCAAACTTTCCCTCCCCAGCATTTCGTTGATCGTGCACACTGAGATATCTATGTGAGGACTATGTGCTAAAAAGTCATGATGTTTATGAAGTACTTACGTTCGCTTCTAAAAAGATTAGCTACTTCCGAGAAAGTCTAAAGTGATATATTCATTGCTTTAGAGGGTTGCTGAATGTTTACAGTGGAGATAGCTGGATTGCTGCTTTGTTTCTACAAATGATGCGACTTCATTGACAAATACTAACTGGCTGTGTGATGACAATCAAGCCATTTCAAATGTCAAACCAAAGTATGCTTTTCCACAAACCACTTAATACTGATAAAATTAGATGGATTGTATTGCATGAATTACAATGGTAACCAGGGCAACGGATGTTTCAATATCTCATTAATCATTTATAAACATAATATACCTGTAAACATGTATATTCTGTGATACAACAGCGGCTAAAACTGTTCACATAATTAATTAATTCAATGTACAGAAAGATCGATCAAATGGTCTACCTAAAGCTTTCAAGACGATAAATGCATTACTTGCACTGCAAGGGAATTCTCGTAGTGTTTGTCTCCCGAAGTAGTGCATTAATCACTATATTCACATAGTCACATGATGCATGAAAGTTTGTCATTCATTACAAATTGTTTTAGATATTTACCTCTACAATACGCTTTATTTCATAAATATATAAAACAACTATGCGTTTTAAACATTTTTGTTTAATTTATTGTCGTATTTGTTATCGCAATATTGACTCAACTTCCGTAATAAGAATGTCTAACTTGCACGTTATACTTAGAAAAGCATTTCAGTAGTACAACATCCTTTGGTGTGGGCATCAGATCGTTACCAATGTGCCCTAAGAATTAACAATGAAAACCTACGACCGTATAGCTGGTTATTTCTGCGGGTGTAATATTTTGCGTTTTTGCTCAAAAAATGGGTGCATTTATTTCTGCTGGTTTTAATTTCTGCTGATTCACAATATGACATGAGGTTTGCTTAATGTAAGAGTTTCGTTGGCAGTCTGATCCATGTACATTGTAATTAATTATTAAAGTCCGAACTGTGGATCACACTATGACACAATTATCATTATACAAGTACAAGCTATGCTCGCTTAAATTATAAACACCTTTGTAACACTTGACAAACTGCAATACACTTTACAATAATCACGATATCTTGTGAATATCAATTGATTATTTTATTTATATAGATAATATTATGCGTGAACAATTGCTACATGTGATTACATTCTGCGTAGATTACAATCTGCGAAATGATCTTGGACCGCAGAATGGCAGAAACTTCCGCCCCGCAGAAACAACAGCTATACTGAAGTACGTGAAATATTGCTTGTTCTGTTATTGTGCATCACACATACATCAACCGACTGATGAACGAAGTAATGCAAAATCATTAAGAGCACTAAGGGGTACTTAACGGTATATATTGCGTGTATTTTCCTACGAAGTTTAGATCAGAAGAATGATAGGAGACTTGATATCCCATGCAGATAATAGCTAGTTTCTAAAAGATAACTTTTATATGGTTATTTAATTCAATTTTCCTGACTGCACTAACACTACATACTGAAACTCAGAGAAAAAAGTGCAATTAAGATTTCTTTGAAAAGAATAATGCTTATATTTATTTCAGCGCAAATAGTTAAATATCGTCAATTTTGCAGACAAATTTTATCATGTAACAAGTAATGCGTTAGCAATGTTTGAAATCTAACGATGCGATAGTAGTGAAGATATAACTCATTTCGTAGTCGACATAAGTGGTTCCGATGACGTCATTTTTGCGTTCCGAAGATTTTCCCTCATGTAGTTCAGCTTATGTTTTTTTCAACACCTATAGTTACAATATCGTCATTTTCGCAGACAAAGATTATCATGTAACAATAGTCCAGTCATTTTAACTTTTAACCTCAAACTAATTGCAAAACAAACAGTTTTGTGTTTATATGGTGCGTACAGCTATCCTTATTAATGTACAAAATGTCCTAATTGAATATTTGTGGGACTTTTTGAGATATTTACAAATATATTGAATTGTCACATGTTTTCGCGATATTTGTCACTTTTGATGTAAATAAATCTTGACTTGTACCAGTAACTTATTTTGACATCGTGCTTAGAGGTCGCCATTTTGGTCTGATTTTTATGAAACTTGGAAGCAATGATCATCGTAAGCTAATCTAGGTAAAATAATTTTTTTAGTTAACCGGAGCCAAAATCTAGGTCACTAGGTCAAAACATAGAAAAAACAAGATATAGTCACCAGGGGTCGCAATTTTGACCTTACACTTGTGAAGTTTAGTCACAATGATCACCTTACAAGAATCAAGGTCATGTATGAAATTGGATTAACCTGAGTTAAAAACTAGGTCACTAGGCCAAATTATAGAACAAATCTTTAGAATGCACCCTTTTTACCTTATATTTATGAAACTGTGTCACATGGATCATGAAGACAAAATGTAGGTCAAATTTAATATTTACTTATCATGAGTTGAAACTAGGTCACTAGGTCAAATAATAGAAAAACCTTCATGCGCCAAAAAGTCGCATCAATTATTTTAATCTATTGACCTCATTTTGACCCAAATAACTCAATAACATACTTGTCTTAGATGTTTTGATATGAGCATTGTGACCAAGTTGCATAAATATTAGACCAAAATTGTGAATTTTGTACCTACACAACGTTTACCTTTTATTTTAACTAGCGACCTACTTTTTGACCCCGGATGACCCAATTTATAACTTTGACCTATATTTTGTTGATATTATTATTGCGACCAAGTTTCATAAATATAAGGTCAACATTATGACCTCTAGCGACTACACAAGGTTTTGCAACAATTTGCCCTAGTGACCTAGTTTTTTACCCTTGATCATCCATTTTCTACCTTGGCCTAAATTTTGTTCAGATGATCACTCTGACTAAGTTTCATAATCATAGAGTCAAAATTGTGAATACAAATGCTATTGTGGACGAACAGACAAAGAGAACAGTCACTATTTCTCCAGAATCGATAGATTCGTGTACATTTTGTATATTGTTTGTATTGTATACAGTCCAAACACAAATATTCTTTTTCCATAAGACGGACATGTATACAACACATGATATGTGTAAATTTTAAACAAATTGAATTATATTAAAGTCCCAATAAGGTTTAAAATATAAAGAATATTGAAATATTGAGATATTAAATTATACTAAAAATGGTTTAGAAGGGACCCATATCTGACTTCAGGTCGCTGTTCCTTCTATGAGAAATAATCAACTGAAAACGCTATTTAGTATTTTGTCCTCCGTACAAAATACTCAATAGTGTTTACGTTTAAATTTTACGAACGATTCTGAAGATTTCGTCATTGATCGGAAGTATACGCACAAAACCCGGTACACCGGTATCTGCCGGTACCCTGGTGTAGGCCTATATTGTATAGTATATTGCGTGGGGTATTATATTCTAATCACGACTGACACCTAACTGAATTGTTAGGTATAATCAAAGACCTAAATTACACAAATTGGACACTCCACTGACAATTTAGAGCAAACGCAAAATAACAGGCAGCAGAGTCAGTTATTGTGCATAAAACTATTTTTCGTCATCCAATTTTAATGGACAATGTGTCATTTTGAAGAGATATTTTCTTCTACTATATAAAGTAGGTCAATTTTGTCTACCTCTTATAAAATACAGAAAACCAGGATTTGAATGAGGCAAATCAGATATTTTCTGATAAACTTGGAATTTACATTAATTTGATGAAAATAAGAGTAGGTCTGGCTCTTCGGGGTCTATTGTTTTATTAATTGAATTATTTCAATAAGTGGGGTATCATTTTAAAGCTGAATAATACATCTATTGCATAGAATGATTAGTTTTTTATAAGTGTATTAGAACATGAGATATGATATAAGGTATTAAAACAGACAAGATTTCGCGAGCTTTCAGAAGACCTGCCACGAGATATCGTGAGACTTGGCACAGGTTTCCAATCTTTGTAATTTAGGTCTTTGGTATAATCCAATTAAAGGATTAGTGTAGAAGTGTGAATGAAGTGTGAATGAATATATAGCACTTAATATAATCATGGAATTATATAGACAAGCACATAAACTCCATGATATATAACATATTGCAGGCTTAGAATGAGAAGGTCGTAAGTGCCACATTTGAAATCTATATCACAAGGCGCTTCTTATGAGCCTATTTTCATGAAAGCTTGTTAACCATAAGTAAAGAGTAATTTGTCAGATAGATTTTCTTATTTTCTCAAAATATGATTTTGTAGATACGTTCTTTTATTCTAAGGACAAACAAAAACATCTAGTTTTTTTATATTTTGTTACAGATTATGTTGTATCAGACAATAAACAAAATGTGGCTAGCTACAATTAAATACATATGCATAGGAAAATTTGAGGGCGTTTTGATATAGCATATATTTTAATTTTCCATTCATGTGATCATGTTTGGGCGTTTTATATTGATATTAAAAGAAAAGGCCACCTCTTTGACCTTCATAATGATTGACACGTGTTTATGAAAATTAAATAACTCTCAACATTCGTGTATACATACTGAACATGCAGATTTACATACTTACAAGTAAACAATTATTATCTTATTGTAGATTCTACTGTACATGAAAATATAAACCTAATAATTATCGGAGAAATTAATACATCTGCACACAGCCATTCGCACTATCTATATTGCATACGCATAGTTAAATTCCCGCCTCTGGCATGTTTCAATTATACAAAATGATTAATGTCAATATACAAGGCAATATACAACGTGATTAGAGCTACTATATACGATACCGGAAGGTACTGTTAGATACCGGGTTATAGTATGCGCCCTACGTTATCAATTGGTGTGCTATCCATCTATTGGTTATAAGAAACTGGCGAAAAATTATCGGTAGTCTCCGGAAAGTGACGGAGATGCTGTTAAATGCCGTATTTGTAAACAAACCGGGCTCGTTATGCCAATCTTCATGGGAAGATTATTTCACATATATGACAGTAAGAGCGTGTTTTACTAGCTTGATGGGTTAATTATTTATCAGTCTTCAAATCAGTAACAAAGATTTGTGTTTTCTATCTATAGAAATATGTCGTTCCGGAACCTTATTGTGGCTTTAAAGAAATGAATAAAACTTTTGTTTCCCCGTCCAAGTGCTATTTTGAGTCATTTTGTCGACATTTGAATGGGTAGTATACTAACACGTAGACAGGCATATAAATGAAAAGTAAATTGTCTGATGATAAAATCAATATTTGTATTCGATAGAAGAAGGTTGTATCTTTCAGAGAATATAAGCTTTAAGGTGCAATTAGTAAATATTTAACGACTTACACGGGAATTATTAGAACTTAAAATTCCCCATGTAGTATGAAATAAGGAAAATGCTGAAATTGCTACCAAAAGTGACCTTAAACATGTCGAATTTTTTGTATTTTCCCCACTGAACTCGCATATTTGACGTTTTGTCTGTAGTCGATAATAGTCTGTAGATGATGAAAATGCAAAGAAACTCTGTTTTGCAATTTGTTTGAGGTTGACCATATTTTTAGCTTCAATGACTGGACTACAAGTAATTTGTTGGCGATGTTTGAAATCTAACGATACGATAGTAGTGAAGATATAACTCATTCCGTAGTCTACATCAGTGGCTCCCTTCTCCGAGAAGTGTGTTAAACGCGTTTTTACCGCGTTAAACGCTGCGGTATTCGCACCGTTCTAAAAGTGCGTCTTTTAGCTTATCGACTGGGTTTTTTCTGCGCAAAACACGGTTTTAAACTTCGTTAAACACACATTTAACTCGCATTAAGTCAACTTAAGTGTGTTTTTTTCTGGGTAAAACGCGTTTTTAACACGCTTTAAACCAACCTATTATATAATAAATGCGTTTTTTAGTTTATAGTGTTTTTTTTCAAGAAGTTGGTAAAAAGCGTGCTGAAAGTGTGGGTTTTTTTCTGGGTAAAACGCGCTTTTAACACGCTTTAAACCAACTTATTATATAATAACTTATAATAAGTGCATTTTTTAGTTTATATTGTTTTTTCAAGAAGTAGGTTAAAAGCGTGCTAAAAGTGTAAAAGCTATTGATCGGCCGGGCCGGGTGCGTGTTACCATGGTTTTTAAATGGAATATTTTGAACAGACATGATAGAATCACGCAAAATTCGGATATCATTTTTACGCAACTGAATTCCGATTCAATATAATGTGTTGATATTTGTGTAATTTTTAAAACTGTATCCGTGAGGGCTCCAGTCCTAGTACTTTTTTAACGTCCCTCGTACATGCGGACTAGGTGCTAAGTATCCCTGACATTAATACGGTATTTGCATTCGCTTCTGAAAAGATTAGCTACTTTCTGAGAAAGTCAAAAGCAATCTATTTATGGCTTATGAGGGTTGCTGAGTGTTTGTAGCGGGGTTATCACGGTCGCTGCTCCCTTGCAATGAACGAGGCAATTTCATAGACAAAGATATATTAACTGGCTATGTGATGGCACGCAAGCCATTTCAAATGTCAGACCAGCATATGCTTTTCCACAAATCAATAAATACTGATAAATTAGATAGACTATTTACGTTGGACTTGTGAAAATGTAAAATACGTGTTAATAAATCGTGACGAAAAGTTAGCATTGACATTTCTTTGTATTACATGATTTACAATGGTAACCAGAGAAACGTATCAATATCGCATTAATCATTTAGAAACATAATATATAATAGTATTTATTCTGTCAAAAGAACAGTAGGTACAACTGTTCACACAATTGATTAATCCAAGGTACAGACAGGTCGATCAAATGGTCAACCAAAAGCTTTCTAGACGATAAATGAATTACTTGCACTACAAGGGAATTCTCGTATTGTTTGTCTCACTAAGTGGTATATTAATCATTATATTCACATACATTTTGTTATGAGTGAACGTTTCTCATTCATGACAAGTTGTTTAAGATTTTGTACCCATCATCGAAATACGCTTTATTGCATAATTGTTATAGAACTACTCATCAGAACATTTTTGTTTATCTTAATTTAATCTATTTTGATCGAAACATTGATTTAACTTCCAAAATAAGAATGCCTTACTTGCAAATGTTCTAAAAGGATTTCAGTATCATAAACCATTTGGTGTGGACATCAGATCACCAAAAATGTTTGGACTCATTTTAATCTATGAATTTACAATGAAGACTTACAAGTACGTGAAATATTGCTAGTTCTATTCTTGTGCATCACACATACATCAAAAGACCGATGAAGAAGTCATACAAAATCATTAAGAGCACTTAGGAGTACTTGGCTATATGTATTTCGTGTATCCTCATCCAACGGAATAATTATATATATTCAGTCCAATATAAATATACCGGCAGCATCAGGACAAATAATAGGAGACTTTATATCCAATGCAGATAAAACCCAGTTTCTAAAGGAGCACTTTTATATGATTAAAATAATTACCTTTTCCGGACTGCACTTACACTACATAATGGAAACACATGAATTACGATTGCTTTGAAAAGAAAAGAACCCTTGCAAAAGGTATTGTCAATCTTAAAAGTACAGTACAATGAACTAACACTAAATTAAAACAATCATGAACAATTTTCTGAGAGTTTTAGAGGGGAATAAATAAACGGTGGCTGGGTTGGTAATAGCGCTCTGGACTACGGATCAAGAAACCCCTTTTTTCGATTTTCAGCCTGTGCACTTGTTTATATTCGAAATGTCCCCGTCCAGCTAGAGATGTACATTTACTGATTGGTTATCCAGATATAGAAGCTAAGTATCGGTGCCGTACACCGGTCACGTGAAAAAATCAAGCATTCTATGCGGAAGGTATTAGTGCAGAGCACTAGTGATATATGTATCACGCAAAGTATCTTTTGCTAGACTCAATTAGTTCAGGAGAAATCCTATGACAATGCACTTGCGATCAAGTGCTTATTTTAGGAGTTTTAACCTATGGTCAGTACTCTTTGAACGCGACACAAATGGGTATCTATTAATTGTATGATTACTTATTATTACCAAACATGTTCATTTGGACTATATATAACAAACAATTTAAGAAAGATGAACACAAAAATCCAGATCAATTGCTCAACATCAGTACAAGTCATAGACATACAAATCGAATTGCTCCTATTGTAATGTTATAAAACTACATTACTATCAATAACGTCCCGACATAACTTCAAAGACATGCTGCAATAAAAAAAACAAATGAACATAGAAAATGTCATTAAGGTGTCTAGTATATGGCATCTAGGACTAATCCCATGACAACACTATTTGCAGTGCATGCGTTAACAAAACCCGCTGTTAGTTTCAAGCGACGATATCCGTCTTTCAAATGTACTCTGTGATAGAATCAACCGATTAGAAATGCACCCTAAGGATTCATTAATTAATTTCATCGGCATTGATTCCTGGTATAGAACATGCTTATTAAGTTTGAAATTGTACTCTTTTAAGGTTATACATTTAGTTACATTCGCATCGGTGATATAAATAATATTCGGGACACCCATAATTAATCAATTAAAGCGAGAATACGAATTGGCAGAGAGGCCCTGTCTTGACTTTTTTTGTTCAAAGTGTTTCAAAATTAATATTTCCACGCAAGACATTGTAAAGTTACCAAGCTCCTACTTGGTATAGTATTCCACAATTCTGAATATACCAATAAGCGGATACATGGAGTAGGGTGTTCGTGTACGTATGCTTTACGCGGAAACGGAATGCAGGCCATGGACGTGTGCACATGAAATATCGGCCTAAAATATATTTGAATTTCGCGGAAATTAAGTTAAAGGATAACGAGGATGGTTAAAATGGACAGGTATAGAAACAGAAACACAGCAATTGTAAAAAGGCAAAATCACGAACCACCGTCATTGGTTCACTCTGCTAAAGACATAGTGCTTTTGGTGAGGCAGCAAAAAAGAAACAAAATAGAAACCAACACAAACAACAAACATACGCAACAACGACAATAACTAAAAAGAACACGGAAAAGAAACCTTCATTCGTCAATTTGGCTCAAAATTACGTAACTATGAGCCTCGGGTCAGGTCAATATACTAAATGTATACATAACCAAAAGTATCCAATACCAACGTACAATATTGTATACGCATGTAATAATCAAAGCACTGAAAGTACTGATGTGTGGCGAACTGATGTCATTTTGACCATTCAAATAAAGACTGCACCAACATGCTGTGTCAGAGTTCTGATAAGCCCAGACTCACTCGAATGTTTGTGCTGCTCTCAAGACACCAAGTGTCAGTGTCAAGATGAGTGACTGGGTAGTCTCCATAAACTGATGAACTGGGAATTAAAACACAACAAACGAGATCCCCCCCCCCGCTATGGAAATAGGACTAGGTAGAAATATGTTGGGAAAATTAAATAAAGGGAGGTAATTAATAAGATAGAACCAGATTTCAATAGAAGGAAAATATAAGAAAATGATATCAATGGTAATATCATGACTTTTTTTTGGTTGAATGAAATAATTCAAGAACGGAACCAGATAGAATTATGGTTTCATGGCACATCACTTCTCTTAGATGCCATATACATTTATATTTAAAGTCGATCAATTGAATTTAGGTGGACAAGTGGTCCAGTGGTAAGGGCTATTGACTACTGATATGATTATAATGAAGGTTGTCCGTACTCCCGCCGGATCAAGAGCAGAAATGTTTTTCGGAGTAACATAACTAAACTTACGAACAGACTTTCGGACCATACTCAGCGTAAATTCTATAGCATTCTGTCCGATATGTTAATAAAATCGTATTTAAAACAGGTCAATTATATATTTTGGAATATACTACAAGTTATTTTTTGAAAATCTGACGATTATTTATGTATTGGTTATTATTTAAATATTGCGTATTCTGTTCCGAAATATGAACTCGCGCTAATCAGCGGGAGATAGGGGATTTAAATAGCCCCGCGCAGCGGGGCTATTGAAAATACCCAGACCGTTAACAGGCGAACGTGCATATCTTCTTTGAGTTTCTGCCGGTACTAATGCTTTCAAAAAAAGTTATTTCCGGTCAAAAATTTCAGGCAGTTTTCCGAGGTGAATAGTCCTTGGATTATAAAAAAAATAGTAAGCTGTAAACGGTTGAGCCTATCGTTCTCTTTCGATTAAATATAATTTTTAAAAAATGTGTAATAAATAAAAAAATTATTTTTAAAAAAACAAAGGGAAGTAAGAAATACGCTACTGTACAGTACTGTAGATACTCCGCTTTACGTGTCACTAGCCAAAGCGAGATTTTCATGCGCCCATTGCACACGAAAGATGGTTTAGAATCGTCAAAAAATAAAGGTGAAATTTTCATTTAAATAGCCGATTTATCATGACAGTACTCGATCTCCGAGGAAATTGGTCTTTAATAGACATTTTTACGTAGTTTTACAATGATATCAACACTCAGATCATACCAGATGCTTGAACGTAAGTAGGCTACAATTCGTTCCATGTCAACAATGCAAATCAACAATTCTATGTCTCAATGTATAGCTTGTCAAAGCAATGTTTATGAGATTATTTTGTTACTGTCAGTGTGTACTGTATAATATATACTATGTACCAGTTAGTTTCATCCACAGCACCCAGCCCCGGGTGAAGGGGCGCTCCGGGATTTTGAGTTGTCAAAATCAACAGCCCTTCAGCCTTCTACGGCCTACAGGGGAAGCTGATGGTAAAATCTCCCGCATTTTCCCTGACATCTACCGGTAAATATTGTCTCTAGGCTATTGGGTTTTCGCAGAAAAAATCCCAAATTTCCCCTGCCTTGGGGGGTAGCTGGATGTTAAAAACTTGGCCTATCTGCCATGGATCCCTGTGGTCGAGAGGAACTGTGGATGCAACTGACTGGTGCATTAATTATTTGTGGTGGACAAACTTGTGTACTAGCAGGGTCCATACGCTGTCGCTTATGTAATATCTTCGATAAATTTACTTAAGCCTACATCAGACGTTAATTATCCAAAACAAATAACTATCGCATATCTATTTCAATGGATTGATACCGGATTGATCACCATCGGTAGCTGGAGTTCGGTTCGTGGGAGTATGAATCTGCGGAGCACAATTGTGTGATGTTTGTTGTGGTCTTGTATGATTGACTAGGCCCCCAATTAACGTCAAACGGTGTCGCTTTTGCTATATCTTCAATTTTCCAAGGCTTGAAGCTGATCCGATACTATGGACTGGACGAAATATGGTTACAGTAGGTTTAGAAATTTCCCCTGGACTAATTGAAACTGCTCTCAAGAATACAGTTAGGCCTACAAAGTACAATAAAGGTATGCCATTGATTTTACTCATTTTGAATCAAATTATGACAGTTTCATTTTGAATGTGTTGTGTACAAAAAGATATTTACATTGTACTGCTAGGCAAGCGCTACCAAGTGATTTCGTTAGAAACGGGGTGATTTGGTTGCCCTTTTCAGCGCTATGTACTCGTAACAGTCAGCTAGCCACAAGCGCATGCCGAAATAATAATATATTTTTCACTTTTTCCGATATACAGTAGCTCTTATTTTAAGAAGCTGTTTCTAAGCATAGCGCTCGATAGCGTGACTACTGTGCATCTCACGCAATGTTTGCATAAAATCGTACATATCTGCGGTCAGGGTCAAACAATAATTTCACATGCATCTCTGCAGCCGCAAAGCCTAAACTTAGCTAAAGTAAAATAATTTAACTCTATTCGCTTGGGTCAGTAGGTCAAATGCCTTATGTGGTCACTAGGTCACAAATTTGGCCTTATATTCCAAAGCCTTCTATCAGAAGGATATTCTTGTAAAAATCAAGTTCAATATTGTGACATCCGGGGTCAAAAAATGTGTCACTAGGTCAAGTCCTAGAAATTTCTTGTCACGTTAGACAATAGAGATAAAAATGTTGGTCTTTTCTTGATGAAATTTCTACAGAATAAATTATTTCATTATAATCTAGGTCAAGTTCAATTATAGGTCTTCCGGACCGGGGTCCCTGATTTTTTTGCTACCCGACTTCCCGATAATCGCTGATAACCTGTGGGACTGACGATCTGGCGGACTAAAAAAAGTCGGTCTGACTGTCAGATGGACTTTTTTCTGCTAAAATCAACAAATGCAGTTATTCCCTTTTAAGGCGGCTTTTACACATTAAAAGGTTTTCCTTGTTTCCAAGTCCTTTTATCATGATCTCAGTGTAAGACTTTGTTTTCCGGTTGTCATTTACCAATAATTCAATCGTTTTAATGCACATCGTTTCCCCTTTTCCCTCGCGAAATTATCGAGACTTCAGAAAAAGAGAACAAAAACACCAAGTTAGAAAAATGTTTCAGCTTTGCGATTAACCTAAGAATTTATTATCGAGTCGACCAATCAAAATATGTCTTACACAAGACACCGCATTGTCGCAAAACCAGTCTTTCTGTACGGGTGTCCGCCTAATGATGGTTGAAAATTCTTGAGAAACATAGGAGTTGAGCACAGAATTAATTGCTTACGCTGCCTGCCCACACATTTGTGGCTATACCCAAATATAATAACGAATAATTCTGAAGCCTGGTTAATAAGTGAAGAAAGCATGAATATGCCAGCACAAAACATAGCATTTCATGAAAAATGCCCAATGCAAACTGAACTTATTGACCGGAAACCTTTTTTATGTATTTTTAGTAAATGTGACCATGACCCCAAATACAATCCCAAGCTAGGTATCCGTGCAAGCTTGCTATATACAAAGTATCATTAAGATCAGCCTATCCAAACTTCAAGTTATTGACCGGAAACCCCTAGTTAAAAATTGTTTGACATCGCTGCCTCGCTGCCCGTCATCTAGTCCGGGACCAATTGTCCCAATCTTATAAAGCAGGATTTTTCGTTGGAAAACCTGAAAAAAATACATGCGATAATGTACCCAGGAAAAAACGTACCCAGGACAGAAACTGAAATTGTTCAATTCATTGGAAGGCTAATTGAAAAGTCTGGGTACCCTTACAGAAAATATTCTCTCTGACAAATGTGTAACATGTATGCGGTTAACATGTATCAAATATGAAATGAATATACTGCGAATGCAGTCTTAAAGGGACTGCGTCACGTTTTAGCGTATGGCAAAAATCAAATAAAATTGTTAAATATTTACTATATTTGGTATAGATGCCTGTATATCCCATCAATAAGCACACTGGTATAAATATAACTTGTGAAACATTATTTAAGTATTTTACCTAAAAAAATTCTATACCATATATCTGAAATATAGCTTAGCAATTACCCAACATCTATTTAATCCCCGTTTAGGCGGTGCCTTAGTTCATATTATTTATTATAGCTATTATGTTGTATTTAGCATATTTTTATGCACCAGTCAGTGTGCGACCATGGTCCCATCCCAGGTGATGGGCAGTGGATAGCTGATAGTTTTCAAATATAGTATTTCTTATTAAATCCATATCAAGAAGAATGTATTTAACTTCTAAATTCTGAGTATCAAAGTTGTAAACCCTTTTTTATACAAGTAAATTTTATGACCTTAAATTCCTAACTTCTGCAGCTGTCTCCAAATCAACTAACAAGAACCCGATATAAAACCCATTCAATTAAAAATAGTTTTAACGGTCTATTTCCTGTCTCATGGTGTGTTCAATCCCTTGTAAAAACATAGATCCCTGTGTTACATGACCCCCAACTTTCCCAAAACAAGTTACTAACGACCTACCAATATACAACCCCTTGAAGTTAACCAGATTGTATGGTCAATTTTCTGCCTCATGCAGCTTCAATAATTGATTACAAATTTCTTGTCAAAATATAGATCAAGCTAGGATTATGTAATGTTACATAATAAGGAGGGGCTAATTAAAAAAGCATAGATAATACTGCACAACGTGGCTTGTTGGAGGAGCTAATTAGATGTGCATTAATGGGCTTTATAACTGCACATTAAGTGGGAGGAGCTTATTAATTATTTATAATTATTGAAGTATGTTTGCCCAAAGACCTGTAATTTAGGTCTTTGGTTAAGAATTTGGTTTGCCCAACGTGTATATACTAATTAACGGCCTTTTAATCCAATTACCGTTAACTTTTCAATTCGAAACCTTGTGAAAATATATTACCGCTTTAAAAGGCATATTAGTTCGCATGTTGCGCGTTTAAACTCGCCGTAGAGCATTTATTAAATGAGATCTATATGAAAGTCGCACATCTTAATGAAACTGAACGTATCGTCTTTAAAATAGCTTTTAGTTGTTAATGTAACTTGGAAAGTAAAAATATAATTGGTGATTTACGACACCAGGTTGTTGCTAAAAATCGCGCAATTCATGAATAGAAAATGTAAGTGCTCGCTGTTTAACTCGTCAGCATTAGTTCATTTATTTTATAACCGCAAATTAAATTGGTATAAGTGATCTTTAATATGTCATAGTATTGACAATTTCTTTTAATCCGAAAATACTTTACTGAATTCTCGTTTATTGCTTAAGTATTCTTTCTCAATTCAAATCCTAAATAGCGTTACGTGTTGAAAATAGCCGCTATGAATAGCACAATTAGTTCGCACGATGCGCGTTTAACTCGCTGTCATGTGCTTATTAACTGAGACCGATATAAATGTTGCACATTTTCTTGAAGTTGAAAGTTTCGTCTTTTCAGTGAGGTATTATTTGTTTATGTAAATTAGAAAACAAAATTGTTACTGACGATTTAAAACCTCAGGTAGTTCCGAAAATTTGCGCAATTCGCGAATAGAAAATCTAGGGACTCGCTTTTTAACTCGCCAATGTGAATTCATATTATTTTATAATTTAAATTTAATTTGATATTAATAAATTGAAATATCTCATGGTATTGACAAAATTTATTTTGTCAAAATCCGATAGTAATTGACGGAACTGCAATTAATTGAATATTGCGTGACAGTACTGCTAAACCAGAGATCTATTAATATAGTAGATCCTGTCTAAGCTAATCAAGTTAGTGTATCGATCGTCTGCTAGCGGTTAGATAGACTGTATATACTGTCCTTGCGCCACCAGTGAAAACATGTTGTTTCTATTTATAGCATCAATGTTTGTAAACAACATAATTAGGTCATCGTCTTCAAATGTTCAGCGGCGGAGTGATTTTAATAGACACATTTCAGTTCACCCGTGTTCCACCAGAAATCTATTGGCTGAATAAACAATACAAACTAGTCACTGACCAATAGCTCGTTGTATATCAATTTGCATATGAATGCCCCGATATGTAAACATGAAACCGTGGGATTACTTTCTCAACCTTCTTGACGGTCCTTGGCGGTTCGCAGGCCTTTGATAGTAGGAATATAGTCCATGCGGAATGATTTGCTATAAAATTAAAATATCCTCAAAAGATAAAAGTCTGATGTAATTGTTGGTCTTAATATTAATAAATGTTGGTAATGTAAACAAATCGGGTTCAATGATACGTGTAACCTGTGTAGCATGCTTGTAATATTGTTCAAATCATAGACCTATTTATTGGTGTAGGCATAAAGGCGTTAACTTCATAGTATATATAAATCAAATCAAATCTGAAAGATAGTTATTACATTGTGTGGCTTATCGCCACACAAAAACCATAAACATGGTAATTTCATAAATTAATAAATGTGTCCCATTCTGCCAATCAACTTATATAAAAAATAATACTAGATACATGTGTATATTTTGCGAACTCTTCCACCCATGTACGTAAGCCACTCTCATACATAATAGTTTTCCATCATCACCGTAAAGCATATCATGACATTATTTAGTATTAAATAAAAGACAGGTCGCACGAAACACGACGGACGACGGACAATAGATCAGCTTGAGCCCTTCGTGTTCAGATTAGCTTAAAGCAATATTCCAAGCAATAACTTCCCATAAATGACATGCTCCAATAAAATACAAATTGTCATTTAATGTGTCTAGTACATTCTAATTGAAACTTATCCCTTTTACAGTATTATTTGCAGTGTAAGCGTAACGGCGGCATTATATAGCATCACACGAAGATATCCGTATTTCAAACGTACTCTATGCTAGAATCAAACGTTTTGCAATTACACACTAGGGATTCATTAATTAATTTTCATCGGCATTGATTCTGATAGCGCTATCAAATAGCTCCCTAGTGAGTTACATGACATTTAATTTAAAATTGTACTCTTCTAAGATACTAGTTGCCTTCCCATGGGGAAATGTAACTGATATTCAGGTCATTCTTAAACTTAATAAAACTTCACCAATCAGAATAAACCCCTGCTGAAATCAATCATTCCGCATCAAAATTTATGGTGTTTATGTGTTAATTGGTAGGCCAATCCTTGCTTACATGACATACGAAATCACATCTAAAACCACATGATCATTCAGGATTCATGCTTATCTGATAATAAAAACCAACGTTTTTCACAACGCTGGTTAACAGGGTAAGTATTTATAGAATAATACATGGCTGAGCAGTGCCTTTGAGTGATAATCGCCCCGGTAGGCTGATAATTGCCCGAGGGCTTTAGCCCGAGGGCAATTATCACAGACCTACCGGGGCGATTATCACTCAAAGGCACTGCTAAGCCATGTATTGTTCTGTATAATATTTATGTTGCAGCTTTTCATTAAAACAACACATTTAAAAAAAACTTAACGTGTTCAGTAATTGGTAGATCATTTGCTAATGTAGAGAGTTATTGTTGTCAAACTTGGATCTAAGCGCGCAATGCACATCTACAAGAGCTGTAGATCTAACACTAAAATGCTCGTAACTTTTTTATTATTGAACGGAAACCTATCATGTGGGTATTCATTTTCTTAATTAGATAATTTGCTACACGCTGGTGTTCAGTTTAATGCTAAATTCTGAAAAAAAGTGTTTTTCGCCTTTTCGGAGGAATATCAAAATATTGATCTCGTCTAGGAAACTCGCTGTTTTGATAATAAATTATAGGTCTAGTACATAGGTCATGTATATTTCATCGGAGGTTGACACAAAATATATTTTAAATGTGCTATTCTGCTTCCCCGAAGCCATCAACCGTGTTTGTAAGTGATTCTGGTAGAAATAAGCCTACGCTCAGCGGCCGACGCTAAAATGACGTAACGTTGCGCGTGAACGTTTTCCAAGGGCCATTATCAGTGATAATCGCCCCGGGGGCGCGTGGCGGCGGGGCAAAAAGCTGATAATACTTTTGAAAGGCCGATAATGCTATTTTTTGAAGGCAAATTTGTTACTATTTATAGTAACATAAGTATTATTTCTTAATACACCATACTAGTACATATTCATAGTTCGTGATTACCAGTGTATGCGCACAAAACATTACATCATGTAAAATAAGTGAAAGAAGAGGTGTATGTAAAAAAGGTATGAGAAAACAAGACAGGGAATGTAGCACTCAACCCAACCAGTCGAGCACAGAAATCAGAAACATCACAACACAACTACCATGAGCATTGCCCACACAATGCCCGAACAATAAAACAGTTAAGCCCCGCCCAAAAAAGGCAGGATAACCAAACGTGTATACTCGAAGGCAGACCAATATTGGGATATAGAAAGGTTACAATGACCTTGACCTACATACTTCAATAGTCATCATCTACCGTTACTAGCCAACATCAATACAAATTTTGAAGAACATTTGGGCAAAACATTCTTCAGTTATTGAATGGAAGTAAACGTAACAGTGACTTTTGTCTTTGGACTAATGACCCTAAAATTAATAGGTATTATCTCCTGTTGCTTGCAAACCTCAATGTAATCTTTGAAGATCCTATGACAAAGTGTCCTTCAGTTATTGAACATATATCATTTGGTCAACCGACCGAACTACCGACAAACGGACCGACCGGCATGTGCAAAACAATATACCCCCATCAATCATTTGGCCTAATAAAAACATTTACCCAAGCAAGAAGACATGGCTATAGCTTAAAACAAGTAAAGGAATGACTGAACGTTTATATACACGTGCTTTAATAATTTGATACATGGGACATAGTATAATTATGAGAAATCTACCTTCTAACAAGCAATCAACACAGCAAGTTTCATTATGGTATCTCATTGTGTGCTCATATGGTACACATGGGAAACAAATTGTCACCTCTCTGTGGCTTTTTTTTCGCTCCAAATGGCGGCAAATAGAGCCGTGATTATATCACTGGGTAGGGCAGGGACAATGTTCGAGATTTTTCCATCTAAGTGGCCAAGGGAGCAGGGGTTTTAATAGTGGTTTGAAATGGCAAACAATCTGGTAACTTACTAAACTTATTAACGTTTCAAAGACTTACAATGAGGACACTCAGTGTGGCATAAGGGTAGCAGACATGATACTTTAAGGTGATGCATATCGGTCGGTATATAACTACTGTCAGACGACTCATCCAATGGACGAAGATTGACCCATTTCACGTTATCAGGGGATGACGCTTTAACAAGTGAATCATGACCAACATATTGGAAGCGATAGGGGGAATTGGCAGTTAGACGGTACCAAGTATTGTTACAAAAGTAATACCGGTACATGTTGCGCATTTGTTGGTTAAACGATAGTTTGTGTCCCTTATACTGTACTAATCTATTTTCCAAGCTTCGCACATGAGACTCATACATGTATCTCGTAGACAAATCCGTCACGGGAAGTCTAACTATATTGAAACACCGAACATCATTATGAATAACAAACCCATTGTCGGTTGGGCATAGTTTGTCATCATTTGTCGATGCCAGTTTCAATGTATCGAGTGAACACTTAACAGGATCATACACTAACACTTGGTCTCTAGAATCTAACATCAATGCAATGATTCCACACTTGTTCACAGTAACCGCTAAAACTTTGGAGTTTGAGATAGAAAATTGAGGTACCATTTCAACATTCCGGTCAACAAGTTGCCCAATCATAATCTCAGAATGTTTTCTTTTCAAGGGTTTCCAGTTGAGCTGCCCGAAACTGCCTGCGTCTGAGCATGTGCACATTACAAATACATTGTTACTCATATATACGTGGTTGACCTGTTGTACTTCTTGACCAGTCGATTTGTATACAACTTCATACTTCACAATTTCATTACTGTCTAGACATAACTTAGACAATGTTTGTTTATTTACGGAAAAGGGGGACATCAATGAAGACCAGTACACCCCGGAATCTTCAGGATTCGTACCAACCATGTTATATGTTATGAAACTGTGTGAGGCATTTAGGGGTATGTGGTTTAATCGAACCCATCTATTTCGTCTTAAATCGTAGCAAACGCCTACTTCATTACGCAGCATATGTTTGGAGATAAGAATATCGCGCTTCACATCTTCACCTTTACTCTCGACATGACGGAGAAGCTCTTCAGCAAATGGGTCACATGTTATTGTAAGCAAAGAAGTGTGTTGAATCTCTTCAAATACAATGGATTCTAATAATCTTTCCGTATAATATTTCCTCGTCTCGGGTTGGGTTTTATACCAGCGAATCAAAAACCGAAGGCGTTGTTCCATTTGAAAATAGCAAAATCGTTCTTCCTTAAAAACGTAATCAATGAATTCGAATGTCAATGATATAGATTTCGAGTCCGTAAATATTTCAATCAAATGACTTGATATGTATTCAGAGCATTTAGGGAGTTCAAGCTCGTATAATAGTGATAACTCATGCCATTGCAAACAGTTATTTACTGAAATAGTTTGTGATTTCATCCATTTCACACAAGCAGATTTCAAATTGGGTATCATCAAGAATTCTGCGATGGCAAACATTTCTTCAATGTTGTTGTCACTAAAAGTTGGGCCTTCGCCATAAAGGTACCTCAAGACCATATCTATACTGGTTGCAGTCCCTATTTCTATGTTGATTAACCCTGCAAAATTAAATAACAATTTAAACTTTCAGCCTGTGTTTCTTATTCAGGTTTGTGTTGTTCATTGCCTTGTTTCGCTTGGGCTTGGCTGGTACTACTGTTGATTGACTGTCAGATTCGCCAGTGTCATTTTATGTATTTATACATAGTAAGCATACAAATGGTTGATATAATAATTCAATTGCAACAACTTTAAGGAAGACATAATTAAGATATGAATTAGTTTACAATTGGAACATTTGAAATGGCATACTTATCCGTCGTTCAAAACGATGGGTTAATTCAACCAGTAAAATACATGCTTGCAGTTCAAAAACGAAAACATAAGATAAGAGCGCGGTCAAATGTCATGTATATATTACATGTTAAACAATTTTACTTTATCAACTTACCAGTTTGTTTCTCTACAAAATCATTCTTCAGTATACAATCAAAGAACGGACTTGTGTTCAGAACACGTCGATGGTATTTTCGTCCCTAAAACAGAAATTTATATCTCGTTCAATTTGCCTGTATGATGTAACTCATTCTTTAATTTACACAACTTTTACTATAGTGAGAATTTATTCTTTATCTTTATCATTCCTAACCCAACACTTTTCATTATCATCCAACTATACGACACGTATATACAGGGTATCGGTTAATATTTTGAATACGAATAAAGCACGCATGCTAATGTCAATGATAAGACCAAAATATTTTGTCAGAGCATCCGGGGCGATCAGATACTATGTGATATCGAGATTTAACCCGCAGTAGTGTGAATCTTTTAAATTTCAGATCATGATAACAAAACCAGAAAACTATATTTTATCCAATACGAGTACTGAACACATATTTTGCTTTACTGTCAGCACCATTTTCTCTCAGGTAGTTGACTATAGGATAACCTCGATGAATTTAGATTAGTTAGTCAAAAAGCCTGATATCTGTAGAATAATTATTTGATAACAGTTTATTATAATTTCATGATTTCGAACAATCTCAATTAGATGTCGCACTATTTACAAGCTAGACTGTTAACATCCCATAATAAGATATATATAGTAGTCTTTTTCCGATGAGTGTCCTTTTTATTGGTCGAAACGTAAACTTGTATGAACATTTTCAAAATCTAAAGTTGATACTATTAAGCTTTCTATTGCTCGTGCACATACGTAAATAATAAATTGGAAAGTATGCAATGGCCTACTTACCCACGAACCCATCCGAACAGTGATATCACACATCTCTGACTGCTCTTCTAGTTCTTGTAGTAGAGAGCCGAAGGAACACTCCGGTGTGTATCTTCGTGCATCAAACTCCATTATAGAATATCCCACGTGTTCTGGTGATACACAATTGACATTATTTCTTTGTATCATGAAAGTAAGCGATCAGACTACCGCATATACCTGTATATAAGGTGAACTAACTCAGTGTGCGTGGGTTTAAGCAAATATCAAAACTTGTTAGTAACGCGATGTAGGATTTAACTCAACATAAAGCGACCTAACAAAGTCTTTATCTCGTTGGTAGCGTTTGTTATCTACAAGTATGAAAATAGTTCATATTTCAAATACCAGTACATACAATATTTGTCAAAATCGAAATTAGGAAGATTTTTATAGTTTATTTTAAAGTTTGTGTATGTTCAATGTAGGATTCATGACAACATTTCCACTAGGCGTCTTCAAACTCAAAATCAAGCAAATATTTTAAACATTTGAACGTTATATTTCATCTTTCCCCGGCTTGCTGCATTTGGTCTTGCATACATTATGCTTGGGTGCAGAAAAGTAAATGTTCCATCAGATGATATTATATAAAATCATAAAAGGAAAATTTATTTTGTTCTTAGTGCAGACAACACTAAAACCATCAATCGGAATTCCTCGGCGTTTATCTAACAGAAGTGTCTCGGACGAAATAGGGAAGCCACCATTATCATAGACTACTTTACAACATGGCTCATGAGAATCAAACGATGGAATCGAACAGGACTAAAAAGTGACTTACTCCTGGGAAGGTATCAACTCCTTAAAGGAGACCGGTTATTGAAAGACTACTTTATAGCATTGCAAAACTGCTGATTGACCTTTACCGGAGACCGCATAGCCTAAATTTGTAACCCTACACTTATGTACGAGGCGTATTTTCAGTTGGGAAGCAGAAGAGTTCACTAAAGGGTTAAATTATTTACCCTCTATATGTACTTGTGAAGAATTATATTATAAGTAATATGATTTTTATTCAATATACTAAGTATAGATCACCCGGTATCGCAAGATAGAACCGTTCGTAACATTCACCCAGCTGTGATATTCCTTTAAGAGTAGTATCATACACGTATCAAATGTCTGTCTGTTGGTTGTGAAGAAAATAATGCCAGTAAACGTACCATTCCAACTCACCGAAGAATAGCATCTAACTTGAAAACAATCAATCCTTATCTTATCTTAAAATCAAGAAACAAGCTTATTGGTATAAGAAACAGACTGAGACAGAGAATAAGGTTTAATATTTCCATCACACTATATGAGGTATGTTATACAGTATTCATGCGGAAGGAATAAAGGGAAAACAATTATAATGCCAACTGCGACGCTACCACAAATCCACACAGGAAAATATATCATACACAGACACCGTTTGTCTCTTAAGTGCATCCTTGTAGTAGAGCACAATAATGCGAGTCAGCCCAGGTTCCATTCCAGGGTTAAGATAACTTTTGTGTGATGGCCTTGTGATAATATGGTCGTCCCTGTGATACGTTGTTGTTTGCTGTTTCTCATTGACAGACATTAATAGGCGAAGTCTTGTTCATTTTGAATACTCTTATTGTTTATGGTTTTTTCACTATTGTGCTTTTTGTGTTTTGACTGCGTGGTAAGTTAACCTATTGTTTGTGATCTTCTATAACACTTGTTATGTTCTCCGTAGTTACTTGTAGACTAGCACAACGAGTTCATTAATGCCAGGAAATTCGGTTAGATCAATTGCTTACATATAATATGTGTAGGAGTATGATTGGGTATTCAAACAAATGTCAAACAGCTCAATAGAACAAACGTTTCTGAAGTTAAGTCGTTAAATGTTACGTGTACATTATATAATTGACGTCAGGAGAGTGATAGCTAGCATGATACGGGCTGCAATCAGAACTATCAGCACTCGGTCGTGCAGCATTAGTTTTTATTTTGTGCGGAAATTATGTAACAGGATTACACGGAAATGGGAAAAGGCATAGTAAAAGAGGACAAGTATCAACATGGAAACACACAGGAATCGTCAAAAGTCAACATCGAGCACGATAGTCATTTAAACAATTTACTTGAACTTTTGAAAAATTCAGAAAAAAATTACTGAAGCTATACCTGAGAATCCGTTAATTGTTTTGAGAAGTGAGAACGATTGAGTAACGATAAAATATGATCTCGAAGATTCTCTTCTGAAAAAAGACCCATCCTTCGTAAGTTGTGTTTAGGGCATTTTGTCATGCATATGTAGGATGCGATTACGCATTTGTTCTTTGATCGGCTGTTTAAGTTGAGTGCTGACATCCCCGTTCGATTCATCTCACATCTTGCTTTAATATTTGCTTGCTTGTGCAATAAAACTTACATGGTTTCGTGACTTAAACACACCAAAACAATCAAGCAGTACAATCATTTTTTCACAACAATACTGTAGTTTAAGTTAAAATGTTTTAGTTGTACGGTTTGGTATTGCATAAACAGTTGCGTGTACTTGGATATTTGTCAAAATGTCATTGAAATCACGGTTATCAAACTCATGGATAGACGGTCTCTATTTCGGAATCGACCTAATTAAAACATATAATCTAGTGTTCTACTTCATATGTAATACTTTCTGTACACAGGATATTGGTTTTTATAAATCATAGTCATCATAGACAGGTTCGTTAATAATTCAGACTGTGTCTAGTACAGCTTTGTATCAATGTAACAAAGCCGGTGGTTATGTCATTATATCATATGTTTTGCTCAAACCATTAGTTATAGAAAATGACATTTATCTCATATGTTTATCTTCCTGAAAAATGTCGTCACAGTCTCGTTAATACAAGGGCATATAAATAGCATATCGGTAAAATATTTCATTGTTTCCTTCGGGTTTTTTTCAAACGCATTAAATATGCAAAAGTGACATTTGTATCATGTATTAATCTCATTGAAGTATATCGTTCGCTGTCTGTGACATTTATCGCATATGTTTATTTTCCTGATACCATATCGGTAAATATTTCGTTGTTTCCTTCGTTTCTTCAAACCATTAAATATGTAAAAGGGATATTTGTATCATGTTTTAATCTCATTGAAGTATATCCTTTGCAGTCCTTCGTCTATGACATTTATCGCATATGTTTATTTCTGAAAAACGTCGGTCACGGTCTTGGTAAACATAAGGCATATAAATACCATATCGGTAATTTTTTCGTTGTTTCATTCGTTTCTTCAAAACATTAAATACTAGTATACAAAAGTGACATTTGTCTCATGTATTAATCTCATTGAAGTATATCGCTTTGCTGTCATCTTTGAGCATAAATACATTTACTATTAACTGCATACGTTGCAAAGCTAAAATATCAGCCCGACGAATACATACACTCCCTGTAATAAGTATTAAAAGAAGTCCTCGCTGGTAACCAGTCAGTCCATTACTGTAACATCACAGTGCGCATAGTAAGATCTCTTTCTTCCATTATATATGACCTTAAATGTATCTTTTTCATCTCCCTGTAGTACATATAATGATAGATTATAAGACGGCGTTTGTAATTTATGTAAATCTGAGCTTTCACAAGATCAATTGACGGGTCACAAGATCTCCATTGTCCCTTGTGTAAGGTCTTCTAGAATGACGATCGTTAATATAATCAGATAGTTATTTCTTTATTCGTCATCGTTGCAAGTCTTAATCTAAATATGTAAGAACGGATATTTCAATATGAGTTGTTTTGAGAAAGGAATGGTTCAAATTGTCAATGTCAATGTTGCACAATGCAACAAAATACGATATTCTAATATCATTAAAAGTATTTGTGTGTCTTGTTTATACTCCCGTTAGCAGAAACAAAATGTACAAAACTGACATGCAAACTGATGCAACTCTCGTTTAATTCCGGAATGTGAGCTTTGACTAGATACATGGACAGAAAGAGCTAGCAACAGCGCAACATAGAGACAAATGTATATAGCTCATATAATGTGATGAATGCACCAAACATTTACCTGTGTAAACTGTTGTTGCATGTTAGACTTACCATCTCCATTTATAATTGGGTGTCGATCGTTCATTATCACATCGAACAGGAAAGGAATAACTGAACAGAACCAACAGATCACATAAATACTGTAGCACACAGTCAATCCACATGATCCAAACCCTGAACATTCAAGTCGCCATCGCCTATCCATCTACGCTAATGTCAGACACTGCAAATGTTACATGAAAAATACAAGGTATCATCATGTCAACATTCGCATGCGATTATGTAGACAGCGGAAATTGGACAACATTCGTATTTTATGCTGTGAGACGGTAGTTAACTACTCTCTGGAGACGACGTGTCGATAATGCGAAGTGAGACAGGCCGCGTCTTGACATTATGCTATAGTGGCATACTGATGCAATGTAAAGTAGTGCAAATTGTTCAATATTGTATAGAAAGTAGTGTATTAGTACTCGTCTAAGTGATGGGCAGAAAATTGCATAAAGTGCACAATCTAAACAATCTGATCATTTCTGATCGTTTATAGAAAGAGTACATTAATATAATGAATCGATATTCTAAAACAATCCGATTATTACTGCCAAGCAGACGGTATCGTGACAGACGCAATGGAAGACAATTCGAAAATATGGGACCACCTAATCGATTGGGCTGTCGATTAAATCCAATACAGTGCCGATCTTGCTAGATCAACTGTCGACATGTAATAATGTATGTGTGACTATGATGCTTCATTCTAATTAATGTTATCAACATTAAATTAACAAATGATTCTGAAGATCTAATCGTTAAATGACACTTTGGCAGACTGAGTACATTGTATATAATTGACGTCAGGATGATGGTAACTAACATGATACCTGCTGCAATTAAGCAATAAGAACTATCAGCAATTAACCATATAACATGTTTGCTTCTGCGTGTTGCGTGTGCATAATGGAGGTGTGGGCAAATGTGTGAAATATTTTATTGTTGAAGGGGACATGTATCAAAATAAGACACAAACGCATCAAAAGGCAAAAACAAGCACAGCTATTTCTGGGGAAAATGCAGAAAGAAATAAAATAAACTGAGAAATCGTTAAATTTATTGGGAGCCGAAAACAATTTAGTTACAACAAAAAGGCAATATAAATAAAGTCTTGAAACTTCTTATACGGACCAAACTATGGTAATAAACCCTTTTATGACTTGATTTTGCAGGAAAACTAACATAATTTGAGCATTCATTTTGTTTTGTTATGTTTCGTGAAACTCAGAAAACTACATCAAAAGCATACAAAAGTTATAACCCGTACCCAAGACCGTATAGTTGTATCATTGATACATCAAGGTTATTGTTAGCTATACTCTTATAAATACACATACGCAAGGATGTTGAGTTACTTTATTAAAATCAACAGTGTTGTGCCATAAGAAAGACTGTAATGTAATGCTTCACCTACAGTTTTGGGGAGTGCTGATTGTTATTAAATACACGCATCCGGCATGTGCCCCAGGACAAGTCATTCACGTTAATTCATCAAATAAACCAATGAGTGTTTTAAAGACATTTAAACATCTTTAATATATTATTGGCAGTCCATACATTATTTCTAAATGGAATAATGTTTACACAAATTAGAACCCAAGTAAATGATGACTTCATACACACTACACTAAATATATATAAAACAGATTACGTTACAAAACATGTCTCACAACTAATGCTTATTTAAGACTTGTGAAACAACTTATCACCGCAAGAGAAAACATGTAAGCTTTCAATTAAATACAGGATCCCTATCACCAGTTATGCCGTTTTGCATAGCACCTTGTGAAACCATGCGGAATAAACGGCTTAAAATAGAGAACAACATTCCGAAAATTCCACAGGGCGTTTGCAAAACGGCCATGCTTCGGATAGAGATAATATACTGAGTACATCTAGAAACGCAACACTGGGGTTTCTGTCAACATTTTTCAAACTTTGTATGATTAGCAACCAAACTGTATTTACTTGATGACATTCCATTCCATGAACAATGCAACTGTTAGATTGTTTTCATATAGTGCTATCGATGCGATTGAACAACGCTTGTGTGTATAGTGCGGCTAAAAAGTAACGGAACACAAATTGGTAAAATCCTATTTTTTCTGAATCGTTGTTCTAAGTGAAAAGATAAAATATTGATTAATTATTGATTGATTACATATGCATGACGTCCAACAAATTGATTAGAAGTGTATCAGCCAGTTATGAACTTTGCCTAGAGATGATACATGTGGAGTTACTAGTCCTGTCGGAGAGTTGTTTTACATGGATGACCTGCACATGGGTGGTTGCAAACGGTGCCAAATTGCTAGTAGAGTGTCTCCAGATGAAACATTTTCGGTTCATTGCAATTTAGCCGAATTGAAACCTCCCAGTTGACGTCTCCGTCAGAGGCACCCGAATCGATTGATTTGGCCCATGTTCGGGCTATCCTGATATTTTCATTCTGAAGCTTAGAACTTTTCTATTGTGATTTTCTTTCCATTGGCAAACCTTACAAAGGATTCGAAACAATTTACACCAAAATGTATCATGCATAAATGGTGCACGTGGAATTCGTGCGTTTTTGCATTTTCTTGACGCACGGGAGTTACGTAATCCGATCGATAAAATTTTGACAATAGCCAAGTTTCTACACGATAATACAATGTCATTACACAAAATTAAAAAATGTATGATCAATGGAAGTAAGAAAAAAACAAGGATGAAAACGTTGCGTTTCTAGATGTACTGAGCATATATGTTTCGTCTTGCAATGGTACTGTAGTCAAACGTGTCATGATGTTGCTACATTGTAATACTCTTACTGTGCACTTGCTACTGAAGATGTGACAATTTGTTTAAATATAGTCGACTAAATCAACTTAACTACGTAATTAACTGATATCCCCCTCCCGGATGTCTCTGGCATATTTACACACACAAGTCCACTGGGACCAACTTAAGGAAGAATTGTACACTCTCACATGCTATAAAAATAACTTTCATGGACTGTGGTACTCTGTTATACGCTTCTTCATAACAGCACATTACAAATTGTTGAATCACCTCTCAGTGTGGCAACACCACGTGAATATGACAACACGAAAGTCTATAAACTCAAGACAATATTGGTCAACAAACCGCCTGTAGATTTGAACAGGAAAATACCGTAAGTATTTTATTTCTTCAAGAAAGTAACCTGCACGCATAATGTATGTTTCTGATTCAAAAAGCCAGGGAGGCACAATATGGGAAGGCTATAGTTTTTAATGTCGATCTATGAGTACCTTTGTAAGACTTACCGTTGCCACCAATATCCCACGGGGATCATAATTCAATTTAAAATATTTTACGACTCAAAAGGACGTTTTTTAGTTCTCCTGGATGGTTGTGGCAGCGAAAATGAAATAAATTAGAAAGCGTATAAGTTACTTAAAGTTGACATTTATTGGAGCGTTATAGACTGGGGCGTCATGTTTATTTAAACATTGAATTAGAATGTTCCGTGGTTGCACAACATGCGATATTACAAGTAGTTTGATCCCAAAAAATGCTGAAATAGTTATTTTTATTTTATATTCTTTATTTTTTTATTTGATATTTAAAAATATTACATTTATTTAGTGTTCCAAAACTTGTATTAAATCCCTATTATATTGATACAAGGAAATTCAAGATATGTGAGTTCAATGCAAGTTACCAACATGCTAATGTTTTGCCCTTGTCGGGATTTGAATATCGTGCAGAACTTATGAGTATACATTTTAATTTTTTAATAACTCAGTTATTGTACAAGATATTGTTCAATTTTGAACCCTGAGCCATGAACTTTCAGACGAGTAACCCGTGATTTATTCTATAGTCATTATTTAAAGATATACTACTTACTACTGTGTGTAATTTAACAATTTACAGTTTATCGGCGAATGGATTAAACTTTAAAAGTGCAGTCACGGTTCAATGTTCGAAATCGAACTATAACGCTTTCAAATGTCGTGCAAATTATTTGTACACATTGACCCGTATAATCCAACGTTGTGTTTTAATGAAACATGTCATGCCTTCAGATTCTGTGGTGCACTTGCACAATGTGTTATTTGCAATTTTTATCAAAATACAAGTGTTTCATGTTGTAATTGTGCACTCAATCAGGAGTCACTGGTTTGGGAAATTCAAAAGCCAACTTACTTTTACAACGTACGCATCGGAGGACGATAAAATTTATTGACACATAATTGTGCTGGAGTGTTGCATTCGTGTAGAGATATTTTTTAATATCTGGACAAACATCCCATTTTACTAAATAAAATGTCAAAGCACACATACACAACGATTGCATGAGGAAAAACGCCTGTGCGTTTGGCTGTTTCCCCTCAAAACTTTAGATTTCACTGAATCGAACACCTTTGTTACAATGTTGGTCGTTAGTTTGGAATGTTCACTCTACCGCTGCATACAGAGCACGATTATTGAAAATGCTTCTTCATAATTAAACTCGTACTATGGAAATCGAACACAATATTTTTTAAGAACTTACATGTCGACAATGTTTAGCAGTGAGCAATGTCAATTGTGGACTAACACATTAAAAAGCATGTCCCAGTTTGTGATTTGTAAAACACGTTGCTGTCCATCTGTAACTGCGGTAACTAAAATAATTTGTTGCATATTATTAAAAGTAATTATTGACTGAAATGCCCACAGCACAATACTTGTTTACAGAAAGTTTCAATTTAACATATCCATTACTTTTTAAAATATACAAAAATTAGTTACCGTACACTTAGAAAAGATATTAAGTACATTGTACATGTAATGGTAAAATTGTGTACGCATGGACACATTGTCCAATGTATATATGAAATAAACTGTTAAACTGTTATGTTTTTATATCAAACGATGGCCAATGAAGGAAATTTCAACACTCTTCTTGTCTTTATATGGAAATATTACACTTTTTTTGTTGACAGTATTATTAAGTTTGTTGCAATCACAATGCTCTCGTCGTTCAATTGATGCTTGCGAACTAATATCTTATTTTGAGTTTCCTTTTTCAGTAAATTACTGTTCGATTGCATTTTTAACAATCCTGCTTTTCTCATATTCTTATAATTGTATAACTTAATTTTCGCGAAAATAAAATCAATTTTTCTAGCTTTAATTGCACGCATCATGTTACATATCACCAACATGACGTCATGCTCCTAATATTGTGGTCGGTTTCATTTGGCATACGAAAGAACTTCCAGAATCTAAAGATTTAATACTATTTGTTCAAAAGAAGTTATTTTATCCCTTCCATTCAACGGTTGGAAGAACACAGTTACTTCAGATCAAATGTCGACATACAATGTAGTCAAAACAAATTCCGAGTGTCGACCTCTTCCGATAGCTTCGGGAACCTTCATCTGTGTTCGGTACAAACCTAACGAAAACCAGTCATAGGTTGTAAGCATGATTGTTACGGAACTGTCATATACTGATAAACTTACATTTTTGTGAATTTATAGTTATATAGTATGAACAGTTAGATCTGATAGATGTTGACCTTCCAAAGGTCACTATACTAACATTTAGATAGGTATAGATGTTCTTTATTCGGACTTGTCCTCGTTAAAACATATAATACATTGTTCTACTTCATGAAATACTTTCTGTACACAGGATATTGTAGTTTATTAATCATAGTCATCATAGACAGGTTCGTTGATAGTTCAGACTGTGTCTAAGACATTTATCTCACATGTTTATCTTCCTAAATAATGTCGGTCGCAGTCTCGTTTATACTAGGGCGTATAAATATCATAACGGTAAATAGTTCATTGTTTTATTCGGGTTTTTTTTACACACATTAAATATGCAAAAGGGACATTTCGCTGACTTAGAATGAGAAGGTCATAACTACTACTTACGAACTTATAAAACTATTACATATTAGAAATCTGCATCATACGGCGCTTGTTATGAGTTTATTTTTATAGAAATCGAAACTTGTCATGTTTACCAAAATGATGTGTACACTGTTTGTTTTACCATAGGTAAAGTATTATAGTAGACAGTTTTTCCGTGTTTTCTCAAAATATCGATGCTGTAGTTACGACCTTTGCATTCTAAGCCAGCGATTTGTCGTCATGCATTAATCTCATTGCAGTATATCGTTAGGTGTCCTATTACAGCTTGCATAATCTTTGAGCATTAAGTTATTAACTTTTAACTATGAATGTTGCAAAGATGGAATAACAGCCCCAACGAATACATACACTCAATTTGATAAGTATTAAAAGAAGGCCTCCCTAGAAACCAATCAGTCAATAATTTAAAAGGGGTATATTTTCCCCTATATATTTCTAGACCAGAACATTATAGAGGGAACAGCAGGAGATCATTATCAGTGTTTATCTAGGGTCATAAAGCACAGTGAGTGGTCAATGCAATTAACAGGAGGCACACATGTCTACTTACTATCAGTAATGAGCAACGACATTGTTTAACCAGTGCCCACCAAAAATAAGTATCCAGACGTTATTTTCCCATTTACTTTCCTGTATAACACTATTTGCAGAAAAGAGAAACGCCAACGTTTTTGAAGATTCTAAATATTATTTTGTTTATCAAATGTAAAGACAACAGATTGACTTTTAGAACTTCAGACAATACAACGTCATGTGACTAAAAACTCCTCTATTTTAGTTCTTAGGGCAGATTTTTGTTGTATTTGTTATGTATAAACCCTGATGAAGGCTTAAATGTTAAGCCGAAACGTAGGTAATAATAAAATGATAAACTCCTCCATTGTTTAGTCGTGTGGTTCCACTTACTCCTTAAACTATTGTTCTCAAAGCTAAATTAGATGAAAAATATTAAGTTTCTTTGTCTGGGTTGAAATGCAACTTGGTTATAAAAAGACGGAAAATGCAGCCCCTTAAATCAAAATAATTTCATCTTTATTTTTATCCCAGTTTTAACTTGTTTAGTTACTTTAGTTTCTGGAATTACTGTGATTGTTGCCAACTGATTAACAGATATTAAATCTTTTAACCGATTATAATTTAGCATCAGTCAAAATGTGTACACTTAATTTTGGTTGGCATTGTACATGCGCTATAAAATGTTTGTCATACTTTTTGTTTTAATTAGTATAATTAGATAAATGTCTTTATTTATTGTTTCCGTCTGATTTTAGGCGAAATATTAATGAATATAGCCATTCATTTTTTAGAGTCATTTCAATAAAAGTAACATGTATAAAATATGTACATCGTACACACTAGAACTGGATACAAATAAAAATATTGAAATAAGTAAATTTAATTTATAAATAGTCTTTTTTTATATAAATTAACATGAAATAACATAATACATAAAAAGTCATATTTTCCAAACAAATGTGTTCATTTTATCAATTTAACCAAAATGGTTACATTTGTTTTATAATTCTTATGAAATAGTTTAATATGTACATTCTTGAAAGTGTTTCCTTAAATAAATATTATAAATTGTACATGCATATAACAAAATGTTTAAAGATATAAATATGAGTATATTGATTGTTTTAACTACACACTCGTTTTATAACTTCCTATCATAAAGGGAACTCTCATTATTTTATTATCAACTACCAGAGCCTCTATGTTAACTAATTACCATGCTGAGCAATGTTACTTAATATTACATAATACGGTACAATATGGTCAGATATCTTTAAAATCTGGAACAACATGCTGCGAAAAACTATGACCAAATGTGGTTGGCCAAGTGCCAAAATATAGGTCTTTAATATCACAGTTCTCATAGAACGATCTTATTCTTCAATTATATATGACCTCAAATGTATCCATCTCCCTGTAGTACATATAATGATAGATTATAAGACGGCGTTTGTAATTTATGTAAATCTGAGCTTTCACAAGATCAATTGACGGGTCACAAGATCTTTATTGTCCCTTGTGTTTATAGTTAGAAGGTCGTCTAGATGACGATCGTTAATATGATCGAATAATTATTTCCTTATACGTCATTGTTGCAAGTCCAAATATGTAAGTACAACTTTTCCAAAATTAGTTGTTTTGAGAAAGGAATGTTACATACTGTCAATGTCGCAAAATGCAGCAATAAATATGATATTTTAATCTGATTAAAAACATGTGTGAGTCTTGTATATACTCCCGTTAGCAGAAACAAAAGATACAACGCTGACACGCAAACTGACGTAAATCTCGTTCAATTCCGGAATGTATATGACTAGATACATGGACAGAAAGAGCTAGCAACAGCAAAGAATTGAGAAAAATGTGCAGAGCTCATAATTGTAATGCATTAAATGCACCAGGCACGTACCTGTGTAAAACTGTAATTGCATGTTAGACTTACCAACTCTATATACAATTGAGTGTCGAAAGTTAATTATCACATCGGACAGGAAAGACGGAACTAAACAGAAACAACATATCACATACATACTGTAGCGCACAGGCAATCAATCCAAAACCGCAAAACCAAGGCGTCATCCCAATCGCCTAGCCATCCACGCTAGTGCCAGACACTTCAAACCACAAGGTTTCTAAATGTCGAACTTCGTATGCGATTATATAAACTGCGGAAATCGGACAGCATCCGTATTTCAAGCTGGGAGACGGTCGTTTACTGGTCTCCGGAGACGACGTGTCGATACTGCGGAGTAAGACATACCGCATCGGGACATTAAACTAAAGAGGCATACAAATGAAATGTAAAAGTGTGTAAATGCTTCAATATTTCATAGTGGTAAAATTTTGTATGCATAGAGACATTGTCCAATGTATGCTAGCATACGAAATAAACGTATAAACTGTTTTACGGTTATGTTTTCCTAGTAAACGATAGGCAATGATGGAAACTTTAACAATCTTCTTGTCTTTGTTCGGAAGTATTACAATGTATTTGTTTCTTGTTTTGGTACTATTGTGTTTGTTGCAATTACAATGCTTTCGTCTTCTATCGATGCTCCTTGCTAATTACATTTTAGTTACCTTAATCAGTAAATTACTGTTGGGTTGATTTTTACCATCCTGCTTTTCTCCTATTCTTATAACTGTATTATTTAATTTCCGCGAAAATACAATCAAAATTATTACATTTTATGGTCAATTCTTTTGGCTTTAATTACACGCATCATGTTAGATATCACCAACATGACGTTATGCTCCTAATATTGTGATCGGTTTCATTTGGAATACTGAAAATCTTCCAAAATCAAACGAGTTATTCTATTAGGTTGAAAGAAGTTATTACTGCTCCGTCTATTCAGAAACGGTTGGAAGAACACAGTAACTACAGATCAAATGTCGAAGTCCAATGTAGTCAAGACGCATTCCGAGTGTCGACCTCTTCCAATAATTTCGGAAACTTCATCGATAAGCATTTTTTTCGGAAAGGTAAAATTAATTGCCAATGACTTGACCATTTTAGGAATTCAAAATCATCTTGTACAAATTGACCTGATAAAGATGGACCCTCCAAAAGTCACAAACTAACATTTAGACATTTAGATGTTTTCAATTAAGATTTGTCCTCATTTACATTTTTTCATTGTTCTTGGCATATGCAATACTTCCTGGTCTCATGATATTGCTTTTAAATCAAATTCTTCTAAGACAGGTTTGGTAATAAATCAGACTGTACCTAGCATCAATGTAGCAAAGTTTGTTGTTACATCATTATATCATTGGTTGTGCTCTGTTAATTAAGTCGCATTAATCTCATATTTTTCCCTTATGAGAGAATGTCGGTCGCAGTCTCGTTAGTACTAGGGCATATAAATATCATATCGGTAGATATTTCTTTGTTTCGTTCGTTTCTTCAATTCATTTAATTATGCAAAATTGACATTTGTATCATTTATTAATCTCATTGAAGAATATCGTTCGCAGTCGCGTTAAAGCATTATCTTTGAGCACAAAGGCATGAACTAACAATGTTCCAAATCTGAAATGGTAGCCGAAATTAATAGATACAGTCCTTGTGATGGAAATCATGACTGGTGGCCAGGAAATTTATTAATAAAACATCAAAGTTCATGTTGTACCATCTTAATCTCCCCTTTTATATGTGACCTTGTACGTCTCTTTCCTCGATCTCCCTTTGTATACATAATGAACTATTAGAAGAAGACATTTGCGTGTATATTTGACCTTTCACAAGTCAATTGACGGGTCATCATACCTACATTGTACAAAAGTTTTTGCCAATAATGTCTTAGATACTGAGAGTGCATGTTAGGCTTACCAACTTTAATAACGATTGGATGTCAAAAGATGATTATAGAAACACAACATACAACAGAAACAGCAGATCACATAAAACATACTCTTCGGTTTGTTCATATGTTTAATATGTCGGTCCTATGGAGAACCAAACATAAAACATTCTTCAAAGAATACAAAAAAGAAAGACAAATGCCAAACTTCGAAACTGATCATATGGACAGGATTTATCTCAACGCGGATATCGGGATGTAAACTTTTAAAAATAACGCCACAATAATGACATTTATATCCCCGTACTGTTTGCTATGCGTTGGAGGATTAAAATTACAACTCCTCTGTGACGATGTCGTCGATAATGCAAAGTAAGAGATTCCTTGTCTTGATATTTAATTTAGTTGCCCTGTACACATATCTAATGTACTATTGAGAAAATCGTTGAATAATTGATAGACTTTGTATTAGTACAGCAGTGAGACAGAAGATTGCAAAACTCAAATACTGCGCAGTGTACAATTCTAGCAATCTGATTATTTTCCGGCGGAAACAATGGGAGAAAATCGAATTTTGAGACCAGATAATCAAAGTGTTTAAAGTACATTTTACAGATCTATCATTTTGATAGATGTGCTGCCATGTGCAAAGTATATTACAATGGTAATGGGATGGTTATATTCACTGTTATAACAGAAAAATATCTTACATAACTTTAAAGAACTGGAACAGAAGTAGAAACATAACGCTGGGTAATAAAAAGGTTAAAGAAATCAGTAATGCAACATATGGGGCGTACACCTTCTTGAACTTCCAACTATTTTTTGAATTCATAAAAGTTTTACAAATTGGCAGTAGTTTCCCATAGGGATGATAATTCTATTTTAAATATATTATAGCGGATAAATGGGACGTTTTAAGTTTCCTCGAGGGTTGTGGTTCTGAAATCAAAATAGATTAGACAGCATAATCTTTTAACAATACAGTTCAATGGTATCGAAGTTTGACATTTATTGTACGTTATTACATTTCTCCTCAAATGGTTAATTCAATGACACATGTTTTAGTGTTATAGGCTCAGGCATCATGCGTCTATTTTAGAAATTTTAGAGCTTCCTGCAGTTGCTCAGCATGCGCAATTACATGCACTTTTACAAAGAAATGTTTAAATAAAGCATGTTTTCCCTTGAACCATTATCAGTAAAGGAAATTTACAAATATTTGGTCTATATTTGGAAGTTCTAGGACTACATTTGTTACTACGTGTGCTGTAATTTAAAACTATTCTCGTCCTTTCATTCATGCTTGCTTGGTAATTAAGTTCCCTGTGCCTTCCCATTCCGTAACTGTGTGTCGTTCTGGTTTTCAACAGTCCCACAAGTTCCCGCGTATTTGTAATTGTGTAGTTCATTTTCCACGAAAAATAAAATTTAAATAATTCAGTTTTACGGACAATTCTTCACAGCTCTTATTGGGTGCATCTGATTTGATATTGCCGACATGACGTCAATCTTAATGCTTGAAATACAAGCTTCATAACTCTTTGAATCGGCAAGTAACGTTATTATTAAGCAACATGTTTTTGGAGAAACAAATTGTGCTAGTTTTTCAGAGGTTGTTTCTGGTGATGATGAAGTCAATATAAAGGGTTGCATTTGGAACAAACTTATTACCGGTATGTTGTTAAGGCATTATGCTGATCTATGGGGCGCTAAGGAGCGGTTGTACGTTTCTGTGCATCACCATTTCATAATGATAAATGGAACATGATCACCCTCAAGCTTCAAAACTAACATTTTGATTTGATGTTATCCATTCGGAATTCCTCATTAACACGCATATAATATATTGTTATACGACAAGTTTTACACTTCCTGTTCACCGGATACTGCTTTATAAACGAGGTACATACTAGACAAATTTGGTATCATTATCAGACAGTGCATATTTAGTATCACTGCATCAGCGTAGCAAAGTCGGTAGCTATTGTATTGATTCATCAGTTATGTCAAATTAGGCCATACCAATAGGTTTTTATGTTTAGAGTCGTCGTGATTCTATTTTTAAGTCTATTTTCAAAATACAAACATCTAAAGACAATAAATGTTCTTGATTTTGCTCCAGTAAAGTTGTTTTTCTTTTGAATTTTTATACTCAGGCCAACAATTGTGTTATTAAGAGTACATTCGCTGACTTGCAAGATGGCCTCTCGGTTTGGTAAATGCAATATATGGATCCATGTGAGGCAATTTTTTTAATCTTCTTTGTTTGTTTTTGTGAATAGGTTTCAGAAATCAAGACATAAGAGCAATTTGGTATGACGTTAGAATATGGGGATGCACAATAAGACATGCAAAAGTTATATTCGTATCGTATTGAAAGTCAAAGTCTATCTTTTTTAATCTAAGTCGTACTCCTTATCAAAGATATGTGTTGCCAATTGGAAATAATATTAACGACACAAATACAGTTCTTGTGATATATATCAATCTGGTTGCCAGTCAGTCTAATATTTTAGCATCACAATACGCGTAGCAACATCTTATTGTTCCCTATCATATATGGTCTTAAATGTCTCTTTTCTATCTCCCGTTGTACATATAATGGTATATAATAAGAAGATGTTTGTATGTTATGAATATCTGTCAGTGAGCTTTCACATATCACTTGATAAGTCACTAGATCTCCTGTTTCCCTTGTGTATAGATAGTCAGGAAGTCATAAATGATGACGATCGTTAATATAATTGAAGATAAACGAGGGCATAATTATATATTAATATTATTGTACCATATTTCTTAAGAAGGGTCGATCAACAATTTTATATGCGGAAAGGTGAATTAATTTCTTAAGTTATCATTGATGCAATACTTTAAGAATTTCTAAATATGTAAGTACGTCTATTTCAAATGTACCACTGGTCATTTCTTGTTTTGTGGAAGAAATACCACATTTTGGCCATAACAATAAATATGATTATAATAGTATCATTCAAAAATATGTGTGTAAAAATACTCCCATTAGCAGCAACAGGAGGCACAACGCCGACATTCAAATAGATGCAAATCTTGTCAAATTACGGAATGTAAGCTTGGACTAGATACAGAAAGAGCTAGAAACAGTCTAGAACTGAGACAAGTGTAGGGAACTCATCCATGGCCATATTCTCCATAGGTCGAGCAGTCATATTGTAACACTAATTAATGCGCTGCAAAGGCAAAGCTTTGGTTTCCATTTGAAAGGTCTATGAAATATGATTCAGGTTGTATGGCTAGTTTTTTAGAACCATCTAATGTATCATGTCTACTAACGTTATGCTATACGCTATAAATGTACTTAATTGCGATAAATGCCATTGTATGTTAGGCTACCATACTTAATTAAGCTTAGATGTCATAACATGAAACAGAAACAAACAGAAGTAGCAACATTCAACTGAAACTGCAGAATATATTAAACACACTTCGAGGTTTACAAGAAAAAACCGCAACGTACAATCATGTCAAATTAGTATGTCATTATGTAGCCAGGATTTATACTAGCGCGGACGTCGAGAAGCAATGTGCTAGTATGAGCTCACAAAATAAATGGCATTTATATATCCATGTTTACTAGTCCCAGAAGACGGCGTGTCAATAATGCGGAGTAAGAGACACCACGTCTTGGCATTAAACTAAAGTGTCTGCATTATAGATTCAATGCAAAGTTGTGAAAATCGTTAAATATTAATAGAAAGTAGTGTATTAGGAAAAAAGATATATCGAATATTGCATAATATACAGTCTGCACAGTGCACTATCTAAACAATCGGACAATTCCCTGGCAGATTCTTGAACAGCATCGTGGCAGAGACAATGGGAGACAATTCGAAACTATGCAACTATCTTATCAATTTGGTTGTACTGGTTGTTCTTTCCTGGTATATTTTTGCCAATATCGCATTGTGTATCGTAAATATACTGGTTCCTAAAAGGCGAGTTATAATAATAAAATATCAAACTTTTAGACCACACCTCGTTTTGGAGAATTGTATTTTAACGCAAAATACATGGTTATTTTAGATCTGCAGATGGACAAAGAGGCGCGGTAAATAAGGTGATACACTCATTCAGTTTAATTTAACTTACAATAAAATCTGCCAAAATACACCACACTTCATTCCATACATGTAGACATTATACGTTGTGATTGACATAAAGAAAATGAGTAAAAATGTATGAGATTCAATTGCCGACAGGTGTCGCTTTTAAAACCACTGAACTTACTATTTCAGACCAAATTACATTTAAATTTCAGAAGTCTATAGTACCTACTTTATTCATAAACTCATCCTTTGGATTCTGAAGCATATGGACCCTTTCACTTAAGATTGGTACGATCACGAACACGCTGACGTTACGTAAAAAGCAGGGTGTGACATTATGGCTAGTTTTTCCAGCAGATTTAAGTAAAATCTTGTCGGATGTTGAACTTACTCATATCAGATTATAAACAATTATATGGACTTTTTGGCTGTTATCTTAGTTTTAAGAAAAAATACAAACTTATTTAGATAGTTTGGTACTAATCAACCCCAATTTGTTAATTTCGGCATTTTTTGACACGTGTGACATCACGGCTAGCAAAAGTACACATATATCAGAAGCTAAACTCAAAGTCCAACTAGTTCAAAACATACATTATTTTAAAGAAGGGTGCATGTATGTCTTGTCAGAATAACTATTTGAGAAAGTCGAAGTAAAGGAAGTACTTATCTTTCACAAACCCTGTTGTGGAAAGAAATGAACTCTTACGTTTTCTTTAGGACCAGTCCTTCGCAACCAGTTTGTTACCGAAAGCATTGAACGGCAAATGATTAAAAGAAGACGAAATTTAGTTGCCACTACATCGCTGGGGCTATCTATCAGGCTGATTAATATAATTTCATGAACTAGCCATGTCGTAAAATATTGCGGATTGGTCAATTGTGTTACATCTTCATGACGTTATGTTGACGTTCTCTGTCATATTGTGTCAAATTCAAGGAATACTAAATATCAAACGTTAATTTGGGCCACATAATTGGCATGGTGAATGTTTCTTCTTTCTTTTGATATAAAAATATTAACAACCGTATTTCTAAAACTTATTTTAAGTAACTTTGAAGTATAAAAATGTTGTCAAATCCCGATGTACGCCAACAACGTACGTAACGTCATATAATACGTGTCTGTGCCTCGCCATTCCATAAATGACACATGTAGGCAAGCTTCACAACTAACATATTCTCCATTCGGAATCCCGCATTAATTCCATTGTTCTACGACATGCCTCACAATTCCTGTTTAAAGGATTGTTTTATAAACCAGAGACATATAAGACAAGTTTGGTGTCATAAATCAGACTGTAAATAAATAGTATCACTGTATCAGCGTATCAAAGTCGGAAACTTTTGCATTTATTTCAAACAATTACATATCATGCAAAATTTACGATTGTCTCGTATCCATACCGTATTATTGAAGAATGTCGGTCAAAGACTCGTTACAGCTAAGTCTTGTATGTAATCAGCGATGAGTGTTACCAAGTGAAATGGTATAAGCGACACATATGCAGTTCCTCTGATTTGTATTAATCTGGTTGCCAGTCAGTCTATTATTTTAACATCACAGTTCGCGTAGAACCATCTTATTATTCCATTATATATGACTTTAACTGTGTCTTTCCTATCTCCCTTGATACATATAATGGTATATAACAAGAAGATGTTGCTCAGTTATGTACGTATATCGGAGCTTTCACTTGTAAGATCATTTGATAGGTCACTGATCTACATTGTCCTTTGTGTTTAGATAGTTAGGAAGTCCTAAAGGATGACGATGGTTAATACAATGTTAACAATACAATACATTGTTGCAATAATTTCTAAATATGTAAGTACGTCTGTTTCAAATTCACCACTTGTCATTTGTTGTTTTGTGAAAGGAATAGCACAAATTTCCAATGGCAATGTTGCAAAATGCAACACATATTATATACAAATCTCATTGAAAAATATGTGTGTATTGTATAAACTCCTATTTATAAGCAGACACATGATGTACAACGGCGACATTCAAACTACGGACTGAGAGCCAAGACCAGATAAATGGGCAGAAGGAGCTAAAAACTGTCCGGAAAAGAGACAAACGAAGGTAACTAATTCATGACCATATTCTCCAAAGGACCTCGGGAAAGTCGAGAGGAGAGACGTCAGCAGAGAAAAGCTTTGGTTTCCATGTGAAAAGGTGTATGGCATATATGACATATGATTCATGTTGCATTGCTAGCTTTTGAGAGTTATACAATGTACCATGCCTCCTATGATTATATGCTATGAATGTAGTCTACTCACTTGCGATAAATACCATGGCATGTCAGGCTACCATACTTACATTAAGCTTGGATGTCAAAATATGATAACCGAAACAAACATTCATCAGAAACATCAGAACACATAATTATTAAAACAAACTTCAAAGATTACAATAAAAAACGCAACGTACAATCGTGTCAAACTTAGTATGTGATTATGTGGACAGAATTTATACAAGCGCGGACGTCGGGAAGCAATGTACTTACTATGAGCTCACAAAATAAATGACATTTATATATCCGTTTTTTATGCTAGGAAATGGTAGTTTACTAGTCCTAGAAGACGACGTGTCAATAATGCGGAGACACCATGTCTTGACGTTACACTAAAGTGTCTGTATCACAGAATATTCAATGTAAAGTTGTGTAAATCGTTCAATATTAAAAAAAATAGCGAATTAAGATATGAGATATACAGACTATCGCATTACACACAGTTTGCACAATCCGACAATTTTCTGGCAGATTCTTGTACAGCTTTGTGTGGCAAGACCAACGGGAGACAACTCGAAACAATACCGCTTATCAATTTGGTTGTACTGGTTGTTCTTTCTTGGTATATTTGTTGAATTTCAACCGTTAATATCACACAATGCGTATGGGAACGTGTACATCGAGAATAACATTTGTTCCTCAAAGGTGAGTTATGTGAGTCTCAATAGATCCAAGATGTGATAATTTACTATCAGAATGTAGCAAACTGACCTGTCGGGTTGGCGACTGTTACGATGCTTTCCAACAGGTTGTCCCAAAAAAAGGTTACAGTTCCAGTGTGACTGTCTACCTTGTTATCTTCAAGTTCGATGGTCAACACTGACAGGTATTTCAGAAAGATCGAGACTTGTTCGAGCGTAGATTCGAACCGGAAATTTCTCATTTAGGCCAGTAGTTAATTGCAGTAGATCAGTAGTTCAGGTATCATATCAACGACTGTGCCATTCAGATGTTCCTAAATGGAATATGTGTTGTTCCTGTTTTTTTCTATTCAATTGGCAGTACTAGTTAGACGTTGGTACGTTTGGTAAGATTACATTGTTTCATCATCGGAATGCTTAACATATCGTATAATAAACAAAACAATCATGTATACATCGCATGCAATGGCTTGTTCAAAGAGAAGCCATTGTGGTATTCTTAAAATTAGTCTTACAAGAGTTCTTGTTCTTTGAACATATGATCACTAGATAAACCTCCGGTTTATTAACAAATACTTAACAAACACGTCCACACAAACCCATCAAACAAAATAAATTCAGCGTCCATTGAAACACTTCATAAGAACTGTCATTATCATGGAATGGAAATTATTGGAATTACACATGTATTTTTAACAAGGCGGTTACCCTTGTGTAACTTGAACAAGGTTGTGCGAATCGTCTATATAATATGAATGGTTAAGAAACGGTGTTCAGGGTGTGGAGGGAGAACAAAGCTGAGGGTGGTAAATAAGAATTCGGAATATTTAAGAAAATCAATGGACTCCAGTAGACCGACAATTTAGATTAAAAGACAAAAAGGCTTTTGGAACATAGCACTACCTCACTACAGATACGAAATAAGATATGCCTTAACATAAAATGCCCATAACTGTAATATTGGCATTTATAGCAATTGCTTGGATTAAAAGAAGGGCTCGTCCAAGATTTGAACCCGGGACCTCTCGCACCCTAAGCGAAAATCATACCTCTAGACCAACGAGCCACGTGAATTATTTTCAGAGTATTTAATATAATTGTACAATGCATTTAGTTTCATTAATAACAATACTAAGAAGCACTCTTGAAGAGAATATCTATAATATAATTCTTATTTTTAAAGAGAACACTTTGCCAGTCAATTTCGGATTGTCTACTGTCAGTAGATATCAAATCGCTCGATTCGATTTTTTTCTTATTTATTTTTCTTATTTAACTCGGAGCAATTTTCTAGTGTTTGTTTCTCACGCTTATAGGTTCCATACAGAAATATAGAATAACACCAATTTCCAACTGCGTGAGAAATGGAAGTTATTTAGGAGACTCTGTTTGAAATGTTCATTTAAATCAGATAAATAGTTTGTATTATGTTCGGCTAAGACATGGTGTAGTTGTCTAAATTATAGATTATCTGTGGTGTCCAAGCTGATTTTGTCTTTGCGTCTCAAACGAGTTTACTTTAGTCGGGTAGGAAGCATTTTGGGAAATATCAGGAGCTTCGAAAAATTTTATTGTACACACAAATGTTCTGAAAGCACATTTGGTCAGGTAAAATATACTAAACACAGCAATAACGTGAACGGGTAAAGATACTACGAGAGGTGTTCAACTTATTTATGAACAAATTATGAACATCGATTTTGCAATATTGAATAAAATCGATTGAAATATCTTTTTTAAACCATGTGAGAAAATGTTTTAGGTTGAACATATGATCATCATACATTGTATATTTCATTTGGTAAAAGCTTTAACCAACAATTAAGTAGATGCTGTTGTTTTTCTTGTTTTTAAGGCAAAATGGCCCTTTTATAAGCATCAAGAAAGTGTAAGTAAATTTTTATTTTGCATTTTTAATGAGAACATCAGTAATATTTGTCGTAAGAAGTGTTATCAAAGTTCTGTTTCCAGTAATTGTGAAATGGCACCAAAAATTGAAAATTGCCCAGCATTGCCAAACCCTACACTATAAAGTTAAATGGGTTTAATGATATCTATGATGAATCCATTAGTAAAACGTGGAATTTTTTCCACAGATGGGAGTGCCCATAGAAACTATCAGTGACATTATTTCGAAACATTTGAATGCATAGTTCTGGGAAAATGCGAAGTCCCTACGCTGAAAATCAAGAAAAACATGCATCGCGGCCAAAAGTCCTGGAATCTAGAAATGCGAAATAAACAACATTATGTGGAAAAATTGTTTCATTATGGCGAAGCAATGCTGAATCTGAAAGAATGTTATGATAGAGTATGGTAAGCTATTGTAGAAACGGTCACAAGGATAGAGAGAAGATCATATTTGTCCAGCATTGTGTGTTCGCTGCCGTTTTCATGGAAAGGCATTGTGTTTGTTATTATGGAAATACGCACATCAAAAGCAATATCAAATTGACTAAATTGAAGACTTTGGTCTATGTACGAACCGTTTTAAATCAGGTTTTCAACAAAAAGTGTTACGTATCGTTCCTAATGACTGTTCCAAGAACATAGTGTTTCATCCAGATTCAGCTTCAAGTCATTATATACAACGCCAAATAAAAAACTTAAGAATATAATTTTGATATATATTATAACCAAACAGTGGATGTCGAAGTCTTCTCATGCTTTAACAATATAATTTTCTATCTGGTAGATACAAAAACAACGATTAAAGAAGGAAAATGTAAACGTAAGTATTACGAGTTTTGGACCTTCAAAACGCAAATTACAACACCCTCTACGCTTATGTTGATTATGATTTAACTGTAACGTATTGGCAATTTACAATTATTATATGTACTTCTTCATACACTACTTTACACAATATAAAAGTTTTTATTCAATTTCATTGTTAGAGTGACAAACTATTCATTTTCTGTTCATAAACATTCATAACACCTCTCGTACATACAGTACATGTAAGTAAATGATACTACGTACAGTGAAAAGGTGAAAAGGTAAAGATACTACGTACATTATGAACGTTAACAGGTTAAAGATACAGCGTAAAGTATAACGTGAACAAGTAAAAGATACTGTGTATAGTATAACGTGAAAAGGTCAAAGATACTACGTATGGTATAACGTGAATAGGTAAAAAAGAAGTACATGTATATATCTATGACATAACTTCTATTCCTGTTAATGGGTTTATTTACAAGACCTTTGTGTCGTATCCTTTCGAAAAAAAGGTATCCATACTGATTATTTCCCTGTGCAACACCGTTCTCGGACTCGAAATATATTAGATGAAATAGATACGGAGTTTTTACACCTTCAGTATGCCTGTAACTCACGATGAAAGGTGGCGATACATGACGTGATGAGGACATTTGGTGTCTAATGTGCCGTTTGTAACACATTTTCCAGCCGGCTTAAGGGAGGTATGGTACTAAATAAGAAAACAAGACGAATAAATTGACAAATTAGTTGAACAGAAAACCTGCTGATACGACACAGATGCTAAATTTGTTGCTCCAATCGACAGTAGCTAATTAAACGCGAAAGTAGTTGTTTTAAATTTCCCGTAAACTTTTCTCACAGAGAATAATGTGAAAAATAATCTGGTTTTCGTCAGAGGACATGCTGTTTCGAGAATAGAGTTTCTTAGATTGGAAACCACCTCCGTACAGTGTTTTTGCTGACCATTTTATAATTGCTTCGTTACGTTAATTATGTTAGAACAATTACTAATTATAAGTCCCTTCTGTATCACTTTAGCAGTTGAGTTTTTGTACAAATGCAATGACGCAGCTTGCTGAAAGCGACACAGTCGCGTGCCCACTCATTTACTTTAAATTTTCCAAGGGCACCATAATTATACTACTCAGACATGGAAAACGAGAAGACCACTTTATAATGATGAAAAGTACAGGTTCAAGACACTTAACTGAATGGTTTTATACATATGGGCCTATCACATGTACCTTATAATACGCATATGTCCATGTGGCTCAGGAAAAACGGTACCTTCATTTCCTTTCAAAGAGTCCAAACTACGAAAAAGAAAAAAATCAAGATCCAAACTGCGTAGTGTTGCTTTTAAGAACGATAATATTGTGTGCATTATACCATTGTTCACGTTGGCAGTCTCATTATTTGATTTAACTATGTGCTCAATGGTCTTATTCCGAAGGTTATCAACCTGAAAGTCTACATGCAAGAGTGCGTGTACAATACATTTTGTGCTTTTAGACATTTAAAAGATGTATTGATTTCGAACACGTAAAGAGTTTGTGGCAGACTTATTAGACTTCTTAGACTTATATAAAGGTGTGGTTCACGTGCATTATTACACAGACAGGCGAAGTTATCACACAAAGAATCTTTCAACTTCACGTGATCATTCGCCTACAGTGTGTCCAATGGACATTTTTGTAACTGAATAAATATGTAGTTTATTCATAAAGTAAGCAAGTTCAACGTCAGAAGGTTTTGTACAAAAAAACACAATAGCCTTCATATACATGTACTAGTAATACTCAAACACCTCAAAAGTATCGTCTATAATAAAAGAAAAACAAAATAGCAGTACCCCGTACTAGTATACATTTGCAAATAAGTTCTAAGTGTTTCAATAATTTCCCATGTAATGTTTACAAGTATACGGACTATGCAATGAATAGTTTGATGGAGGACTGTAAGTGGCGACTGTCAATCTTAGGTTTTATATTAAAGCCCTAACATGTATGCACGCTGGTATGAAAATAAGACTCCGGTTTCTAGTTTAAATGACCAAAGCACTTAATATGGGAAGAAATGAAAAAGCATTTACAGAATTTTATGTGCGTTGTATAAACCCGGACAAGATGATCAGAACTAGTATGTGGAAATATAAGACAACACTATGTTGAGTTGAAAATGGGCAAATTTTATTTTGCCAACAAATTAACATATTTACACATATTTACAACATCTGGGCGGAACATACCGCCACAAGGGATTTATCGTCGATAAACACATACCCTGTAGATACGCACTCACACACTCGTGGATCTGTAAATATAACGAGTTGTAATCGTCACAAGGTCACTTTTCATTCAAGAGATATATTGGAAAGCAAATAATGGCCGCATGAAATCTTCCCCAGGGATACATCTGTCAACTTAAGCGATCGTAACAGTATTCCCTTATACTGTTAGATAAATATTTGTGTCACGTTATCTCTAAAAGATATGATAAAAGCGGACAATGATGATAGCATTCAACTCAACCAGTCGAGTACAGAAAAAATGAAGAATCTCATAACACAAATATGCGACACAATCCCAACACAGAACCGAACGATAAATTGAAATACACAATTCACTATAGCGAAGAAGCTGAAAAGTCCATGAAATTGTTACCACAGTTGACCAAATATCACTCCTGCACGATTTCGTCCAGATACCCCGTCTCTGCGACCTCCAGAGACCAAAGAATACCTTCCTATACATGGTACTAGACGGACAAACTGGCGACTATAAATTGCAGCTTAATAAACAATGAGCTAAAACATGTTTTGAATATAGCACCCTGATGGCCTGATACTAGAGAAGGGTCGATTGTTTCAATACGCTTCATATTTTTAAAGATATCACATGATTTGTATTGGAACGTTTTGTTGGGGCCCGGACCCTGGAGAGCTTTATTCCAAAGGAGCCTATTATTGGAACGTGTTTTAGGGCCCGGGGAACTGTATTTAAGTGGAACCGTATTCGGGGTACCTCATCACAACAAATGAAACGACATTCGGCGAACTACAACATATACCGGACACCCAACCAGATAACGCATCGTGTTCACAAGAAAGCCAAATGCAAAATAAAATATGCATCATTGGATATTTACACAAAATGTATTTAAAAGTATTGTAGTTATGAATATACAATAATATTGCTACAATTCAGCGCTGCGCTATGTCAATCAATTTTTCTAATCTCGCTTTCTGCATCAGAATTCTGGACACGATCATGTACATTATATTGTACTGCTGTCGTCAATTCAAGTATTCGTATGCTTTGTCCGTACTATATGTCTTGACAGTTTTTTGTTCTTGTTGTTTACCAACTAGCACATACTGATCCATTTCCTAAAGTATTTGCGTAACATTTAAAGACTATAATTGCATGCTACATTGTAACAAAATACGTGATATATTCATTGACGCATTCATCACAAGGATCGAAGAATTTGCACGTATTTGAAACAAGTTTGTGAAAAGATGCACGTACTCGTCACTTCTCTGAGGAATTCGTTTAATTTATACAAATAGGGATCAACAGGGGTTCAAATGAAGGGGATGGGAAGGGATTGGGCTACTGAAACTACTTGAAATAGCTTACCTTGAAAACCGCGTGCGGTGTAATGAATCTGACGATTGGCGTCGTCTAGTAAATCTCAATTTACAGTGAAAAAAGTTCATCCTGAATAAGGAGAGATTTGCACAAACAAAAACGTTTTAAATATACCCGAGTTTCACAGTACATGTATCACCTTTACTCTACAAATCCCAAATGTGTTTATTTTATTACGATTTTGTCTGTGACAAACTGTTCTTTGACAAAGATCGCGCTTCCAATAAGGTTGTCGGTAAACTATGTCTCATGCTCATTTGTTAATTCATGTTTATGACATCAGAACATGGTATTAGAAGTATCTTAACGCTTTCGATATCATGACATTTAGAGCAACTGAAATCAATAGTGCTGGATATCTTAAAGTTGCATGCATGCATACTTGACACAAATCAATACAATGTCATAAACACAATTAGCGGAATGATGTAATAGCAAAGATTAGGAACGTTACAATCTTGAAGAGGGTACAGTGGCATCTTGACAACGCGTACGTTTTTATCTGTACATGTACATTCGTTGTATAAACTGAAGCAAAATAGGTAGAAGAACCGATTGTTAAAATGCACCATTCTTTCATTCTTTATTTAAAAAAACAAAACAATAAATTATTCAACTTTTAAGACACAACTTTTAGAAAAGCTTACAAAATGTCAAGCTGTATCTCCTTTTACACAAGTTAAGCTATCTTATGGTTGACTGGTCGCAATTCCAATGTGTTGAGAGATTCATTTTCTATTATTTATCATGTGATTAAACAGATCTGAGTGAGTAAATAAAGCCTCGTTGTTCATTGTAATTTGTGATGTCGTTGCTAGTTAACCAATATGATAGCACATATCTTTAAGATTATATTTGACATTTGTAGGCCTAAATGCAAAATAAACAAAATCTTAAAACTTAAAACTGGTAGAATATTAAAACACGTTATAACGATGAATGACAAACTACATGGTTTCCTAAACAAGCATGACACCAGTATGAGGACCAAATGCAAAATTATGTTAACTAGGTAAATTTATAGAGGAATGTACATTTGTACCATTGATTTGCACTGATCCATCGAGTTCTTTTACAGAGTTCTGCATTAAGCACAAACATAAAGAAGTTGCAAAGTGCACCTATTGGTGCCATGTCAAATTAGTATCTTATCTTGTTAGAAAATGTAATAAAAGATCGAGCAGTTGCAGCTGATGACAATTGTGAAATTGAATTGCAGAGACACGTTATGTATTATTCAGAAGTTCCAGAATTTACGTTGAAAGCAAGTGACATTTATTGTTTGTTTCAAAATATTTTTATTTATATTGATGCGCTTGTGCCACCCTCAAAATATCCATCGTCGTTATTGTTTTCATTGTTTCTACATTTGCCAACAAACAACAATTAGACTTTCTCGATTGCTAACTTACATGACCATAGTCCATTCTGGTTTTGACACAGGAGGTATGCAAAACGCCGTTTTGCCGCGTCATACTGAAAATAATCGTATCATTTTGTTTTATTGTTAAGCGTTTAGTGTAAAATCAAAAGAGACAATCATAGATGGATTCCAAGAATGGTAAATATAGTAAATATATGCCCATCCCTGTTTGACACCTGGCAATAAGAGAAGAATACCTTAATATACTGCATGCACGAAAGATGGGTATCTTATACCTTTCAATATGGATGCCAATATAATAATAAAAGCGTTTGCCTTTGAAGATCATTTTACTTTAATACTCAGATTTTAGATATTTGTACACATAAAGAACACGCAATTTTAATTAAATACGTAGTATACACTACACTTTATCTTATTAATGGACAAGCGGGGGTATGCATGTGCTGTGTACATGTATAAAAGACTTAGTGTTGGACTTCGACTCTAGCAAAGCTTTTGGCTATTCCAGTGGTAACACGTAGATATTTGTTAAATATTGGGCTAGTATTTGGGCATTTAGTTTGAATGAAAGTAAATTAACTTGTATTGAGGTAAAATCAGAAACTATATTTTGTGTACTTTTAACCCCAGTGTGTGAATAATAGATCCGCTGCAAACAGCAAATATTAAAGTTACCACAAACCGTCAGGGGGCGCCATATATTTCCTGTAATATCACAATGTTGGCAATAAAATGTTAATTTGCGGTGTCTAGTATGTACTGGGCACTAAAATGATATTTCCCAAGAGTCCTATAACTACAAGCACTATACGTAGCTTTCAGCATAAAACTAACTTTGACTAACAAGTTTCCAAACCAGTTGAGAAGGTAATCCTATTTAACAAATTGTAATCGCTTTTGTTCTTGCATATTTAATTATATGGGGTCCATCAATGGATTTGCTCATAATTACATGTCTAGCATACAGAGGTTTGTTAGATAAATAGAATTAAAGACAGGCATATATTGCTTTTAGAACTGTATCAGCTGCAAAGCACAACATAAAAAACCGTATAGGCACTACCGGGTGTCTGTAGTTTAAAACATAATGCTCCAAAGTCGGGTAAGTACGTCACTGTGATTGATGCATACGCGTCACAAACCAAATCAAATCACCTTGCCGGATATTGCACTAATAATTAGGAATCTCCGTAGCGGTTATAAAATGCCAATAGCAATGTACGACGTGTGAAGTTGGGGAGACCGGGCTATATTTGGTTTATTGAGATAGCGTAACTATAGTTTATGAGACGTGTTGTTTCACACGCATAGGAGGGTTTGTTTAGGTAATTAAAATAATATGGTAGTATATCAAAATGCCAAATACTTGCAGAAGTCTTGTTCTCGAAATGATAAGCCATCCAATTGATGATCAATAGAAGAGCACGGGTCCCATATTTTCAACATGACATTGCTTAGTCGAAAAGTCTTTATTTAATCGTATACATCAATGGGTTAATTAACATATACACCCATTGTGTTTGTATTTGCAACTAAGTTAGAACCAAAGATTCACCTTTTTGTACGGGCATCTTGTTTAGCTTTTTTAGGACTGAAAACCCCCAGCTAATGTTGTAAGCATGTATCGGATGTAATCAATGTTGCTTTATCCTAAAGGTTCCAATTCTTTGGATGCAGCGTTGTTTGACTTTGTCCTTTGCTATGCTCGTGCAATAAACATGAAATACGTGTTCTTAAAGTACCGAAAGGTTTGATTGTGTTGGTGTTTGGTGCTGGGCCTTGACCAAAACACCATAATTCGGAAATTGTCGCCAGGAAAGTCATGTGGAATACATTTGTCCAAAAACGTTTTTGAACATAAATGACATACCATCATGTGCTGATTTGTCCGTTTGTAGAATAAATATGAGTTATATTTGATTAGTTATAACAAACAACATCACATGTAATGAAACATACTGTTAACCCATGTAGTTTAACTTCTTGGTAGGGTCGTAGATATTTCTCATACAGCAGCCTGGTTGTGTACCGCATCTATCTCAATGGTAATGCATTGTCTTATCAGAGGTGATAAAGTTATCGATATAACCGTTCTGTGTAGTATATATGGTGGTTAAAAACGATTGTCTCCCTTTATTTTTTGTTTTGTTTTTAGACTTGTGAAAACCTATATTTTCGGAGTTTGGCATGTGATATTTCTGTTTTGGTAGTTAAAATGGATACTCCTAACGTCGCTGAAAACCACATTGTAGTTATTTGGTTGGTCCTAGTCATCATACACCCAATTGGTACGATTATCAAACAAATAGTCACTTTATGGCATTTTTTTATATTTTGTGTTATTTCATTTATGGGCGCAACATAACAAAAACCACCCTTCTAGTGACGGGTACTACTGTTTATGTTCACAAACACGGTACCCCAATGTTTCTTCAACTTCTTCTTGTCGATTCGTTGTGAGTGTTTGGCCTTCCTAAAGCCAAAAGCAACATCCTCAACAGAATTGGTAATTTTGATTGGAACCAAATTACAAATATTCAAAACAATTATTGTATATGATGCCTGACACATTACTTCCCACTATTCGAAAGAGATATTTCATTTATATCGGGTAAGATGGAAGATATCGGACATTCAGTACTGTTCAAATATATGTGCGACACCTCTCGTATTACCAGTTCTTTCACGTGTTATCACGATCCCTGTCTTCAACGAAAACATACGATATAAACTAGTACATCTCGGCTATGTGTAAGTGAAAATGTGATACGGAAATCTTACTGGGAAAAACAGAATACGGATACAATGTCCGATTTAAGATTTCTAAATACAACAGTCGATCGTTTGCAAATATATTGGTCATTCACGAGACGATGTTTCATATTGAAACCGATTCTACAGATATATAATCAAATAAATGTCAGTAAAGGGAGAAGAAACGAAATTGTCAAACACACCATGGCCGTCTGTAGAAATATACGCTATTTCTTTGATAAATGAAGTTCCTGCAATTCATTTTGATGTATAAAGTGAACAAGTGTAGCAAAGGCTTAGATTCCTTTACAACGTGAAAAAAAACTTCGATAATTGCCAGTCAGCAGGGAGTGTAGGGTTTTATGCTCTTGCGAACTTGATTATATTTTAAAAAGCAGTGGTCCTTTACGCGAAGCAGCCAATAAACTCATATTTTTGAGACACTAAATGGTTCTTGAGATTCGGGTCCGTCTTTTTTTGTCATTCGTTTTCCTTGTTTCATTTATCAGATAGTTATAGCCTCTAAGATTGCACTGTCTGAAAAAAATACTCACATCAAGCACGGTGAGATCTCGGCTTCCTCTTGTACAGGTCAAGCACGGTACATACCACGTTAGAAATGATAATAAACGCGCGTTAAAAAAATGTATCATCAGACTGAAACTCCGCATGTACTAGTATTTTATGTTGGAGGTGAGTACTCTAAGGGTTTCAAATATATCAAGGATACATTGTTATGGGCTTAATTACAGTACAATGATCCACACTCGTCGCACTAGTATAAGTTACACGATTTACAACATAATGAAAATCGCACATATACTAGTATATGAAATGTGAGGTTTTTGCCTCAGATTTGTTGCAAAGTACAAACAAGTTAGAACTAACTTATCTTTGAAATCTTAGCCATTTGTTTCGGTAAATAAACTTTACACAAAGGACAATGTGATTCGAATGCTAACACGCTATCTCCTTTATAAGTCCAGATATTTTTCCGTATTGGCTGTCGCTACATATGCTTCTCCCGAACAAAAGACACGTGCATGCTAGTTTCGTGTCAGATAAAAATAATCCGGTAAAATTGATATATATGAGTACAGTCGAGTTACACTCGGGCGGGTCAGATACGACTTCTTGAAGAAACAATCAAAGTCCTATACTGACCCTCAAAGTCCATTCTTATCACCTCGGCCTTTACAAATTTAATTACCGGAGAAAACAGAAATCACCGATGTTTTGAGCTCGATTTCTAGTCTGGAGTTCCCTCCCCTTGTTGCAAAGCATGAACGCTAATACTGAACAGATTGGACGCCGGGAACCAGAGAAAATGACACCAAGCTGATTTTGTTTACATTAAGAGAGCTCTTAAGACAGGTTCCCATGAGTAGTTAAAAGATTGATAAACAAATGAAATACTTTTTTCCTGTATCCGATAACAGTCTGTACCAGTAACTGTCGTTTTCGTTCAATTATTTACATGTTATTTGGTATGCAGCCGTCGCAACGTGAAATGACTGGCTGCACCTTATAGCCTTTTGCTCATCTAAGAGCAATTCCACCTCTGATATTTAGATTGCACAATTATCGAAATGCAAATATATTTTTAGATTAATAGTTTTTAATGGTTTTAAAAAACGCCCGGCTAACGAAACAATTTTAATGTCTGACAAACGGAATTACCATTGGAAATTATACAGGTGTCTCACGATTGAAAATAAAGAAACGCCATGATATGTTAAGCTATTTTCGGAAATGGCTACGAAAAAGGCCCGTCGTGTTGAGACTAAGAATCGATTAAGATAGCTGAATAAATAAATATTATGATGCAAATTCCTGTATATAAGTTCTAATGTTTTGATATAATATATGATCATAAATATATTACGTTGTCTCCTTAACAAATTATTTTTTGGGAAAACATCTTCAGGTGTAATAAAATAAGTTAAAACATAAGGGCATTTGGTTTCGCAAATGATGTATAACCCATGATATTTATAAAACAGGGCTGGTATTCAGAAAGCATCTTCAGAGAAAACTTATATATTTTACATAATAATATTGAGATGAGATTTTTTGTGATTATTGTAGCTTTTTACATAATAATGATAAATGTACTTAACAATGTAAATCATTGATTTAGCTGATACTCGTACACTTGAGAATTTGGCAAATAAAGAAAATTCTAAGTTTTAATTTAAGATGCTTTGTGAACACCACCCATGGGTTCTGTTTTATCAAAGTAGTTACGAAAATTGTAAACTTACGGTCAACTTTAAATTCTTTAAAAATCTTTCACAACTATAAATGTGGTAAATGGAGTAACTCTTATACAAACAATATCTGTCCCCAATTTGCAGGTTTCAAAGAAATTTACAGAATTCAAATTTAGATAGATAGATATATTTATTTCGGTAAAGGTAGTACATATACATGGTTATAATAAAACAAACATGGATGTAATTAAAAATAATTTTAGCATGATTTTTAATAACCATGTCATGCACAACAACACCAATGATTACACACAAAAAAAGAGAAAACTATTATTTCCATTGTGGTCCTTGAGTTAATGACATGACATAGAGGGCAAAAGTAATTTACTGTCTATAATGGATAAATAAGATTACAAATAAAATAAGGATAAGGATTATCGCTTATAGATATATATCACTGTTAGAGAGTTAATAGATTATAGAAAGAATAATTAAAAAAATTATCACAATGAATTATCACTACCGTAAATTATTCGTTATCACAATTAGCCTCAATGAAAGCAGATAAAAAGAAAAATCTAAATAAATGGACCTAAACCGAAATTAGTTTGAAAATATTTCAAGAAATAAAACCAGACCTCTTAAATCGTGTGATGTAAAATAAACTAAATAGAAAAATAATAATCATTTAAATATTGTCAAACAGATGTGACTTCAGCGCTGTTTTGAACACTGGATAATCTGCAATTAATGTTATTTTAAACGGAAGCTTATTCCACAGTGTACAACCGTTGAAGCAAAACGATTTTGATCCAAAGTTCTTGACTTTAGGTATAGCAAAAGCACCTTTCTTCCTAAATCGTGTATTATATGTATGTACGGAGATTTGTTGTGACTAATGGTGTTCGTTCATGTATTTGGGAGCTGATCCATTATTTATGTTAAAACTTGACTTAATATAATTTGTTCAACACGTTTCTGAACGGGAAGCCATCCTAAATATTTAAAATATTGCTTATCAATATGCGTGTTATAATTTAAGTCCAATTTGAACGTAAGTTTACGATTTCCGTAAGTACGTTGATAAAACCGTAATCATGCAGTTCTCTATATTGCTACATATTGTGAAAAATGCATTTGAATTACTAGTTACTGAAATTGAAATGTCACATAGTAATGATGATATGGATATACATTTAAATTATTTTAACGCTGTTATTGGAGATATATATATGTAAACCTTTATTCAAATCAAACTGTTTTGCAGGAAATGACAATCACAACTATAAAGATGACAGAAAGGATGCTAGCTACTTTGATGATGAGTGCCACTATTTAAAACATTGTTATTTTAAGGCCTTGAATTTATATAGGAACTACCAATGTGATGTTAATAGAATCAATATGGTAAATGCTAGAAGTAAGTACAAATGTATTATAAGAAAAAAGAAATTCATTCATGACAGTTTACAGACACAAAAATTAGAAAAGGCAAAGTTATCAAATGCTTAGTTGTATTGGAAAATGTTGAAAGGTTCAGTAAATAATAGTAATAAAAGCAAATTGTCAAGCAAAGAATTTTTGGATTATTTCAAGTCTATCAATGATCCCAGTTCTTGTTTTTATCAACCTGATGAGGATATTTTATACTTCAATGATAGATACTTAAATGGTGAGTTAGATATTATGTTCAGTGAATTGAATAAGCCTTTTACTCAGTCTGAAATACTTAAAGTTTGTAAGAGTTTAAACAATGGTAAGTCAGCTGGACCAGATTATTTATAAAATGAATTTTTCAAATATGGTATAAATAGTGATTGTTTTATAAATTTTATATGTGTTTTATTTAATAAGTTGTTTCAGCATGGTTATTTTCCTGAAACTTGGTCTGAAGGCTTCATAGTGCCTTTACATAAGAAGGGAGATTTAAATTAGGCAAACAATTACAGAGGAATAACATTACTGAGTACTTTTGGTAAGATATTTACAAAAACAATAAATAATAGGTTAAATTTTTGGGCTGAACAGTACAATGTCTATATAGAAGCTCAAGCTGGTTTTAGAAAGAATATGGGTACTGTGGATAATATTTTTGTGCTTCATGGAATAATAAATCACATTTTAGAGAATAATAAAAAGCTGTATGCAGTGTTTGTGGACTTTACCAAAGCATTTGATTGTTTGGTAAGGGATATTATTTGGTACAAACTTCTTTATTTGGGAATAAGGGGAAATATGCTTAATACAATAAAATCTATGTATAAAAAGGTTAAGTCGAGAATAAAAGTAAATAACACTGTAAGTAATGAAGATTTTTCATGTTTTTTAGGGGTTAGGTAAGGAGAATCATTATCACCCTTCTTGTTTTCTATGTATTTGAATGATATTGAGGAATATTATATTTTGAATGGTTTTAGTGGTGTAGATATTGGAGTTTTGAAGCTGTTTTTATTACTGTATGCTGATATTGTTATCATGGCAGAAACTGAATATGAATTGACCAGAGGTTTGTTATTTTTGGAAGATTATTGTGATAGATGGAAACTAACTGTTAATATTAATAAGACAAAAGTCATGATTTTTAAAAAGGGAGGTAAACTTCGAAAAAATGTATCCTTTTCATATAAAGGAAACAAATTAGAGATAGTCAAGACCTTTACATACTTAGGAATTGTTTTCACTGTTGGAGGTTCATTTGCAACAACGTTCGAAACATTGGCAGGCCAGGCCTCAAAAGCAATTTTTAAATTGAATTCTTACTTGATTAAATTCCCTACCATGAATATAGAGAGTAAACTAGATCTCTTTGATAAATTAATTCTACCCATTTTAAATTATGGTTGTGAAGTTTGGGGATTAAATAACTCTATGATTTTAGAAAGAATACACTTAAATTTTTGTAAGAGAATACTAGGCGTATAAACTCAAACTCAAAATAACTTCATTTATGGAGAACTCGGAAGAACATCATAACTAACTATTAGAAGTGTATATGTTGTTAGATATTTGCTGAAAGTTATAAAAATGGATGAGAATAAATATGTAAAGGCCATCTATAGCTGTATGTGTAGATATTTAGAGACCAACCCGAATTGAAAATCATGGGCTAAATATGTGTGTAGTTTGTAACAATCATTAGGTCTTAATTATGCATGGATAAATCAAGGTGTAGGAAATGAGACAATATTTTTGTCACTTGTAAAATCCAGGATAAATGGTGCTTTTATTCAAAACTGGTATACAGATTTATGTTATTCTACAGGAGCAAAAACGTATACACTATTTTCTAGTTTTCAGCTTCAACCCTATTTATCAGATGTGAATATAAATAAATATAGAATTGATCTTTGTAAATTAAGACTTTAATCACATAGATTACAAATATTGTCTGGTAGGTGGCACAAACCTGCACCCATACCTTTTCAAGAAATAAAATGCCATTTTTGTCATACTTTAGAAGATCAATTTCATTTTATATTAGAATGCCCGATATACAAAGATATAAGAACTACATATATAGATAAATTCTATTGGAATAGACCAAATATACCAAAATTGATTGAATTAATGAAATCAGAAAATGTAAAAACAAATAGAAACCTAGCAATATTTTGTCATAAAGCTTTTAGTCAAAGAAACCTTTACTACTATTATTTTGAATGATATATTAATTTGCATGGATCTCTCGCTGTTTCTCTATGTATTGTTTTTTTAGTATTATTGTTGTTTTTTTTGTAACACTGTATTAAATTGATGCCATGTTTAGATTATACTAAACTATTTTATTAAATGCATACATAGTATATATGAAAAGGAAACCCTAAACTTTGAGAAAAAAAATGTATGTATGTATTTTTTGAAATATTTATAACGATTATATACTTATATGTTTGTTGACCACTCGGATGATATTGATGATGTAAAATTGTTCTATACTCATGGAATTGTATTTGAAAATAAACTTTATATCTATATTTACATCACTTACCTTAAACCATGTTTCTTGCACAGATATTCTGCACTTGAAAATATTCTTATATTCCTGCGTAGATTAAGAAAACTCATATCTGCCGTAATATGTCCACACACTACCACCAACTAAAATGCTCTTAGTGACAGTGAACTGATACAGGCATTGAACAATTTTGTCTCATAGAGTTTGAAAATATCCCTGGGTTATGGTTAGGAGAATAAAAGTGGCTTAAATCTAGTTGATGGGCATAGCGGTGACAACTAAGTAGAAAACATTTAGCTTTACAATTGAAATGGTTACCACTGTATTAACACGGATATATACTTAATTTAACAAAACTCTATTCAAATGCTTCTGTATTTACTTCAAGAAATTAAATAAACTGAATTGGTGCATGGGATGTTTGTCGTACACGTGTTCCAATCAGCATAACGCTTTACTAAGCGTCATCTACTATTACATTAATACGGAGTGGGTTAAAGGCAATTACAAACGATTCTATGAATTACTGTTGATTAAGGTTCGAAGTGAGTGGAGAAATGTGCACCAGTTGTAAATATTAATGTTTCAATCGCTGATTTTGAATGTGCAGAAAAATCATAGATGATATTTAGCCTGTTGTGTTGCAATTTAACTGTGATTGTGTTATGTTGAGGCTATTTGAACGAGCTCATTGTTGTATGTAAAGCATACAAAATGTCAAGCTGTATCTCCTTTCACGCAATGTAAGATATCTTCTGGTTGACGGGTTGTAATTCTCATCTCTTGAGAGGTTCATTTTCTATTATTTGATATTGGATTAAATAGATTTTGTGAATAAATTCAAGAGATGAAAAACACCAAGTCACTACATGTACCCGAGATACTTGACAGCCAATGTACCTTCCATTTCTATTTAGCTGTGTATCTACTTTTGCACCACCATATTGCATTCAAGTTTGCTAAGGCCACGACCTTACTGTCTGTCTTATTAGCTATACATTTCGAAAAATAAAGTTGAGCTAGTGTTGTGTCTGGATCGTGTTTATGTACGTTTGTGTGTGCGTTGGTTAAGTTTATTGTCCTTTCTCAAAGACTATCAAAGGTATACACTTGAAACTTAGCATAGCTATTCACTATCACAAGATAAGTCCATATTGACAAAGTAAACAACGCTGTGATTACCTGCCCCTGTTACTATTCAAAACGATAAATATGTACTTGACACTTATCCTGTCGACCTAAATGCAAAATAAACCACATCTTAAAAGTAGGGAAAATTGATAGAATATCAACATGAAATGAAACACTGCATGGTTTCTTAAATAAGCATAACAAACATACAGTCGTAACGCTACACCAGTTATTTTACAAAATTCTGCATCAAATGCAAACATACAGAAGTTATTATGTGCATCTATTGATGCCACGTCAAATTGCTATCTTATCTTGTGAGAAAATATCATAAAAGATCGAGCAGTTGCAGCTGATGACAATTATGAAATTGATTTGCAGAGACACGTTATGTATTATTCAGAAGTTCAAGAATTTACGTTGAAAGCAAATGACATTAATTGTTAGTATTTATATTTATGCACTTGTGTCCCCCTCAAAACATACATTGTCGTTATATTGTTTTTCATTGTTTCTACTTTACAAACAGACTACAATAAGTCCATATCGATTGCTTACTTACATGTCCATATTCCTGTGCCACAGTAGGTATGCCAAATGCGCTTCTACCGCGTCATAGTGTGCTACCGGGGTATTGCTAAGCATTTGGGGTAAAAACAAAAGGGAAACAGATGGATACCAAGAATGGTAGCTGTAAGACCATCTCTGTCACACACCTGGAAATAAGAGAAGGGGTCATGGAGGCACTGTATGTACGAACGATGTGTCTAATAGGTCAAATTGGCCTGTTATGCATTACACTTTATCTTAGCAATGGACAAACAGATGTATGCACTTAGCTTTGCACTTCGACTCTAGCAAAGTGTTTCCTATTCGATTGGTAACGTGACGCAGGAATTGTTTTACAGTTTGGTTTAGTATTTGAGCATTTAGTTTGATTAAATGTGAATAAGCTTAATCTCAGAAAAGTTGCAAGTTTTGCAGTCAATATCCGATCAACTACCTTTAAACTCAGTATGAGAAGCTCCAGTAAAAATGGATCCGCTGCAAACAGCAAATATTAAAGTTATCTGAAACCGTCAGGGGATGCCATCTATTTCCTGTGATACCACAATGTCGGCAATAAAATGTTGACATGCGGTGTCTAGTATGTATTGTGCTCTAAAATTATATTTCCCAAGCGTCCTATAACTACAAGCATTATACGTAGCTTTCAGCATAAAACTAACTTTGACTAATAAGTTTCTAAACCAGTTGAGAAGGTAATACTATTTAACAAATTGAAATCGCTTTTTCCTTGCATATTTAATTATATGGGGTACATCAATGGATTTTAACATAATAACATGTCTAGCGTACAGTAGTTTGTTAGATTAATAGAATTAAAGACAGAAATATATTGCTTTTAGAACTGTATCACCTGCAAAACTCAACACAATAAACCGTAGTGGCACTACCAGGCTTCTGTAGTTTAAAACATAATGGTCCAAAGTCGGATGTGTATGTCACTCTGATAGAAACATACGCATTGAAAACCAAAATGAAATGTCATCTGACCGATGTATTGCACTAATAATTAGGAATCTCCGTAGCGGTCATAAAATGTCAATAGCAATGTACGACATGTGAAGTTGGGGAGACCGGGCTACATTTGGTTTATTGAGATGGCGGAACTATAGTTTATGAGACGTGTTGTCTGGCACGCGTAGGAGGGTTTTTTACGGTAATTAAAATATATGGTAGTACATCAAAATCCCAAATACTTGCAGAAATCTAGTTCTAGAAGCGATAAGCCAGCCAATTGATGATCAATAGAAGAGTACTGATGGTGGTTATATATTACCAGTTCTTTCACGTGTTATCACAAGCCCTGTGTTCAACGAAAACATATCATAGATAGTTTATTTCGAAAATTAGGCAATATGCCCATGATTTCACATGTATAAATACAAACAAACATGCAATGTCATATATACATACAGATATACAAATATACGTATCACAAATTACACAAACAAAACATGAATGTTTACATATTATTAATTTCAATTCCGGTACAAAAGTATGTTATATTAAATTTTCAGTTTCGTGCGTATCGGTTAGTCATGTAATATTTTTTATCTTAAAATGTATAATTGGTTTACAGTAGGGAGAAGAGTGCTAGCGTACGTAATATTCAGCATCCCTTCGTTTCAGACTTTTATAGATATATTGAGGGATATTTATTATGATAATTTTGCTTTTAGATGACATAAGCTCTATAAATTTAAGAATATTTGGTCGCTTCCAAAAATGTGATTTAATGTTTTGCTTTCGTATTTCATAGTATAAAGGGCATTCTAGAATAAAGTGGGACTCATCTTCTAATTTATTGCATAATTGGCATTTTCTCTCTGATCTAGGAATTTTTAATGGTTTATGCCATCGGCCCGTTTCTATCTCTAAACGATGACTTGAAGTTCTTATTCTACATACAGCAGTAATATATTTTCTAATATTAATAATATTTAAATATGGTTTGAAACCGAAATTCGCAAACAATACATAAGAGCATGCTCTAGAAGAATCGCGTAGTTGTTCATTCCATAGTTGTATAAAATTGTCCTGAACTCTAAGTTTTAATAACTTTATAAAATATTGTGAATTTCCAACTCCTTGAAAAAGCCATACATTGTTGAAACCCAGCCTTTCTAAAATTAGTTTTACTTTTGAAGCCCAGTTTGTTTTTTCGGGTTGTATTTCCATATTATTTAGCATCATATTATAAATACATTTTATATAGGTAAATAACCACTAAATGCCTACGCGGACCAAATTCAGATACAGTCAAATAGTCCGTTAAAAAACTTTAAAGCGACTGGAAATGGAGGTATGTCTTGACAAATCAGCATCAGAATCATGAAATTGGTGTTAAATGCTTTGTATGCATGTATGTGATGTAGTGAAATGGTTTTATTCAGAAATATTTTGTATTCTGGCTTAAATATGAAAGTGAAAGTAAGGTTGGGGCTAACGGACAGTGAGTAAATCCGTACATGTGAGAAAATCTGTTCACCACGTTTGACGAACCAAATTTTTCTTATATGATACATGACCCCCTGCTTTTTTTTCATTTTCTTCAAGCTGGATGCTATTTCTATTGATTAAAAGATTTTGAGAGGGCCCCATGGACAAAAAGTTGACATTTTTTTTGGCTGACCTAGGTCACTTTACATTGAGTTAAAGAACAACTCTATTTGGTGGTTTGTGACCTAAAGACATGCAAAATTCCTTTAAAATCATGTTTTCATTTTTTTGCATTTAAATGAATGGAAATGCACTCAAGATGGGGTTTTACCCATTTTTATCTGTGTAAAATGTCTAAAAAAGTGAAAATTTCGATTTTTATCATGAAAAATCCAGAAAAGTTCAGATTTATTTTTTCTTAAATTGACATTTTTATGTGAATGTTGCCCTTTTTTTTGTACAAGACAAGGATAATTGTGATTTAAAATGAAGAATAGACATATTATTAGGCATCTAAAGCAAAATTGGGGTTCAGAATACCATTTTAGCACAAATACAACCCCATTTCATGTCACTATTCATACCATTTGACAGGCGCTGACCAAATTTCTCCTTAAAGGCGCATATGCGGGTTTGTAATTTTTTCTGGAATTCATGCCCAATTTGTCTAGAATTGATTGTTTTGTGCTGCATATATATATAAGCATTGAAAAAAGTGCAAAAACCACTTAAACAACCCAAAAAGGGTTGCCTTAAGGTAAATAACCACTAAATGCCTACGCGGACCAAATTCAGATACAGTCAAATAGTCCGTTAAAAAACTTTAAAGCGACTGGAAATGGAGGTATGTCTTGACAAATCAGCATCAGAATCATGAAATTGGTGTTAAATGCTTTGTATGCATGTATGTGATGTAGTGAAATGGTTTTATTCAGAAATATTTTGTATTCTGGCTTAAATATGAAAGTGAAAGTAAGGTTGAGGCTAACGGACAGTGAGTAAATCCGTACATGTGAGAAAATCTGTTCACCACGTTTGACGAACCAAATTTTTCTTATATGATACATGACCCCCTGCTTTTTTTTCATTTTCTTCAAGCTGGATGCTATTTCTATTGATTAAAAGATTTTGAGAGGGCCCCATGGACAAAAAGTTGACATTTTTTTTGGCTGACCTAGGTCACTTTACATTGAGTTAAAATACAACTCTATTTGGTGGTTTGTGACCTATACCTATTTTCTGAACTATTTGAAATTTTCAACCAAAATCGTATTACATTTACCAAACGGCTTACTTTGAACGACATTCTTCCTAGTTCCCCATAAATGAAATTATTTTGAGTTTGCGTTCTGACTCCTAACAGTTGTTTACAAAATTGAAGGTGAACTTTCTCAATTTGTGTCGTATCTAAATAACCCCAAATCTCTGACCCGTAATTCAAAATTGGCGATATCAATTTATCAAATAGTTCCATTTTATGTCCTATAGATACATCTGCAAATTTGGAGAGATAAAATTTCATTTTGTATATAGCTTTCATAGCTTGTCCACTTAATGCATCGAACGTTTGCTTAAAAGATCCATTACTGGTGAAAACTATACCTAAATATGTGAACTTTGTTACAATTTCTAATTCCGTTCCATTGTAAATGAATAGTGTATTTCGTACCCGAAAACCACCGTTTTAAAAATTAGCACTTTAGTTTTCTTTTCATTAACAACAAGTTTCCATTTATCACAATAACATTTTAGAATGTTTAACCCTTTTTGAAGACCCTCCTGTGTATCAGCAAATATAACGATGTCATCAGCATATAACAATAAGAATAGTTTTAACATGCCTTTATCAATACCTTTAAAACCCTTTAAAATCATGTATTCTTCTAGATCATTTACATACATAGAGAATATAAAAGGTGATAAACAATCACCTTGTCTTACCCCTAAGAAACACTCAAAATTATCGCCAAGTTCGTTTTTATACTTAACTCTAGATTTAACATCTGTGTATAATGACCTAATTATATTTAACATTTTGCCTCGTACACCATACTGGATGAGTTTGTAAAAAATATTTTGCCTTACTAGATAATCAAATGCTTTCGTAAAATCAACAAAACATACAAACAGTTTACGATTTTCGTTCAAAATATGAGTAATTAACCCGTGTAAAATAAATATATTGTCACATGTACTCATATTTTTCCTAAAACCTGATTGAGCTTCAACGTAAACTGAGTTTTCTTCGGCCCATTGGTCTAACCTGTTATTTATGATTCTCGTAAATAATTTGCCAAACGTACTTAATAAAGTTATTCCCCTGTAATTTTCCGGTTGATTTATGTCTCCTTTTTTATGAAGCGGGATTATAAAACCTTCTGTCCATTTTGAAGGGAAGTAACCGTTGTCAAATAATTTGTTAAACAATTTTACTATATATACAGATAAGTGTGTATATCCATGTTTAAAAAATTCATTCAAGACGCGATCCGGCCTGCTTGATCGATTTAAGCTCAATTGTTTACATGCTTTAGATATTTCATGAGCTGATATAGGTAAATCCAGTTCTGTAAACATTACCTGTAATTCATCATTTAAAAATCTATCATTGAAATGTAAAATATCATCGTCGGGTTGAAAAAACACCGACTCGGGATCATTAATAGCTTAAAAATACTTCGAAAATTCTGATGTTGATATATCGACCTTTGATTCAACTTTTCCCAAATTTTTAAGCATTTTCCAATATTCTTTAGCATTTTTGTATCTGAGAGATTCTAATTTATTGGTTGATTGGCGATCATATTCTAATCTTTTCCTTCGTATTATCTTTTTGTATATGCTTCTAGAATCTGTCATTGATTTTCGGTTTATGTCGTTGCTATCGACTCTATATTTATTGAGATTATCATAAAAATATTCCTTTTTTCATTGCAGTCACTGACAAACCATGGTTGATTGGTTTTTAATTCAACACTAGACCTATTCGTGTTATTGTCACGACATTTATGCTTAAACAAAGGGTCACATACATTTTCAAGCAAACAATAAAAGCCTGATAAGTTATTTTCTACATCGTCACAAGTTTCATCAACATCTAATTTGGCAGATAATATATTAAGTTCAGATTGAAAATGCTCATCGCTGATATGTTTTAGGAATTCGTCTTTTTTAGCATTATCCCATTTATATATGAAATTTATTTTTTCAGCGTTTTCATTATTGTGATGATCATCATGCCTAGTACGTGAATGATTTGAGCTCCTGACAGAAAAACTTATAGTACAATGATCAGATATAATATTCGGATCGTGAATATAGAATGTGGTAAAATATGGAATAATATCAGGTTTACACAAAACATAATCTACAACACTACACCCAGACTCTTTAACACACGTAAATTTCCCCGTATTATTCAAGTCACCAACTCGACCATTCATAATTCTAATACCTGTTGTTTTACAAAAGTTAATCATATGTCTACCGTGACAATTTACAGTGGTATCGTTAGTAACTCTGTGTAAACAAGCATCTTCAACATAGTCATCAGGTAAAATATCTACATTATGTAAGTGTTCATTTTCAACAAAATCATTTAATTTCCGACCCTGCTGTATGTATAACATATAAACTAGCACATCTCGGGTTTGTGTAAGTGAAATTGTGATATGGAAATGAAATTATCCTGGGAAAAACAGAATAAAGTTACAATGTCCGATTTGCAATTTCTAAATACAAGAGTCGATCGTTTGCAAATATGATGATCAGTAATGAGACGACCAAAAATTACAAGTAGAAGAACTATCGAAACAGAAATGAATGACATGAGCTAATAGAAATACAAAAAAATAGAGACGAGTGAAAAGCTCTAATCCTTGCCCTATGTGTGCCTCAGGGCACAACAATGACTAGGTATGTTGGTAGGTAGGTAATGAGACGATGGTTCATTTTGAAACCAATGCTACCGATCAATATAACCAAATATGTGTCAGCAAACTTTTAAAACGTATGTAGAATTGTACGCTATTTCATTTATAAATTAAATTCCTGATATTAATTTTGATGTATCAACTGAACAATGCATATATGGCAAGTGTAGCAAACGGTTAAATTCATCACGAACGGAAGAAAGGCTTCGATAACAGGCTTTGAACAAGTTTGTCTCATACAGTTTAAAAGGACCCCTGGGGTATGGTTAGGAGAATAAAAGTGGCTTAATTCTAGTTGAAGGGCATAGGTGACAGCTGAATAACAAATAATTTTACGACAGATTTAACACGGTTACTAACTTGCGTCATCAACTATTAAATAAATACGGGTAGGGTTGAATGCAATTATTAACGATTCTATCATTAGTGTTGATTAAGGTTCGAAGTGAATTGTCAAATTTGCACCTGTTGCAAATATTAATGTTAAGAAATTTCAGATAAATCATAAATGTAATAGATTTTACGTTCAGTCGGAAAAGCGGTGAATTTTAAGATGGCATCCAAGACGACCACATTAAAGTTCATCAACAGACATAGCATCTTTCAAATGTATTTCATAGTTTCATATCCAAGAAAATGTACACATATTTGTAATTATAACGTTACATATTTTGCGATATTTGCGTGACACTACAATGTATTCAACTTTTACGAATATGACAAACGTTTTAGTAAAGGTTACAAAATGCCAAGCTGCATTTCCTTTCACACAGCTATACTCTGGTTCACTGAGCATAATTACAATATTTCTAGTATTTGATATGTGATTAAACAGATATACAGGGTCCCCAAAAAAAACGGGGACCTAGGATAAACAATTGTAACTTTTTTCTCAATTATAGAAATCACACTATTAATATGTCAAAACAATAAGGGAAGAACACAGTTCAGAATACTAGCATCACTGTCGTGATTATTTAGTTTAATACCCGGAGTTACCTCCCCTGTTTACAATCGCATGTTTCTGTAAAATACCATAAACTGAAGCAGGGATTTCAGAATTAAAGAGATATATTTCCATGCTGACGTTCAACATCTTTTCATGTGCTCCAAATCATTGTGCATGGATCGTTATGCATTAGTTCATTATGTATAGCAAACAAGGTCACTATTGGGATCAAGTTTGAGTAATTTAAGGTTATATGGCCTGTGATATGAGGTAAGATGTCAGTACTTTTTCGCAAACATATCCTGATTTTGCTGCTGATTTATTTCAAGAAGAGTTTTCTGCTAGCATATGGTACTATTTTATATTTTCTGACATACACAATAACTCCAAAATATATCTATTAACTGTTCGTTTAGATAAAACTTTACTTTGTGCTCCTTTCTCTAGTCTAAGCTTTTTTGGTAATAGTCCTACACAATATTTATGTTTTTAATCATTGAATGGTTGTTGATGCTATTTTGGAAGGGTTTCCACTTCCCCTTTTTTATTTTTACAATATTTTGATCACCCCCTTTGACTTTTTCTAACAATGAATGCCCCGACACTAATGCCCTTTTCCTACAATGCTCCTTTTCGTGTGATAAAGCAAAAATCACGTGAAATGTTGCCATAGTGAAAATGATGATGTCACTTCCTGTTTTGAAGCACCATATTTAAACAAGTACCCTTTTTAGAAGTTAGGATCCCTTCCATACACTTTCTCAAAGTATCAGCTTAATTCATCAAAATATGAATGAGTAATAAGGGTTTATGATAGGTCCCCGTTTTTTTGGGACACCCTGTATGTGAACAAATGCGAGGGATGAATAACACCCCATCACTATACATGTATGTACCCGAGATACTTGGCAGTCAATTGCCTTGTCAAATTGCTATCTTATGTTGTGAGAAAATGGAATACAAGATCGAGCAGTTGCAGCTGATGACAATAGTGAAATTGAATTGCAGAGACACGTTATGAATTATTCAGAAGTTCAAGAATTCATGTTGAAAGCAATTTACATTAATTGTTAGTATTTATATTTATGCACCTGTATCACCATCAAAACATAAATTGTCGTTATATTGTTTGCATTGTTTCTACTTTACAAACGGACTACAATTATTCCATATCGATTGCTTACTTTTATGTCTATAGTCCTGTGCCACAAGAGGTATTCCAAAAGCCCTTCTATCGCATCATATTGTGCTACCGGTGTATTGCTTAGCATTAAGGGTAAAAACAAAAGGGAAACAGATGGATACCAAGAATGGTAACCGTAAGCCCATCTCTGTCACACACCTGGAAATAAGAGAAGGGATCATGGAGAGACTGTATGCACGAACGATTTGTAGCAAAGGTCAAATTGACCAGTAATACATTACACTTTGTCTTAGCAATGGACAAACAGAGGTATGCATGTTCCTTCTAAAGACTTAGCTTTGCACTTCGACTCTAGCAAAGTGTTTGCTTTTCAATTGGTAACACGTGACGCAGGAATTGTTTTACAGTTTTGTTTAGTATTAGAGCATTTAGTTTGATTGAATGTGAATGAGCTTAATCTCAAAAGATTTGTTAGTTTTGCGGTCAAAATCTGAATGAGAAGCCCCAGTAATAATTGTACCGCTGTAAACAGCAAATGTGACAGTTATCACAACCCGTCAGGGGGCGCCATATATTTCTTGTGATATCACAATGACGGCAATAAAATGTTGGTATGCGTTGTCTAGTATGTACTGTGCTTTAAAATGATATTTCCCAAGCGTCCTATAACTACAAGCACTATACGTAGCTTTCAGCATAAAACTAACTTTGACTAATAAGTTTCTAAACCAGTTGAGAAGGTAATCCTATTTAACAATTGTAATCGCTTTTTCCCTTGCATATTTAATTATATGGGGTCCATCAATGGATTTTCTCATAAAAACATGTCTAGCGTACAGTGGTTTGTTAGATTAATTGATTTAAGACAGAAATATATTGCTTTTAGACGTGTATCACCTGCAAATCGCAACACAATTAACCGTAATGGCACAACCGGGCGTCTGTAGTTTAAAACATAATCGTCCAAAGTCTGATTAGTTTGTCACTGTGAATGATACATACGCATCACACACCAAACGATTTCACCTGGCCGGGGTTTTGCACTAATAATTACGAAATCTCCGCAGCGATCGTAAAATGCCAATATGAAGATGGGGAGACCTGGCAACATTTTGGGTTATTGAGATGGCAAACCATAGTTTATGAGACGTGTTGTCTGACATGCGTAGGAGGGTTTGTTTACGGTAATTAAAATACATGGTAGTACATCACAATGTCAAATACTTGCAGAAGTCTAGTTCTAAAAACGATAAGCCAGAAAATTAGTGAACAATAGAAGAGTTCTGGTAGTAGTTTTATATTCGATAATCGCCAGTCAGCAGGAAGTGTAGGGTAGTATGCTCTTGCTAACTTGCCTTTATTTTAAAAAGCATTGTGCGAATACACGAAGCAGCCAATAAACTCGAATTACTGGGACACTAAACTGTTGTTGAGATTTGAAACGATCTTTATTTGCCATACATTTCCATGTTACCTTCACCAGGTTGCTATAGACTAAACATGCACTGTCCGAAAATTATACTCGTATCAAGCACGATGAGATATCAGTTTCCTCTTGTCCTGTGCAACCTCGGTACAGTACATACCATGTTAGGATTGATATCAAACTAACGCTTAAAACATTGAATCATCAGACTGAAACTCCACATATACAATGTACTAGTATCTTATATTAGAATTGAGTACGCTAATGGTTCCAAATGTATCAAGGATACAATGTTATGGGCTTAATTACAATCCAATATTCCACACTCCTCGTAATCTTTTAAGTTACACTATTTACAAAATAATGAACATCGCACATATACATTTGTATCAAAAGTGCTGCCTTTGGCTCAGATTTGTAGCAAGTTACAAACAAATTAGAACTTACTTATTTTACTGCTTTAATGTGTCCGTAAATTTTCTGAAACAATGTCTGTTACACATATGTCAATCATGCAGTTCCTCTGTCAATTAACCTAAGAAATACGACAGGAAGAGCATCTTATGTTCTTGAGGAATCGTTAAAATTATAATTGCCATGGAAACGTATAGTTTATGATTGGCTTGTACAATTAGATTTGGTAGGGATGCAGCTGCGTCTGTAAGTCCTTAGTGATTTGCTGATTTTATGACATCATACGATACTGACGTTGAAAGTCATCGACAAGACTTAATTAGTTAATCATGCATGACATAAAGTCATTGCTGAAATGTCAATCTTATGACTTTTTTCAGACATTATACATCTACGTGCAATGACTTCAGTCGCTTCACAAGCGTTATCAATGTAGGTATTTGGTGAAGTTACAAGCCAAAAGAAACACTATTCAAAGCTGAATAGAAATCTCTTCTTGCCGAGATGCTTCGTGAGATTGGAACAAAGAGCTACCATGGATACAACACAATGTTCTCAGAAAGTACAACTTTATAATACATTTGCAAAGCGACTCGAGTTCCATGTAAGACACAATATCTATGTACAGTTTCTTTGAAATACCATCCCTGTATAATAAGGATGATTCATTCAAGAAAGCTCTAGATAAACATAGAAATATTGGACCTAACACATCAATCTTGAAATCTCGGCCATTTGTTTCGGTAAATAAACTTTACACAACGGCCAATGTGATTCGATTTCTAACACACTATCTCCATCATAAGTCCAGATATTTTTCCGTATTGGTTGTCGCTACATATGCTTCTCCCAAGCACTAGACATGTGCATGCTTGTTTTGTGTCAGATAAAAAGATCCGGTAAAATTATTATATGAGTACAGTCGAGTTACACTCGGTCGGGTCCGATACGACCTCTTGAATAAACAATCAAAGTCCTATACTGACCCTCCAAGACAAGTCTGCACTGACCCTCTAAGTCTATTCTTATCATTCGGCCTTTATACATTTAATTACCGGAGAAAACGGAAATCACCGATGTTTTGAGCTTCGTTTCTAGTCTGGAGTTCCATCCCCTTGGTGCTATGGCATTAACGCTAATACTAAACAGATTGGACGCCGAGAACCAGAGAAAATGGCATCAAGCTGAGTTTGTTAACGTTAAAAGAGGTTCCCGTGAGTAGTTAAAAGATTGATAAACAAATGAAATACTTTTTTCCTGTATCCGATTTTGTTACCCAGGGAATCATCACTCACACAGTGGTTAGATACTAACACAAGACACAGACAGCATAAATCACAGCAAAACAACAAGATATAATAATCGAACAGTCTGTACGAGTAACTGTCGTTTTCGTTCAATTATTTACATGTTATTTGGTATGCAACCGTCGCAACGTGAAATGACTGACTGCACCTAACAACCGTTCTGTTCATGTAAGAACACATTTAAGCAAGTTCATATCTGCTATTTATTGCCACAATTATCGACATGCACATGTATATAGACTAGAACATGTGGTTTTCAAAAACGCCTGGCTTACGCAACTGAAAAACGGAATGACCTTTAAAGAGTATACAAATATGTTACGGTTGTAGATTACGAATCGCCATATTTTGTTTAGCTATCAACGAAACATTCCACGAAAAAGACTGCTAAAAACTAGTCTAAAAATCAATTAAAAGTATTTAAACTGAAAAAGATGTAGATGCAAATAACTGTATACAAGTTATATTATTTCCTATAATATAATTATGTTCATCAATAAATTGCGTTGTCCACTTAACCAGGGTTATTTTGGGGGCAAACATCTTGGGTGTATATATATAACGTGTTCTTGTGCAGATGTGATAAAAATATGATAATATAAGGGAATTCGGCTTTTCAAAAAATGTAAAAACATGGTTTATGTACTTATAAAACAGGGCTAGTATTCACGAAGCATCGTTAAGGGAAACTTAAATTGTTTGACTTACAGAATTGAGCTGCACAGTTTCTTAAGAAATGAAAAATAAACTTAGTTTTCTTTGTGATTATTGTAGCATGTTACATATTAATGATTCTTAACAATGTAAAACATCATCTTGAATTTCCTAATTAGCTGATACACTTAAGAATTCGACAAATTCAAGGAAATTCTACTTTTTCCCTTAAGATGCTTTGTGAATACTTCCCTTGGGTACTGTTTTATTAAAGCATTTACGGAAATCTTAAACTTACGATCGACTTTAAATATCCTTTATAATTATTTTACAACTATACAATGCGGTAATTGGGGTTGTAATACTAATCAATAGTCAGTCACTGAACTCCAACAAACAACATCAGTCCCCTATTTGCCGTTTTTAAATAAGTATACAGATTTTAAATTTGAACGTTAAGTTTACGATTTCCGTAAGTACGTTGATAAAACAGTACCCTGTTTTCTATATTGCTACACATATCTATATTTACGTCACTTACCTGGAACCATGTTTCTTGCACAGATATTCTGCACTTGAAAATATTCTTATATTCCTGCGTAGATTAAGAAAACTCATATTTCACCGATTATGTACACACACTACCATCAACTAAAATGCTCTTAGTGACAGTGAACTGATACAGGCATTGAACAATTTTGTCTCATAGAGTTTGAAAATACCCCTGGGGTATGGTTAGGAGAATAATAGTGGCTTAATTCTAGTTAACGGGCATAGCGGTGACAACTAAGTAGCAAACATTTAGCTTAACAATTGTAACTGTTACCACAGTATTAACACGGATATATACTTAATTTAACATAACTCTGTTCAAATGATTTTGCATTTACTTCAAGAAATTGAATAAACTGAATTGGTACATGGGAAGTTTGTCGTATTCGTGTTCCAATCAGCAAAACGCTGCACTAAGCGTCATCTACTATTAAATTAATTCGGAATGGTTTAAAAGCAATTACAAACGATTCAATGAATTACTGTTGATTAAGGTTCGAATAGGATTGGGAAATTTGCACCAGTTGCAAATATTAATGTTTCAGTCGCTGATTTTGAATTTGCATATAACATTTTGAGAATAATTTGACTAAGACTGGTAGTCTTCTTTTTGCTTGTTGGTTCAAACATTTCATTCACACTATGACCTTTCTGTTATAAAAATATTAAGTTAATGAAATTCATAACAATGAACTTGAGGAGTTGTGTCAATTTCTGTATGAAATAATTGTTGATTTAGGAAATCCTAATGTGGTGCATCAAATTACTTTCATTCTTTTCTAAAATCAGAAAATCAGGTCGTTCAGGAAAGAACGAAAGAAATGTGAAATTTCATATTGTTTTCAAATTTGAGAAAATCGGGTAGGGATTTTTGTAAATCAATAAATAAAAAATCTGTCCTGGTAACTATCAAAAACCAGAAAGCAAAAGCGTCCAGCACTCGTAGGCGGTGCTCTTGTTAGCAATTTATTTTGTACGTGATCATTCGTGATACGTAGTTTACCAATATGATGTCACATAGGTTTAATATTATACTTGTAGGCCTAAATGCAAAATAAACCACATCTTGCGGAAATTGGCAGAATATTAAAATAGTTTTACTTTATAACAACGAATGACTCATTCAGTCAGTTGGGTTACAGTTGTTTTGTTTTTAATTGTGAGACAAGGTCATCCTGCACTTTTACAGCGGGGACTTGGGCTTTTGTTTCGGACATTATATCATGCAATTGTATTATGTTATGTATTAATGTTTTCTGTCTTCGGTTGGTTAAGCTGGGTGCTGCCTTCGCTGTCCGACATCCTCATGTCTTTCTTTCTTAAATAAGAAAAACAAACACATAGTTGTAACGTTACACCGCTTATTTTCCAAAGTTCTGCATTTAATGTAAAAAATCAAGAAGTTGCAATGTGCATATATTGGTTCCATGTCAAATTGCTGTCAAATCTTATGCTGTGAGAAAGTGTAATAAAAGATCGAGCAGTTGCAGCTGATGACAGTTGTGAAATTTAATTGCAGGGACACGTTATACATTATTCAGAAGTACATGAATTTACGTTGAAAGCAAATAACTCCTATTGTTTGTTTCAAAATATTAGTATTGATATTTACTAGCATGCGCCTGAGCCACCATCAAAATATCCATTGTCGTTATTGTTTTCATTGTTTCTACTTTGACCAACAAATTACAATAAGTCCATCTCGATATCCTACTTACATGCCCATAGTCCTTTGGCAAAGGAGGTATGTCAAACGTCGTTTTTGTCGCGTCATAACGTTACTTGTAATAATTGTATCATTTTGTTCTATTGCTAAGCATTTAGGGTAAAAAGGCAAATAAATGGATACAAAGAATGGTAATCTTAAGTCCATCACAGTCACATACCTGTTAATAAGAGAAAGGAATCTGGTGGTATTGTTTGTACGAAATACATGTTGCTCATAAGTCAAATGGAGCGGTACTTTTAATATGGATGACGCTATAATAATTAAGCGTTTGCCTTTGAAGATCATTGTACGTACTTTCATAGTCAGGGTTTATATGTTTTGTACACATAAAGTACATGTAAAATCAATATAAAGTACCTGGTATACATTACTATTTATCTTAGCAATAGACAAACGGATGTATGAATGTTCCTTCTAAAGACTTAGGTTTGCACTTGGACTCTTGCTAAGTGTTTGCTATTCGATTGGTAACACGTGACGAAGGGATTTTTTAAGTTTAGTTTAGTATTTGAGCATTAAGTTTGGTTGAATATGAATAAGCTTGTTCTCAGCCATTTGCTTACACAGTTTTGTGGTAAAAATCCGATCAACTACCTTAAGACTCAGTATTTGAAGCTCCAGAAAAAATTGATTCGCTGCAAACAGCAAATATTAAAGTTTACACAAAGCGTCAGGGGCGCCATCTATTTCCTGTGGTATCACAATGTCGGCAATACAATGTTGATGTGCGGTGTCTAGTATGTACTGTGCTCTAAAATGATATTTCCCAAGCGTCCTATAACTATAAGCACTATACGTAGATTTCAGCACAAAACTAACTTTGACTAATAAGTTTCTAATCCAGTTGAGAATGTAATCCTATTTAACAAATTGTAATCGCTTTTTTCCTTGCATATTTAATTATATGGGTTCCATCAATGGATTTGCTCATAATAACATTTCTGGCGTACAGTGGTTTGTTAGATTAATAGAGTTAAAGACAGAAATGTTTTGCTTTTAGAAGTGTATCAGCTGCAAAGCACAACACAATAAACCGTATTGGCACATCCAGGCTTCTGTAGTTTAAAACACAATGCTCCAAAGTTGAATAAGTATGTCACTGTGATTGATACATACGCATCACAAACCAAACAAATACCACCTGGCCGGGGCATAGCACTTATTATTAAGAATCTCTGTAGCGATCATAATATGCCAATAGCAATGTACGACATGTAAAGTTGGGGAGACCCGGCTAAATTTGGGTTATTGAGATGGCGGAACTATATTTTATGAGACGTGTTGTCAGAAACGCGTACGCGTTTTTGTGCGGTAATTAAAATATATGATAGTACACCTAAATGCCAAATACTTGCAGAAGACTAGTTCTAAAATTGATAAGCCAGAAAATTGGTGATCAATAGAAGAGTACTGGTGGTAGTTTTATATTCGATAATCGCCAGTCAGCAGAAAGTGTAGGGTATTATGCTCTCGCTTACTTGCCTTTGTTTTAAAAAGCATCGTGCGAATACACGCATCCAATATACTCGAATTTCTAGGACACAAAACTGTTTTTGAGATTTGGAACAATCTTTATTTGACATACATTTCCATGTTACCTTCACCAGGTTGCTATAGACTCTAAACATGCACTGTACGAAAATAATGTTCTTATCAAGCACGATGAGATATCGGTTTCCTCTTGTCCATTGCAACCACGGACCGTACATACCAAGTTAGGATTGGTATCAAACTAACGCTTAAAAATGAATCATCTGACTGAAACTCCACATATACAATGTACTAGTATCTTATATTAGAGGTGAGTACTCTAAGGCTTTCAAATGTATCAAGGATACAATGTTATGGGCTTAATTCCAGTACAATATTCCACACTCCTCATAATCTTATAAGTTACACTATTTCCAAAATAGTGAACATCGCACATATACATTTATATCAAAAGTGCTGTCTTTGGCTCAGAATTGTAGCAAGTTAGAAACAAATTAGAACTAACTTATTTTACTGCTTTGATGTGTCCGTAAATTTTCTGAAACAATGTCTGTAACACATAATTTTGTCAATCATGCAGTTCCCCGGTCAATTAGCCTAAGAAATAAGACAGGAAGAGCATCTTATGTTCTTGGGGAATCGTTAAAATTATAATTGTAATGGACACGTATAGTTTATGATTGGCTTGTACAAATAGATTTGGTAGGTGATGCAGCTGCGTCTGTAAGTCCTTAGTGATTTCCTGATTTTATGACATCATACGATACTGATTGATTTTGAAAGTCATCGACAAGGCTTAGTTAATCATGCATGACATATAGTCATTGCTGAAATGTCAATCTTATGACTTTTTTCAGACATGTATACATCTACGTGCAATGACTTCAATCGCTTCACAAGCGGTATCAATGTAGATATTTGGTGAAGTTACAAGCCAAAAGAAACAATATTCAAAGCTGAATAGAAATCTCTTCTTGCCGATATGCTTCGTGAGATTGGAACAAAGAGCTACCATGGATACAACACAATGTTCTCAGAAATTACAACTTTATAATACATTTGCAAAGCGACTTAAGATTCATGTAAGACACAATATCTATGTACAGTTTCTTTGAAATACCATCCCTGTATAATGAGGATAATTCATTCAAGAAAGCTCTAGATAAACATAGCAATATTGAACCTAACTCATCAATCTTGAAATCTCAGCCACTTGTTTCGGTAAATAAACTTTACACAAAGGCCAATGTGATTCGAATGCTAACACACTATCTCCATCAAAGGTCCATATATTGTTCCGTTTTGTATGCTAGTATTCACAAAGCATCGTAAAGGCATTTTAAATAGTCTGACATAAAGAACTGAGCTGCACGGTTTCTCAAGAAATGAAGAATAAACTAAGTTTTCTTTGTGATAATGGTAGCATTTTACATATTTATTATTCTTAACAATGTAAAACATTGATCATCTTGAATTTCCTGATTAGCTAATACACATAATAATTCGACAAATTCAAAAAGATTCTACGTTTTCCCTTAAGATGCTTTGTGAATACCTCCCTTGGGTACTGTTTTATCAAAGAATTTACCGTAAATCTTAAACTTACGATCAACCTTAAATGGTGTTTATAATTATTTCACAACTATACAATGTGGTAATTGGAGTTGTAATACTAATCAACAGTCAGAGAATGAACTCCTACAAACAATATCAATTCCCAATTTGCCGTTTTTAAATAATTATACAGATTTTAAATTTGAACGTTAAGTTTATGATTTCCGTAAGTACGTTGATAAAACAGTACTCATGCAGTTCTCCATATTTCTACACATATCTATATTAACATCACTTACCTGGAACCATGTTTCTTGCACAGATATTCTGCACTTGAAAATATTCTTATATTCCTGCGTAGATTAAGAAAACTCATATCTGCCTAAGTATGTACACACACAACCACCAACTAAAATGCTCTTAGTGACAGTGAACTGATACAGGCATTGAACAATTTTGTCGCATAGAGTTTGAAAATACCCCTGGGGTATGGTTAGGAGAATAATAGTGGCTTAATTCTAGTTGACGGGGATAGCGGTGACAGCAAAGAAGCAAACATTTAGCTTGACAATTGTAACTATTACCACAGTATTAACACGGTAATATACTTAATTTAACATAACCCTGTTCAAATGCTTTTGCATTTACTTCAAGAAATTAAATAAACTGGATTGGTGCATGGGAAGTTTGTCGTGGTTCGTGTTACAATCAGAAAAACGCTGCACTAAGCATCATCTACTATTAAATTAATTCGGAATGGGCTAAGAGCAATTACAAACGATTCTATTAATTACTGTTGATTAAGGTTCGAAGTGGATTGGGAAATTTGCACCAGTTGCAATTATTAATGTTTCAATCGCTGATTTTGAATTTGCATAACATTTTGAGAATAATTTGACTAAGACTAGTAGTCTTCTTTTTGCTTGTTGGTTCAAACATTTCATTCACACAATGACCTTTCTGTTATAAAAATATTAAGTTAACGAAATTTATAACAATGAACTTGAGGAGTTGAAATAATTGTTGATTTAGAAAATCCTAAGGTGGTGCATCAAATTGTTTTCATTTTTTGTATTCTTTTCTAAAGAAAATCAGGTCGGCCAGAAAAAAAAATAAAGGTGATTTTTTTTCAATTTGGCGAAAATCGGGTAGGGAGTTTTGTTAACCAATCAATAAATAAAAAAACTGTGGCCTTGTCTGCCCTGGTAACTATCAAAAACCAGAAAGCCGAGCGTCCAGCACTAGTAGGCGGTGCTCTTGTTAGCAATTTATTTTGTACCTGATCATTCGTGATACGTAGTTAACTAATATGATGTCACATAGGTTTAATATTATACGTGTAGGCCTAAATGCAAAATAAATCACATCTTGTGGAAATTGGCAGAATATTAAAATAGTTTTACTTTATAACAACGAATGACTCATTCAGTCAGTTGGGTTACAGTTGTTTTGTTTTTAATTGTGAGACAAGGTCATCCTGCACTTTTACAGCGGGGACTTGGGCTTTTGTTTCGGACATTATATCATGCAATTGTATTATGTTATGTATTAATGTTTTCTGTGTTCGGTTGGTTAAGTTAGGAGCTGCCTTGGCTGTCCGATGTCCTCATAACTTTCTTTCTTAAACAAGAAAAACAAACACATAGTTGTTACGTTACACCACTTATTTTACAAAGTTCTGCATTCAATGTAAAAAATCAAGAAGTTGCAATGTGCATATATTGGTTCCATGTCAAATTGCTGTCAAATCATATGCTGTGAGAAAGTGTAATAAAAGATCGAGCAGTTGCAGCTGATGACAATTGTGCAATTGAATTGCAGAGACACGTTATACATTATTCAGAAGTACATGAATTTACGTTGAAAGCAAATAACTCATATTGTTTGTTTCAAAATATCAGTATTGATATTTACTAGTATGCGCCTGAGCCACCATCAAAATATCCATTGTCGTTATTGTTTTCATTGTTTCTACTTTGACCAACAAACTGCAATTAGTTCATCTCGATTTTCTTCTTACATGCCCATAGTCCTTTGGCACAGGAGGTATTTCAAACATCGTTTTTGTCGCGTCATAACGTTACTTGTACTAATTGTATCATTTTGTTCTATTGCTAAGCATTTAGGGTAAAGAGGAAAATAGATGGATACAAAGAATGATAATCGTAATTTTATATGGTTTTTACACATAACGTACAAATGTGCATGCAATATCAATATAAAGTACCTGTTATTCATTACCCTTGATCTTAACAATAGACAAACAGATGTATGCATGTGCCTTCTATAGACTTAGGTTTGCACATCGACTCTTGCAAAGTGTTTGCTATTCGATTGGTTACACCTGACGAACGGACTTTTTAAGTTTGGTTAAGTATTTGAGCATTTAGTTTGATTGAAATTAAATAAGCTTGTTCTCAGCTATTGCTAGTTTTGTGGTCAAAATCAGATCAACTACCTTTAGACTCAGTATGATAGCTCCAGTAAAAAATGATTATATTATAGTAATCACAAACCGTCAGGAGGCGCCATCTATTTCCTGTGATATCACAATGTCGGCAATAAAATGTTGGTATGCGGTGTCTAGTATGTACTGTGCTCTAAAATGATATTTCCCAAGCGTCCTATAACTACAAGCACTATACGTAGCTTTCAGCATCAAACTAACTTTGACTAATAAGTTTCTAAACCAGTTGAGAAGGTAATCCTATTTAACAAATTGCAATCGCTTTTTTCCTTGCATATTTAATTATATGGGTTCCATCAATGGATTTTCTCATAACAAAATGTATGGCGTACAGTGGTTTCACCTGCAAATCACAACACAATAAACCGTATTGGCACTTCCAGGCTTCTGCAGTTTAAAACATAATGGTCCAAAGTCGGATACGTTTGTCACTGTCATTGAAACATACGCATCGAAAACCAAAATGAAATATCACCTGGCCGGATATTGCACTAATAATGAGGAATCTCCGTAGCGGTCATAAAATGTCAAAAGCAATGTACGACATGTGAAGATGGGGAGACCGGGCTACATTTGGGTTTATTGAGATGGCGGAACTATAGTTTATGAGACGTGTTTTCTGACACGCATAGGAGAGTCTGTTTACGGTAATTAAAATATATGGTAGTGCATTAAAATGCCAAATGCCTACAGAAGGCTAGTTCTAGAAACGATAAGCCAGCCAATTGATGATGAATAGAAGAGTACTGATGGTAGTTTTGTATTACCATTTCGTGCACATGTTTTCAAGTTCCCTGCATTCAACGACAGCATATTTTTATGATATAAACTAGTACATCTTGGGCCTCATGGGTTTGTGTAAGTGCATTTGTGGTCCGATTTGCGATTTCTAAATACAAGAGTCGATCGTTCGCAAATATAATGGTCATTAACGAGACATCGGTTCATTTTGAAAACGATTCGACAGATATATAATCAAATATAGGTCAGCAAAGGAAGAAGAAACGCAATTGTCAAACACACCATGACCGTCTGTAGAAATTTACGCTATTTCTTTGATAAATGAAGTTCCTGCCATTCATTTTGATGTATAAAGTGAACAAAGAATAAATGGCAAGTGTAACAAAGGCTTAAATTCCTTCACAACGTGAAGCAAAACTTCGATAATCGCCAGTCAGCAGTGAGTGTATGGTATTATGCTCTTGCTAACTTGATTTTATTTTAGAAAGCATTGGTCCTTTACATGAAGCGGACAATAAACTCGATTTTCTGAGACACTAAACGTTTCTTGAGATTCGGGGCCGTTTTTATTTGTCATTCATTTTCCTTGTATTCTTTATCAGGTTGTTACAGTCTTTTAGAAATGAATCGTTTGATGGATGACTGTTAATGGCGACTGTCAATCTTAGGCCGTATAGTAAAGCCCTAACATGTATGCACGCTGGTATGAAAATAAGACTCCGGTGTCTAGTTTAATTGACAGAAGCACTTAATAAGGAAAAAAATGAAAGAGCATTTACAGAATATTATCGTCGATAAACACATACCCTGTAGATACGCACTAACACACTCGTGGAGCTGTTAATATAACTCGTTGTAATCGTCACAAGGTCACTTTTCATTCCAGAGATATATTGGAAAGCAAATAATGGCCGCATGAAATCTTCCCCAGGGATACATCTGTCAACTTAAGCGATCGTAACAGTATTCCTTTATACTGTTAGATAAATATTTGTGTCATGTTATCTCTAAAAGATATGATAAAAGCGGACAGTGGTGATAGCATTCAACTCAACCAGTCGAGTACAGAAAAAATGAAGTATCACATAAAACAAATATGCGACACAATCCCATCACAGAACCGAACGATAAAATGAAATACACAAGTCACAATAGCGCAAAAGCTGAAAAGTCCATGAAATTGCTACCACAATTGACCAAACACGACTCCTGCACGATTTGGTCCAGCTGCCCCGTCTCTGCGACCTCCAGAGACCAAACAACACTTTCCTATACATGGTACTAGACGGACAAACTGGCGACTATAAATTCCAGCTTAAAGAACTTAAATGAGCTAAAACATTTTTGAATATAGCACCCTGATGCTAGAGAAGGGTCGATTGTTTGAATTACGCTTCATATTTTTAAAGATATCACATGATTTGTATTGGATCGTTTTGTTTGGGCCCGGACCCTGGGGAGCTTTTTTCGAAAGGAGCTCACTGTAAGAAAGTTTTTTAGGGCCCGGGGAACTGTATTCGGGGTACCTCATCACAACAAATGAAACGACATTCCGCGAACTACAACAGATACCGGACACCCAACCAGATTACGCATCGTGTTCAAAGTAAGCCAAATACAAAATAAAAATATGCATCGTTGGATATTTACACAAAATGTATTTAAAAGCATTGTAGTTATGACTATACAATAATATAACTACAATTCAACGCTGCGCTATGTCAATCACACATGTACAAAATCAAAATATTGGGATTGCAAAATCAGAATACAAATGTATTGGGATTTTTTCGACATTTCTCTAATCCCGCTTTCTGCCCCAGAATCCTGAACACGACCATGTACATAATATTGTACTGTTGTCGTCAATTCAAGTATTCGTATGCTTTGTCTGGACTATATGTCTTTACAGTTTTTTGTTCTAGTTTTTTACCAACTAGCAAACACAGATCCATTCCCTAAAGTATTGACGTAATACATAAATACCATAATTATATACTAACAAAATACGTGATATATTCATTGACGCATTCTTCACAAGGATTGAAGAATCCGCACGTATTTGAAACAAGTTTGTGAAAAAGTGCACGTACTCGTCACTTCTCTGAGGAATTCGTTTAATTTAGACAAATAGGTTCAACAGGGGTTCAAATGAAGTGGAGGGGTAGGGGTTTGGCTACTGAAACTACTTGAAATAGCTTACCTTGAAAACCGCGTGCGGTGTAATGAATCTGACGATTGACGTCGTCTAGTAAATCTCAATTTACAATGAAAAAAGTTCATCCTGAATAAGGAGAGATTCGCACAAACAAAAACGTTTTTAAATTTACCCGAGTTTCACAGTACATGTATCACCTTTACTCTACAAATCCCAAATGTGTTTATTTTATAACGATTTTGTCTGTGACAAACTATTCTTTGACAAAGATCGCGCTTCCAATAAAGTTGTCGGTAAACTATGTTTCATGCTCATTTGTTAATTCATGTTTATGACATCAGAACATGGTATTAGAAGTAGTTTAACGCTTTCGATATCATGACATTTAGAGCATCTGGAATCAATAGTGCTGGATATCTTAAAGTTGCATGCATGCATACTTGACACAAATCAATACAATGTCATAAACACAATTAGCGGAATGATGTAATAGCAAAGATTAGGAACGTTACAATCTTAAAGAGGGTACAGTGGCATCTTGACAACGCGTACGTTTTTAACTGTACATGTACATTCGTTGTATAAACTGAAGCAAAATAGGTAGAAGAACCGATTGTTAAAATGCACCATTCTTTCATTCTTTATTTAAAAAAAAAACAATAAATTATTCAACTTTTAAAAAACCTTACAAAATGTCAAGCTGTATCTCCTTTTACGCAAGTTAAGCTATCTTGTGGTTGACTGGTCACAATTCCAATTTGTTGAGAGATTCACTTTCTATTAATTATCATGTGATTAAATAGATCTAAGTGAATATAATTATAACGCCCCGTTGTTCATTGTAATTTGTGATGTCGTGGCTAGTTAACCAATATGATAGCACATATCTTTAAGATTATACATGACACTTGTATTGTAGGCCTAAATGCAAAATAAACCTCATCTTAAAAGTTGAAATTGGTCGAAGATTAAAACACGTTATCACGATGAATGACAAACTACATTGTTTCTTAAATAAGCATGACACCAGTATGAGGACCCAGAACAGTGGAAAAGTATGTTAACTACGTCAATGTATAGAGGAATGTACATTTGTACCATAGTTTTGCACTGATCGCTCGAGTTCTTTTACAGAGTTCTGCATCGAATACAAACATAAAGAAGTTGTAAAGTGCACCTATTGGTGCCATGTCAAATTGCTATCTTATCTTGTTAGAAAATGTAATAAAAGATCGAGCAGTTGCAGCTGATGACAATTGTGAAATTGAATTGCAGAGACACGTTATGTATTATTCAGAAGTTCCAGAATTTACGTTGAAAGCAAGTGACATTTATTGTTTGTTTCAAAATATTTTTATTTATATTGATGCGCTTGTGCCACCCTCAAAATATCCATCGTCGTTATTGTTTTCATTGTTTCTACATTTGCCAACAAACAACAATTAGTCTTTCTCGATTGCCAACTTACATGTCCATAGTCCATTCTGGTTTTGACACAGGAGGTATGCCAAACGCCGTTTTGCCGCGTCATACTTAAAATAATCGTATCATTTAGTTTTATTGTTAAGCGTTTAGTGTAAAATCAAAAGATGGATTCCAAGAATGGTAAATATCGTAAATATATGCCCATCCCTGTTTTGACACCAGGCAATAAGAGAAGAATACCTTAATATACTGTATGCACGAAAGATGGGTATCTTTATCTTATACCTTTCAATATGGATGGCAATATAATAAAAAAAGCGTTTGCCTTTGAAGATCATTTTACTTTAATACTCAGATTTTAGATGTTTGTACACATAAAGAACACGCAATTTTAATTTAATACGTAGTATACACTACACTTTATCTTATTAATGGACAAGCGGGGGTATGCATGTGCTGTGTACATGTATAAAAGACTTAGTGTTGGACTTCGACTCTAGCAAAGTTTTTGGCTATTCGAGTGGTAACACGTAGAGATTTGCTAAATATTGGGCTAGTATTTGGGCATTTAGTTTGAATGAAATTAAATTAACGTGTATTGAGGTAAAATCAGAAACTATATTTTGTGTACCTTTAACCAATAGATCCGCTGCAAACAGCAAATATTAAAGTTATCACAAACCTTCAGGGGGCGCCATCTATTTCCTGTGATATAACAATGTCGGCAATAAAATGTTAATATGCGGTGTTTAGTATGTACTGGGCACTAAAATGATATTTCCCAAGAGTGCTATAACTACAAGCACTATACGTAGTTTTCAGCATAAAACTAACTTTGACTAATAAGTTGCTAAACCAGTTTAGAAGGTAATCCTATTTAACAAGTTGTAATCCCTTTTTTCTTGCATATTTAATTATATGGGGTCCATCAAGGATTTTCTCGTAATAACATGTCTAGCGTACAGTGGTTTGTTAGATTAATATAATTAAAGACAGAAATATATTGCTTTTAGAACTGTATCAGCTGCAAAGCACAACGCAATAAACCGTATTGACACTCCCAGGCTTCTGTAGATTAAAATATAATGCTCCAAACTAGGATAAGTATTCACTGTGATTGATACATACGCATCACAAACCAAAACATATCACCTGTCCGGGCATAGGAATCCCCGTAGCGGTCATACAATGTCAATAGCTATGTACGACATGTGAAGTTGGGGAGACCAGGCTATATTTGGTTGATTAAGATGGCGGAACTATGGTTTGTGAGACGTGTTGTCTGGCACGCGTAGGAGGGTTTGTATGCGGTAATTAAAATATATAGCAGTACATCAAAATGCCAAATACTTGCAGAAGTCTAGTTCTAGAAACGATAAACAGCCAATTTAGGATCAATAGATGAGTACTGATGTTGAGTTTACATATTTTATATCCATAACCAAATATAGGTTAGCAAAGAAAGAACAACCAAAGGTAAAAAAATCATGGCCGTCTGTAGAAATGTATGATATTTATTTTATAAATTAAGTTCCTGTTTCGATGTATCAACTAAACAATGGATTAATGGCAAGTGTAGCAATCGGTTAATCTCCTTCACAAAGTGAAGAAAATCCTCGATAATCGCCGGTCAGCAGGGAGTGTAGGGCATTATAAATATGCCAACTTGCTTTTATTTAAAAAAGCACTGTGCCTTTACACGAAGTGGCCAATAAATTCGAATTTCTGAGACACTGAACGGTTCTCTAGATTCGGAACCGTCTTTATTTGCCATACATTGCCATCGTTTCCGCTATCAATGAAAAGAACTGGTAATATAAAACCACCATCAGAGCTCTTCTATTGATCATCATTTGGCTGGTTTATCGTGTCTAGATCTAGACTTCAGCAAGTATTTGGCATTTTGATGTACTACCATTTATTTTAATTACCGTACACCCACCCATCTACGCGTGCCGGACAACACGTCTCATAAACTATAGTTCTGCCATCTCAATAAACCAAATGTAGCCCGGTCCCCTCAACTTCAAATGTCCTTAATTGCTATGGCATTTTATTATCGCTATGGAGATTCTTATAATATTATTAGTGCAATACCCCGGCCAGGTAGTATTAGTTTGGTTTTTGATGCGTATGTATCACGGTGACAAACTAATCTGACTTTGGAACTTTATGCTTTAAACTACAGACGCCTGGAAGGGCCAAATACGGTTGATTGAGTTGTGTTTTGCAGCTTATTTACTTCTAAAGTAGTATATGTTTGTATTGTATTCTATTTATCTAACAAACCGCTATACGCTAGACATATTATTATGAGAAAATCCATTGATGGTACCACTACAATTGTGATAATATCAAGCCTGCCTGGTTTACAAAATTGAAAAAAATCACAAGAGGCACATTTAAGTTCAAATAATATTTCTTCAACGTAAGGGTGCAACAATTTGCAAGATTTTATTTAAATGATCTGAACCGGTGAATACTACTGTTTTAGATATAGTCTATGTAATACACAAATCAGTTACATCCACGCCCCCTATGTTCCCCCACTGACGTGGAAAGGTTGAGAATTTTTTCTCCGAACCAATTCCTCGGGTACAGTATTTAGTTGTAAGGGGACGGGAAATACTGGAAAGTTTACTTTCAGCAGTCCCCACAGGGCCGAGGAAGGGCGGGCTTTTGACAACTCAAAGCTAAAAATCCCGGCCTATCCCCGGGATGGGGGTGGATGCAACTGACTGGTACATAATTATTTCATGACTGGTCTTCAAACTTCAAGTATTATTTATAGGCAGTCTGGAAGATTTCTTTTTAAGAATATTGTGTAATTCATATCATTTTTTTATGATGTAGCAGTTCAATTTTTGTACGTTTACTTTCGATTTTTTTAAATGCTGAAAGTGCAGGAAATTGTATGATTTTAATTCAAAAAGTGAAAAATTTGTCGCAGGGAGGGGACCCCTCCCGAACCCACCCCAACTAAGCCATACAAAATATTCGTGAATCCCCCCCCCCTCCAAAATGTCTGGATCCGGGCCTGCCCCCTGACTGTTTGCGAGAACTGTAATATTTGCTGGTTCAATTTTCACTGGTGCTTCTCATATTGTGTTTAAAGGTAGTTGATCTGATTTTGACAGCAACTTTTCTTGAAACTTGCATAAACATGTTCGTCCATTACTAAGATACATTGTAGTGTCTACTATATATTTTATTAAAATTGCGTGTTCTTCATGTAAACAAACATTTAAAATTTGACCTGGTCATTATAGTGTCATCCATTTTGGAAGGACAGGACAATTTGACTTATGGGGCACATATTTTTTCGTGCGGTTGCCACTCTGATTTCTTCTAGCCTATCTTGGTGACTTTAGATATCGGCCCTCACCAGAAAAATAGTGTTCCCATTAATAAAAGGGTTGCCAAGCGCCGATGTGGGCTCAAACCCTTGGGAAGGCCTATATGTGTACACATTTCACCAAAACACAAGTACATCCGGACACTATATCTAATGGGTAGAATTAAAACAATAAGATGAACTCCTTTTTCAAATAGCATCCACATATAGAATCGCAGTTAAATTACAACACGACTGGCGGTAAAATCTATAATATTTAGTATCATCTATAATTTATCTGCACATTCAAATCAGCGATTGAAACATTAATATTTGCAACTGGTGCAAATTGCCCAATCCACTTCGAACCTTATTCAACAATAATTTATAGAATCGTTTGTAATTGCTTTTAAACCCATTCCGTATTGATTTAATAGTAGATGACGCTTAGTGCAGCGTTTTGCTGATTGGAACACGTATACGACAAACTTCCCATGCACCAATTCAGTTTATTTAATTTCTTGAAGTAAATGCAAAAACATTTGAACAGAGTTATGTTAAATTAAGTATATAACCATGTTAATACTGTGGTGACAGTTACAATTGTTAAGCTGAATGTTTGCTACTTAAATGTCACCGCTATGCCAGTCAACTAGAATTAAGCCACTATTATTCTCCTAACCACACCCCAGGGTTATTTTCAAACTCTATGAGACAAAACAGTTCAATGCATGTATCCAACGAAAACATACGATATAAACTAGTACATCTCGGCTTTGTGTAAGTGAAAATGTGATACGGAAATCTTACTGGGAGAAACAGAATACGGATATAATGTCCGATTTGCGATATCTAAATACAACAGTCGATCGTTTGCAAAAATATTGGTCATTCACGAGACGATGTTTCATATTGAAACCGATTCTACAGATATATAATCAAATAAAGGTCAGTAAAGGGATAAGAAACGAAATTGTCAAACACACCATGGCCGTCTGTAGAAATATACGCTATTTCTTTGATAAATGAAGTTCCTGCCATTCATTTTGATGTATAAAGTGAACAAGTGTAGCAAAGGCTTAGATTCCTTCACAACGTGAAGAAAAACTTCGATAATCGTCAGCAGGGAGTGTAGGGTTTTATGCTCTTGCGAACTTGATTCTGAAATGTGAGGTCTTTGCCTCAGATTTTTAGCAAAGTACAAACAAGTTAGAACTAACTTATCTTTGAAATCTTAGCCAAGGACAATTTGGTTCGAATGCTAACACGCTATCTCCATTATAAGTCCAGATATTTTCCCGTATTGGCTGTCGCTACATATGCTTCTCCCGAGCAAAAGACACGTGCATGCTAGTTTCGTGTCAGATAAAAATAAACCGGTAAAATTAATATATGAGTACAGTCGAGTTACACTCGGGCGGGTCAGATACGACCTCTTGAAGAAACAATCAAAGTCCTATACTGACCCTCAAAGTCCATTCTTATCACCTCGGCCTTTACACATTTAATTACCGGAGAAAACAGAAATCACCGATGTTTTTAGCTTGATTTCTAGTCTGGAGTTCCATCCCCTTGTTGCAAAGCATTAACGCTAATACTGAACAGATTGGACGCCGGGAACCAGAGAAAATGACACCAAGCTGATTTTGTTTACGTTAAGAGAGCTCTTAATACAGGTTCCCGTGAGTAGTTAAAAGATTGATAAACAAATGAAATACTTTTTTCTGTATCCGATAACAGTCTGTACCAGTAACTGTCGTTTTCGTTCAATTATTTACATGTTATTAGGTATGCAGCCGTCGCAACGTGAAATGACTGGCTGCACCTTATAGCCTTTCTGCTCATCTAAGAGCAATTCCACATCTGATATTTAGATTGCACAATTAAATTTAAAAAACGCCCGGCAAACGAAACAATTTTAATGTCTGACAAACAGAATAACCCTTGGAAATTATACAGGTGTCTCACGATTAAAAATAATGAAACGCCATGATATGTTAAGCTATTTTCGGAAATGGCTACGAAAAAAGCTCGTCGTGTTAAGACTAAGAATCGATTAAGATAGCTGAATAAATAAATATCATGATGCAAATTCCTGTTTATAAGTTCTAATGTTTTGATACAATATATGATCATAAATATATTACGTTGTCCCCTTTACAAATTAATTTTGGGGAAAACATCTTCAGGCGTAATAAAATAAGTTATAACATAAGGGCATTTGGTTTCGCAAATGATGTATAACCCATGATATTTATAAAACAGGGCTGGTATTCAGAAACCATCTTCAGAGAAAACTTGGCAATGTAAATCATTGATTTAGCTGATACACTTAAGAATTTGGCAAATTTAAGGAAATTCTAAGTTTTACTTAAAGATGCTTTGTGAATACCCACATGGGCTCTGTTTTATCAAAGTAGTTACGGAAATTTTAAACTTACGGTCAACTTTTAATTCTTTATAATTCTTTCACAACTTTAAATGTGGTAAATGGAGTAACTCTTATACAAACAATATCTGTCCCCATTTTGCAGGTTTTAAAGAAATTTACAGAATTTAAATTTAGATAGATAGATAAATTTATTTCGGTAAAGGTAGTACATATACATGGTTATAATAAAACAAACATGAATGTTATTAAAAATAATTTTAGCATGATTATTAATAACCATGTCATGCACACCAACACCAATGATTACACAAAAAAAGAGAAAACTATAATTGCCATTGTGGTCCTTGAGTTAAGGATACGGATTATCGCTTATAGATATATATCACTGTTAGAGAGTTAATAGATTATAGAAAGAATAATTAAAAAAAATATCACAATGAATTATCACTACAGTAAATTATTCGTAATCACAATTAGCATCAATGAAAGCAGATAAAAAGAAAAATCTAAATAAATGGACCTAAACCGAAATTAGTTTGAAAATATTTAAAGAAATAAAACCAGACGTCTTAAATTGTGTGATGTAAAATAAACTAAATAAAAAAATAATAATCATTTAAATATTGTCAAGCAGATGTGACTTCAGCGCTGTTTTGAACACTGGATAATCTGCAATTAATGTTATTTTAAACGGAAGCTTATTCCACAGTGTACAACCGCTGAAGCAAAACGATTTTGATCCAAAGTTCTTGACTTTAGGTATAGCAAAAGCACCTTTCTTCCTAAATCGTGTATGTATGTACGGAGACTTGTTGTGACTAATAGTGTTCGTTCATGTATTTGGGAGCTGATCCATTATTTATGTTAAAAACTTGACTTAATATAATTTGTTCAACACGTTTCTGAACAGGAAGCCATCCTAAATATTTAAAATATTGCTTATCAATATGCGTGTTATAATTTAAGTCCAATTTGAACGTAAGTTTACGATTTCCGTAAGTTTCCGTTGATAAAACAGTACTCATGCAGTTCTCTATATTGCTACATATTGTGAAAAATGCATTTGAATTACTAATTACTGAAATTGAAATGTCACATAGTAATGATGATATGGATTTACATTTAAATTATTTTAACGCTGTTATTGGAGATATATATGTAAACCTTTATTCAAATCAAACTGTTTTGCAGGAAATGACAATCACAACTATAAAGATGACAGAAAGGATGTGAGCTACTTAAATGATGAGTGCCAGTTTTTAAAACATTGTTATTATAAGGCCTTGAATTTATATAGGAACTACCAATGTGATGTTAATAGAATCAATATGGTAAATGCTAGAAGTAAGTATAAATGTACTATAAGAAAACAGAAATTCATTCCTGACAGTTTACAGACACAAAAATTAGAAAAGGCAAAGTTATCAAATGCTAAGTTGTATTGGAAAATGTTGAAAGGTTCAGTAAATAATAGTAATAAAAGCAAATTGTCAAGCAAAGAATTTTTGGATAATTTCAAGTCTATCCATGATCCCAGTTCTTGTTTTTATTAACCTGATGAGGATATTTTATACTTTAATGATAGATACTTAAATGGTGAGTTAGATATTATGTTTAGTGAATTGAATGAGCCTTTTACTCAGTCTGAAATAAGAGTTTAAACAATGGTAAGTCAGCTGGACCAGATTATTTATTAAATTATTTTTTCAAATATGGTATAAATAGTGATTGTTTTATAAATTTTATATGTGTTTTATTTAATAAGTTGTTTCAGCAGGGTTATTTTCCTGTAACTTGGTCTGGAGGCTTCATAGTGCCTTTACATAAGAAGGGAGATTTAAATGAGGCAAACAATTACAGAGGAATAACATTACTGAGTACTTTAGGTAAGCTATTTACAAAAACAATAAATAATAGGTTAAATTTTTGGGCTGAACAATACAATGTCTATATAGAAGCTCAAGCTGGTTTTAGAAAGAGTATGGGTACTGTGGATAATATTGTTGTGCTTCATGGAATAATAAATCACCTTTTAGAGAATAACAAAAAGCTGTATGCAGTGTTTGTGAGTTTACCAAAGCATTTGATTTTTTGGTAAGGGATATTATTTGGTACAAACTTCTTTATTTGGGAATAAGGTGAAATATGCTTAATACAATATAATATATGTATGAATAGGTTAAGTCGAGAATTAAAGTAAATAATACTGTAAGTAATGAAGATTTTTCATGTTTTCTAGGGGTAAGGCAAGGAGAATCATTATCACCCTTCTTGTTTTCTATGTATTTGAATGATATTGAGGAATATTATATTTTGAATGGTTTTAGTGGTGTAGATATTGGAGTTTTGAAGCTGTTTTTATTACTGTATGCTGATGATATTGTTATCATGGCAGAAACTGAATATGAATTGACCAGAGGTTTGTTATTTTTGGAAGATTATTGTGATAGATGGAAACTTACTGTTAATATTAATAAGACAAAAGTCATGATTTTTAAAAAGGGAGGTAGACTTCGAAAAAATGTATCCTTTTAATATAAAGGAAACAAATTAGAGATAGTCAAGACCTTTACATACTTAGGAATTGTTTTCACTGTTGGAGGTTCATTTGCAACAACGTTCAAAACATTGGCAGGCCAGGCCTCAAAAGCAATTTTTAAATTGAATTCTTACTTGACTAAATTCCCTACCATGAATATAGAGAGTAAACTAGATCTCTTTGATAAATTAATTCTACCCATTTTAAACTATGGTTATGAAGTTTGGGGATTAAATAACTCTATGATTTTAGAAAGAATACACTTAATTTTTTGTAAGAGAATACTAGGAGTAAAAACTCAAACTCAAAATAACTTCATTTATGGAGAACTCGGAAGAACCTCATAACTAACTATTAGAAGTGTATATGTTGTTAGATATTGGCTGAAAGTTATAAAAATGGATGAGAATAAATATGTAAAGGCCATCTATAGCTGTATGTGTAGATATTTAGAGACAAACCCGAATTGTAAATCATGGGCTAAATCTGTGTGTAGTTTGTTACAATCATTAGGTCTTAATTATGCATGGATAAATCAAGGTGTAGGAAATGAGAAAATATTTTTGCCACTTGTAAAATCTAGGATAAATGATGCTTTTATTCAAAACTGGTATACAGATTTATGTAATTCTACAAGAGCAAAAACGTATACACTATTTTCTAGTTTTCAGCTTCAATCCTATTTATCAGATGTGAATATAAATAAATATAGAATTGATCTTTGTAAATTAAGAGTTTCATCTCATAGATTACACATAGTGTCTGGTAGGTGGCACAAACCTGCACCCATACCTTTTCAAGAAAGAAAATGCCATTTTTGTCATACTTTAGAAGATGAATTTTATTTTATATTAGAATGCCCGATATACAAAGATATAAGAACTACATATATAGATAAATACTATTGGAATAGACCAAATATACCAAAATTCATTGAATTAATGAAATCAGAAAATGTAAAAACAAATAGAAACCTAGCAATATTTTGTCATTAAGCTTTTAGTCAAAGAAACATTTACTACTATTATTTTGAATGATATATCAATTTGCATGGATCTCTCGCTGTTTCTCTATGTATTGTTTTTTAGTATTATTGTTGTTTCTTTCTTTGTAACACTGTATTAAATTGATGCCATGTTTAGATTATACTAAACTATTTTATTAAATGCATACATTGTATATTTGAAAAGGAAACCCTAAACTTTGAGAAAAAAAATGTATGTATGTATTTTTTGAAATATATATAACGATTATACACTTATATGTTTGTTGACCACTCGGATGATATTGATGATGTAAAATTGTTCTATACTCATGGAATTGTATTTGAAAATAAACTATATATCTTTATTTACATCACTTACCTTGAACCATGTTTCTTGCACAGATATTCTGCACTTGAAAATATTCTTATATTCCTGCGTAGATTAAGAAAACTCATATCTGCCGAAATATGTCCACACACTACCACCAACTTAAATGCTCTTAGTGACAGTGAACTGATACAGGCATTGAACAATTTTGTCTCATAGAGTTTGAAAATACCCCTGGGTTATGGTTAGGAGAATAAAAGTGGCTTAAATCTAGTTGATGGGCATAGCGGTGACAACTAAGTAGCAAACATTTAGCTTTACAATTGTAACGGTTACCACTGTATTAACACGGATATATACTTAATTTAACAAAACTCTATTCAAATGCTTTTGCATTTACTTCAAGAAATTAAATAAACTGAATTGGTGCATGGGATGTTTGTCGTATACGTGTTCCAATCAGCAAAACGCTTCACTAAGCGTCCTCTACTATTAAATTTATACGGAGTGGGTTAAAAGCAATTACAAACGATTCTATGAATTACTGTTGATTAAGGTTCGAATTGGATTGGGAAATTTGCACCAGTTGCAAATATTAATGTTTCAATCGCTGATTTTGAATTCGCATATAACATTTTGAGAATAATTTGACTAAGACTTTTGCTTGTTGGTTCAAACATTTCATTCACACAATGACCTTTCTGTTATAAAAATATTAAGTTAATGAAATTTATAACAATAAACCTGAGGAGTTGTGTCAATTTCTGTATGAAATAATTGTTGATTTAGGAAATCCTAATGTGGTGCATCAAATTACTTTCATTTTTTTCTTTTCTAAAGAAAATCAGGTCGTTCAGGGAAAAAAAAGAAATGTGAAATTTCATATTGTTTTCAAATTTGAGAAAATTGGGTAGGAATTTTTGTAAATCAATAAATAAAAAAAACCTAATCTGTCCTGGTAACTATCAAAAACCAGAAAGCAAAGCGTCCAGCACTCGTAGGCGGTGCTCTTGCTAGCAATTTATTTTGTACGTGATCATTCGTGATGCGTAGTTAACCAATATGATGTCACATAGGTTTAATATTATACTTGTAGGCCTTAATGCAAAATAAATCATATCTTGCGGAAATCGGAAGAATATTAAAATAGTTTATAACAACGAATGACTCATTCAGTCAGTTGGGTTACAGTTGTTTTGTTTTTCGTTGTGAGACAAGGTCAACCTGCTCTTGTACAGCGGGGACTTTGGCTTTTGTTTCGGACATTATATCATGCAATTGTATTATGTTATGTATTAATGTTTTCTGTGTTCGGTTGGTTAAGTTTGGTGCTGCCTTCGCTGTCCGATGTCCTCATAACTTTCTTTCTTAAACAAGAAAAACGAACACATAGTTGTAACGTTACACCACTTATTTTGCGAAGTTCTGCATTCAATGTAAAAAATCAAGAAGTTGCAATGTGCATATATTGGTTCCATGTCAAATTGCTGTCAAATCTTATGCTGTGAGAAAGTGTAATAAAAGATCGAGCAGTTGCAGCTGATGACAATTGTGAAATTGAATTGCAGAGACATGTTATGTATTATTTAGAAGTACAGGAATTTACGTTGAAAGTAAATAACTCTTATTGTTTGTTTCAAAATATTAGTGTTATATTTACTAGTATGCGCTTGTGCCACCATCAAAATATCCATTGGCATCATTGTTTCTACTTTGACCAACAAACAGCAATTAGTGTATCTCGATTTCTTCCTACTAACATGCCCATAGTCCTTTGGCACAGGAGGTATGCCAAACGTCGTTTTATCGCGTCATAACGTTACTTGAAATAATTGTATCATTTTTTTCTATTGCTTAGCATTTAGGGTAAAAAGGAAAATAGATGGATACAAGGAATGGTAATCGTAAGCCCATCTGTTAGATACCGGGAAATAAGAGAAAGGATTCTAGTGGTACTGTGTGCACGAAATATAGGTTGCTCATAAGTCAAATGGATCGGTCCTTTAAATATGGATGTCACTAAAATAATTCAGCCTTTGCATTTGAAAATCATTGTATGTACTTTCACAGTCAAATTGTAGATTTGTGAACACATGAAGTACATGTAATATTAATATTAAGTACCTGTTATACATTACCCTTTATCTTAGCAATAGACAAACAGATGTATGCATTTGCCTTCTAAAGACTTAGGTTTGCACTTCGACTCTTGCAAAGAGTTTGCTATTCGATTGGTAACTCTCGTGACGAAGGGATGTTTTAGGTTTGGTTTAGTATTTGAGCATTTAGTTTGATTGAATGTGAATAAGCTTGTTCTCAGCTATTGCTAGTTTTGTGGTCAAAATCAGATCAACTACCTTTAGACTCAGTATGAGAAGCTCCAGTAAAAAATGATTATATTATAGTAATCACAAAGCGTCAGGAGGCGCCATCTATTTCCTGTGATATCACAAAGTCGTCTATAAAATGTTGGTATGCGGTGTCTAGTATGTACTGTGCTCTAAAATGATATTTCCCAAGCGTCCTATAACTACAAGCAGTATACGTAGCTTTCAGCATAAAACTAACTTTGAATAATAAGTTTCTAAACCAGTTGAGAAGGTAATCCTATTTAACAAATTGTAATCGCTTTTTTCCTTGCATATTTAATTATATGGGGTCTAACAATGGATTTTCTCATAATAATATGTCTAGCGTACAGTGGTTTGTTAGATTAATAGAATTAAAGACAGAAATATATTGCTTTTAGAACTGTATCACCTGCAAATCACAACACAATAAACCGTATTGGCACAACCGGGCGTCTGTAGTTTAAAACATAATACTCCAAAGTCGGGTAAGTATGTCACTGTTAAAAAAAAAGTTAAGTTAAGTTACCAATTTTCTAGGGCTCTTTTCAGCTGTTAGGCCGCTCAAGCACCCTTTGACAGTTTAACTCCCCTGGTCATTGGGCTACATATGGAAACCTTCACTCGTGTCTCCCTGGGGAGACTATTTCTCTCCTGTGGTGTGGCAGCCAACATCGATCTGCGGCGCCCAGGAATAGACACTGCCCTCACAGGTACCATTTTACACCATGGTGGAGTGGAGCTGTGGGTCTTGCTCAGAGATTTTAACCGGGGACCTCTCGATCCCGAAGCGCGCACCCTACCTCTAGGCCACCGCTCCCCACTGTGACTGATACATACGCATCGCAAACCAAAACAATATCACCTGGCTTAGGTATTGCACTTATAATTAGGAATCTCCGTAGCGGTCATAAAATGCCAATAACAATGTACGGCATGTGAAGTTGGGGAGACCGGGCTCCATTTGGTTTATTGAGATGACGAAACTATAGTCTATAAGAAGTGTTGTCTGGCACGCGTAGGAGGGTTTGTTTACGGTAATTATAATATATGGTAGTACATCACAATGTCATATACTTGCAGAAGTCTAGTTCTAAAAACGATAAGCCAGAAAATAAGTGAACAATAGAAGAGTTCTGGTGGTAGTTTTATATTCGATAATCGCCAGTCAGCAGGAAGTGTAGGGTAGTATGCTCTTGCTAAGTTGCCTTTATTTTAAAAAGCATTGTGCGAATACACGAAGCAGCCAATAAACTCGAATTACTGGGACACTAAACTGTTGTTGAGATTTGAAACGATCTTTATTTGCCATACATTTCCATGTTACCTTCACCAGGTTGCTATAGACTAAACATGCACTGTCCGAAAAATATACTCGTATCAAGCACGATGAGATGTCAGTTTCCTCTTGTCCTGTGCAACCTCGGTACAGTACATACCATGTTAGGATTGATATCAAACTAACGCTTAAAACATTGAATCATCAGACTGAAACTCCACATATACAATGTACTAGTATCTTATATTAGAATTGAGTACGCTAATGGTTCCAAATGTATCAAGGATACAATGTTATGGGCTTAATTACAGTCCAATATTTCACACTCCTTGTAATCTTTTAAGTTACACTATTTACAAAATAGTGAACATCGCACATATACATTTGTATCAAAAGTGCTGTCTTTGGCTCAGATTTGTAGCAAGTTACAAACAAATTAGAACTAACTTATTTTACTGCTTTAATGTGTCCGTAAATTTTCTGAAACAATGTCTGTAACACATATGTCAATCATGCAGTTCCTCTGTCAATTAACCTAAGAAATAAGACAGGAAGAGCATCTTATGTTCTTGAGGAATCGTTAAAATTATAATTGCCATGGAAACGTATAGTTTATGATTGGCTTGTACAATTAGATTTGATAGGGATGCAGCTGCGTCTGTAAGTCCTTAGTGATTTGCTGATTTTATGACATCATACGATACTGACGTTGAAAGTCATCGACAAGACTTAGTTAGTCATGCATGACATAAAGTCATTGCTGAAATATCAATCTTATGACTTTTTTAAGACATTATACATCTACGTGCAATGACTTCAGTCGCTTCACAAGCGTTATCAATGTAGGTATTTGGTAAAGTTACAAGCCAAAAGAAACACTATTCAAAGCTGAATAGAAATCTCTTCTTGCCGAGATGCTTCGTGAGATTGGAACAATGAGCTACCATGGATACAACACAATGTTCTCAGAAAGTACAACTTTATAATACATTTGCAAAGCGACTCGAGTTCCATGTAAGACACAATATCTATGTACAGTTTCTTTGAAATACCATCCCTGTATAATAAGGATGATTCATTCAAGAAAGCTCTAGATAAACATAGAAATATTGGACCTAACACATCAATCTTGAAATCTCGGCCATTTGTTTCGGTAAATAAACTTTACACAACGGCCAATGTGATTCGATTTATAACACACTATCTCCATCATAAGTCCAGATATTTTTCCGTATTGGTTGTCGCTACATATGCTTCTCCCAAGCACTAGACATGTACATGCTTGTTTTGTGTCAGATAAAAAAAGCCGGTAAAATTATTATATGAGTACAGTCGAGTTACACTCGGTCGGGTCCGATACGACCTCTTGAATAAACAATTAAAGTCCTATACTGACCCTCCAAGACAAGTCTGCACTGACCCTCTAAGTCTATTCTTATCATTCGGCCTTTATACATTTAATTACCGGAGAAAACGGAAATCACCGATGTTTTGAGCTTCGTGTCTAGTCTGGAGTTCCATCCCCTTGGTGCTATGGCATTAACGCTAATACTGAACAGATTGGACGCCGAGAACCAGAGAAAATGGCATCAAACTGAGTTTGTTAACGTTAAAAGAGGTTCCCGTGAGTAGTTAAAAGATTGATAAACAAATGAAATACTTTTTTCCTGTATCCGATGTTGTTCCCCAGGGAATCATCACTCACACAGTGGTTAGATACTAACACAAGACACAGACAGCATAAATCACAGCAAAGCAACAAGATATAATAATCGAACAGTCTGTACGAGTAACTGTCGTTTTCGTTCAATTATTTACATGTTATTTGGTATGCAGCCGTCGCAACGTGAAATGACTGACTGCACCTAACAACCGTTCTGCTCATGTAAGAACACATTTAAGCAAGTTCATATCTGCTATTTATTGCCACAATTATCGACATGCACATGTATATAGACTAGAACATGTGGTTTTCAAAAACGCCTGGCTTACGCAACTGAAAAACGGAATGACCTTTAAAGAGTATACAAATATGTTACGGTTGTAGATTACGAATCGCCATATTTTGTTTAGCTATTAACGAAACATTCCACGAAAAGGACTGCTAAAAACTAGTCTAAAAATCAATTAAAAGTATTTAAACTGAAAAAGATGTAGATGCAAATAACTGTATACAAGTTATAATTATTTCCTATAATATAATTATGTTCATCAATAAATTGCGTTGTCCACTTAACCAGGGTTATTTTGGGGGCAAACATCTTGGGTGTATATATATAACGTGTTCTTGTGCAGATGTGATAAAAATATGATAATATAAGGGAATTCGGCTTTGCAAATAATGTAAAAACATGGTTTATGTACTTATAAAACAGGGCTAGTATTCACGAAGCATCGTTAAGAGAAATTTTAAATAGTTTGGCATAAAGAATTGAGCTGCACAGTTTCTTAAGAAATGAAAAATAAACTTAGTTTTCTTTGTGATTATTGTAGCATTTTACATATTAATGATTCTTAACAATGTAAAACATCATCTTGAATTTCCTAATTAGCTGATACACTTAAGAATTCGACAAATTCAAGGAAATTCTACTTTTTCCCTTAAGATGCTTTGTGAATACTTCCCTTGGGTACTGTTTTATTAAAGCATTTACGGAAATCTTAAACTTACGATCAACTTTAAATATCCTTTATAATTATTTTACAACTATACAATGTGGTAATTGGGGTTGTAATACTAATCAACAGTCAGTGAATGAACTCCAACAAACAACATCAGTCCCCTATTTGCCGTTTTTAAATAAGTATACAGATTTTAAATTTGAACGTTAAGTTTACGATTTCCGTAAGTACGTTGATAAAACAGTACCCTGTTTTCTATATTGCTACACATATCTATATTTACGTCACTTACCTGGAACCATGTTTCTTGCACAGATATTCTGCACTTGAAAATATTCTTATATTCCTGCGTAGATTAAGAAAACTCATATTTCACCGATTATGTACACACACTACCATCAACTAAAATGCTCTTAGTGACAGTGAACTGATACAGGCATTGAACAATTTTGTCTCATAGAGTTTGAAAATACCCCTGGGGTATGGTTAGGAGAATAATAGTGGCTTAATTTTAGTTAACGGGCATAGCGGTGACAACTAAGTAGCAAACATTTAGCTTAACAATTGTAACTGTTACCACAGTATTAACACGGATATATACTTAATTTAACATAACTCTGTTCAAATGATTTTGCATTTACTTCAAGAAATTAAATAAACTGAATTGGTACATGGGAAGTTTGTCGTATTCGTGTTCCAATCAGCAAAACGCTGCACTAAGCATCATCTACTATTAAATTAATTCGGAATGGTTTAAAAGCAATTACAAACGATTCTATGAATTACTGTTGATTAAGGTTCGAATAGGATTGGGAAATTTGCACCAGTTGCAAATATTAATGTTTCAGTCGCTGATTTTGAATTCGCATATAACATTTTGAGAATAATTTGACTAAGACTGGTAGTCTTCTTTTTGCTTGTTGGTTCAAACATTTCATTCACACAATGACCTTTCTGTTATAAAAATATTAAGTTAATGAAATTCATAACAATGAACTTGAGGAGTTGTGTCAATTTCTGTATGAAATAATTGTTGATTTAGAAAATCCTAATGTGGTGCATCAAATTACTTTCATTCTTTTCTAAAATCAGAAAATCAGGTCGTTCAGGAAAGAACGAAAGAAATGTGAAATTTCATATTGTTTTCAAATTTGTGAAAATCGGGTAGGGATTTTTGTAAATCAATAAATAAAAAAAATCTGTCCTGGTAACTATCAAAAACCAGAAAGCAAAAGCGTCCAGCACTCGTATGCGGTGCTCTTGTAAGCAATTTATTTTGTACGTGATCATTCGTGATACGTAGTTTACCAATATGATGTCACATAGGTTTAATATTATACTTGTAGGCCTAAATGCAAAATAAACCACATCTTGCGGAAATTGGCAGAATATTAAAATAGTTTTACTTTATAACAACGAATGACTCATTCAGTCAGTTGGGTTACAGTTGTTTTGTTTTTAATTGTGAGACAAGGTCATCCTGCACTTTTACAGCGGGGACTTGGGCTTTTGTTTAGGACATTATATCATGCAATTGTATTATGTTATGTATTAATGTTTTCTGTCTTCGGTTGGTTAAGCTAAGTGCTGCCTTCGCTGTCCGACGTCCTCATGTCTTTCTTTCTTAAATAAGAAAAAAAACACATAGTTGTAACGTTACACCACTTATTTTACAAAGTTCTGCATTCAATGTAAAAAATCAAGAAGTTGCAATGTGCATATATTGGTTCCATGTCAAATTGCTGTCAAAGCTTATGCTGTGAGAAAGTGTAATAAAAGATCGAGCAGTTGCAGCTGATGACAATTGTGCAATTGAATTGCAGGGACACGTTATACATTATTCAAAAGTACATGAATTTACGTTGAAAGCAAATAACTCCTATTGTTTGTTTCAAAATATTAGTATTGATATTTACTAGTATGCGCCTGAGCCACCATCAAAATATCCATTGTCGTTATTGTTTTCATTGTTTCTACTTTGACCAACAAACTGCAATTAGTCCATCTCGATTTTCTACTTCTATGCCCATAGTCCTTTGGCACAGGAGGTATTCCAAACGTCGTATTTGTCGCGTCATAACGTTACTTGTAATAATTGTATTATTTTGTTCTATTGCTAAGCATTTAGGGTAAAAAGGCAAGTAAATGGATACAAAGAATATTAATCTTAAGTCCATCACAGTCACATATCTGTTAATAAGAGAAAAGATTCTGGTGGTACTGTTTGTACGAAATAAAGGTTGCTCATAAGTAAAATGGATCGGTACTTTCAATATGGATGACACTAAAATAATTAAGCTTCTGTCTTTCAAGATCATTGTAGGTACTCTCATAGTCAGATTTTATATGGTTTTTACACATAAAGCACAAATGTGCATGCAATATCAATATAAAGTACCTGTTATTCATTACCCTTGATCTTAGCAATAGATAAACAGATGTATACATGTGCCTTCTATAGACTTAGGTTTGCACATCGACTCTTGCAAAGTGTTTGCTATTCGATTGGTTACACGTGACGAACGGACTTTTTAAGTTTGGTTAAGTATTTGAGCATTTAGTTTGATTGAATGAGAATAAGCTTGTTCTCAGCTATTGCTAGTTTTGTTGTCTAAATCAGATCAACTACCTTTAGACTCAGTATGAGAAGCTCCAGTAAAAAATGATTATATTATAGTAATCACAAACCGTCAGGGGGCGCCATCTATTTCCTGTGATATCACAATGTCGGTAATAAAATGTTGGTATGCGGTGTCTAGTATGTACCTGGCTCTAAAATTATATTTCCCAAGCGTCCTATAACTACAAGCAGTATACGTAGCTTTCAGCATAAAACTTACTTTGACTAATAAGTTTCTAAACCAGTTGAGAAGTTAATACTATTTAACAAATAGTAATCGCTTTTTTCCTTGAATATTTAATTATATGGATCAATGGATTTTCTCATAATAACATGTCTAGTGTACAGTGGTTTGTTAGATTAATAGAATTAAAGACAGAAATATATTGCTTTTAGAACTGTATCACCTGCAAATCACAATACAATAAACCGTATTGACATAACCGGGCGTCTGTAGTTTAAAACATAATTCTCCGAAGTCGGATAAGTATGTCACTGTGACTGATACATACGCATCACAAACCAAAACAGTATCACCTGGCTTAAGTATTGCACTTATAATTAGGAATCTCCGTAGCGGTCATAAAATGCCAATAGCAATGTACGACATGTGAAGTTGGGGAGACCTGGCTCCATTTGGTTTATTGAGATGACGGAACTATAGTTTATAAGAAGTGTTGTCTGGCACGCGTATGAGGGTTTGTTTACGGTAATTATAATATATGGTAGTACATCACAATATCAAATACTTGCAGAAGTCTAGTTTTAGAAACGATAAACAGCCAATTGAGGATCAATAGAAGAGTACTGGTGTTGGTTTTATATATTTTATATCCATAACCAAATATAGGACAGCAAAGGAAGAACAACAAGAGGTAAAACAAATCATGGCCGTCTGTAGAAATGTATGATATTTCTTTTATAAATTAAGTTCCTGTTTTGATGTATCAACTGAACAATGGATCAATGGCAAGTGTAGCAATCGGTTAAACTCCTTCACAAAGTGAAGAAAATCCTCGATAATCGCCGGTCAGCGAGGAGTGTACGGCATTACAATCTTGCCAACTTGCTTTTATTTAAAAAAGCACTGCGCCTTTACACGAAGTGGCCAATAAATTCGAATTGCTGAGACACTGAACGGTTCTCTACATTCGGAACCGTCTTTATTTGCCATACATTGCCATTGTTTCCGTTATCAGGTTGCTATAGACTCTAAAAATACACTGTCCGAACATTATTCGTGTACTCTTATCAAGTCCGATGAGATCTCAGTTCCCACTTGTCCAGTGTAAGAACGGTACATACCTAGGAATGATACTAAATCGGGTTTTAAAAATGTATTATCCTTTTGAAACTTCGCATATACACAGAGGATCTTACATGAGTGTCTTTTCATATTTATTTATTAAACGAGTTGGATAAAAGTGATAAAATACTCGGCAGAGCCTCGTATTATATCACTTTTATCCAACGAGTTTTATAAATTTAATATGGAAAGACACGAATGTAAGATTCGTTTTATCACATAAACAAAATAAGCCATTTAAATGTAGAAAACTTAAAATAGTAGACCCGTTTCCCCTTAAGAGAGAAGAAAATTGAGGTGAATAATGCTGTTAAGAATAAATGAGCATCTAAACATAGTGCAACACAGTGACTGTATTTCAATTACATTTAATTCAATGTTGAAAACGAAAATGAGCCGGGTATATTTGAACGATAATTACGTCACGGTCTTTTTAGTAGGCCTTATCCAGTCTTTAAATTAGTTTGGTAAGGGGAATATACTCGTACTAAAAAACCGCGAAACGTCATTTACATTAAGACGTCATGTTTATGTTTTGACGCCATCACTAATTCGAATTTCCGGAAAGAGATGGATCAATTTTAAAGAGATGCTATTTTGAAACTCAAAATGCATTAAATTTTTCAGGAAGTGTTAGCCTATGCTATGTTCAATAAATAAATGTAGGTTTGGTTTTATTTATTATATTTGAATTGAATTGCCTTTGTAATTCTCGTTGAGATTTTCATATTCGCCTTGTCTATCGATCAGACCTGTACCACTGACGATAAAATAGCGGTCGGCTTTGTTTGTTTATTGTTTTGACAGCGCGTATGAATACATAAAAATATTGATTAGCCCCCCCCCCCTCATTTGCAAAGTTATGATATTGCTGAGTAGTGTAATATCGTTTTATGTAATGGGCTTTATTACACCCCACACCGTGATTTATGTGATAGTTGTATCTTATGTTGGAGGTCAGTTCTGTAAGAGTTTCCAATCTATCAAGGATACATTGTTATGGGCTTAATTACAGTCCAATGATCCACACTCCTTGTACTCTTACATAAGTTAAACTATTTATATCGGAATGCCAATCATATTTATTTCAAACAGAAATATTGTAAAACGTCATGACGCCAGTTTTTTATAAACACGACGTTATGGCGTTAATTATATATACATTAAGTTAAACACCTTCTTTTGTGTTTTATGGTGTTAATTGGTTAGGAATTTAATGAAAATGACAGTGTGTAGTTTTATTTCCCGCTGTTTCACCATTTCCTCGTGCAATTCGTTAAAATGTTATTTTAAAAATACAACGAGCGATGTTCACTCAACCGTGCAATTTGAAAACTGGATTACGTTGTGTGTCGATCATCTGCAAAAAATACAAACTATCGTTAAAAAATATTCACAAAAAAAGTTATTAGCAATTAATAACTGCACAGTTATAAGTGGCTCTAAGTATATGAAATGTGAGGTCTTTGCCTCAGATTTGTAGCAAATTACAAACAAATTAGAACTAACTTATCTTTATCACAGTGATGTGTACATAAATTTTCTGAAATAGTGTCTGTAACACATACGTCAATCATTACGTTGCCTGTGTCAATTAGCCTAGGTTTTCAGACAGGAAGAGCCTCTTATTTTCTTGAAGAATCGTTAAAATTATAATTGCCATGGAAACGTATAGTTTATGATTGGATTGTACAATTAGATTTGGTAGGTGAAGCAGCTGAGTCTGAAAGTCCTTAATGATTTACTGATTTTATGACATTATAAAATACTGATTGACCTTGAAAGTAATCGACAAGGCTTAGTTAGTTATGCATGACATATAGTCATTGCTGAAATGTCAATCTTATGAATTATTTCAAAAATAATACATATACAACCAATGACTTCACTCGCTTCACAATCGGTGTCAAAGTAGTTATTTGGTCGCGTTACAAACCAAAATAAATAATATTCAAAGCTTGATTACACAAAATGTCACATTTGTCAAAAGATCAGTCTACGATTTGAGCAAAAGCTCGATTTGAGTAGAAATATCTACTTGCTGAGATGCTTTGTGAGATCGGGACAAAGAGCTACCATGGATACAAAACAATGTTCACAGAAAGTACAACTTTATAATGTACATTGTATTCGAAAAGCGACTCGAGTTGCATGTAAAAAACAATATCTATGTACAGTTTCTTTGAAATATTACCCCTGTATGCAGATGGTGATTCATTCAAGAAAGCACTAGATATACATAGCAATACTGGACCTAACACATCAATCTTGAAATCTCGGCCATTTGTTTCGGTAAATAAACTTTACACAAAGGCCAATGTGATTCGAATGCTAACACACTATCTCCATCATAAGTCCAGATATTTTCCGTATTGGCTGTCGCTACATATGCTTCTCCCGAGCAATAGACACGTGCATGCTAGTTTCGTTTCAGATAAAAAAATCCCGGTAAAATTAATATATGAGTACAGTCGAATTACACTCGGTCGGGTCCGATACGACCTCTTGAAGAAACAATCAAAGTCCTATACTGACCCTCCCAGACAAGTCTACACCGGGAACCGGAGAAAATGACACCAAGCTGATTTTGTTAACGTTAAGAGCTAGCTCTTAAGACAGGTTCCTGTGAGTAGTTTAAAGATTGATAAACAAATGAAATACATTTTTCCTGTATCCGATGTTGTTCCCCTGGTAATCATCACTCACACAGTGGTTAGATACTAACACATGACACAGACAGCATCAATCACGGCAAAAAAAACAAGATATAATAATCGAACAGTCTGTACCAGTAACTGTCGTTTTCGTTCAATTATTTACATGTTATTTGGTATGCAGCCGTCGCAACGTGAAATGACTGACTGCACCTAACAACCGTTCTGCTCATGTAAGAACACATTTAAGCAAGTTGTTTATTGCCACAATTATCGACATGCACATGTATATAGACTAGAAGTTGTGGTTTTCAAAAACGCCCGGCTTACGAAACTGAAAAACGGAATGACCTTTAAAAATCATACACGAGTGTTACGGTTGTAGATAATGAAACGCCACAATTTGTTTAGCTATCAACGAAAACTTCCATGAAAAAGACTGCTTAGACTAGTCTTAGAATCAATTAAAAGTATTTAAACTGAAAAAGATGTAGATGCAAATACATGTATACAAGTTCTAATTAAATAAATTACATTGTCCCCTTAACAAGAGTTATTTTGGGGGCATATATATATATATATATATATAACGTTCTCTTGTGCAGATGTGATAAAAATATGATAAAACGTATAAGGGAATTCGGCTTTGCAAATAATGTAAAAACATGGTACATGTACTTATAAAACACAAAGCATCGTTAAGGGAAATTTTAAATAGTTTGACATAAAGAATTGAGCTGCGCAGTTTCTCAAGAAATGACGAATAAACCAAGTTGTCTTTTTATGTTTGTACCATTTACACATCAAGGAATGTGCACAATGTAAAACATTGATCATCTTCAATTTCCTGATTAGCTGATACACTAAAGAATTTGGTAAATTTAATATAAAGTTTTCCCTTAAGATGCGTTGTGAATACCTCCCATGAGTACGGTTTTATCTAAATATGTACGGAAATCTTAAACTGTCAACTTTAAATTCTTTATAATTCTTTCACAACTATGAAATGTGGTAAATGGAGTTGTAATACTATATTTAATGAAGATTCAGTGAATGGACTCCTACAAACTACATCTGTCCCCAATTTGCAGTTTTTGAAAAATATACAGAACATAAATTTGTACGTAAGTTGACGATTTCCATAAGTACGTTGATAAAGCAGTACCCTGTTTCTATAATATTTCTACACATATCTATATTTACGTCACTTACCTGGAACCATGTTTCTTGCACAGAATTTCTGTACTTGAAAATATTCTTATATTCCTGCGTAGATTAAGAAAACTCATATCTGCCGAATTATGTACACTCACTACCACCAACTACAATGCTCTTAGTGACAGTGAACTGATACAGGCTTTGAACAATTTTGTCTCATAGAGTTTGAAAATACCCCTGGGGCATGGTTAGGAGAATAGTAGTGGCTTAATTCAAGTTGACGGGCATAGCGGTGACAGCAAAGTAGCAAACAGTTAGTTTACAGTTTTACCACAGTATTAACACGGTTATTTACTTAATTTAACAATACTTTGTTCAAATTTAAGGTTTTTGAATTTACTTCAATAAATTAAATAAACTGAATTGGTGCATGTTATGTTTGTCTGTATACTAGTATGTGTTTCGACGTGCATCTATATATACATGCGTGGTTCCGATCAGCAAAACGCTGCACTAAGCGTCATCTGCTAGTAAATTAATACGGTGTGAGTTAAATGCAATTACAAACGATTCTGTCAATTAGTGTAAATTAAGGTTCGAAGTGGATTGGGAAAATTGCATCAGTTGCAAATCGCTGATGCTGAATTTGCAGATAAATCACAGATGATAAATTTTATAGATTTTACCACCAGTCGCATGCACGGGTCAAGGCACTGGGCATGAGGGCCAGTGCCCCCCCCCCCCAGTTGGCTGAGATTTTTTTTAATTGAATATCGAATAAAACTGTTATTGGACAGGCACACTTTATTTCGTTCCTGGATGAAATTGAAGAAAATAACTTTCCATAGATATGTTTTACGTTGACTCGTTTGACTAGCCTATATAAAATGAAGTATTACTCTATATTCCCACCGGGAAATCCTGCACCCGTGCCTGGGTCGTGTTGTAAGTTAACTGCGATTTTGTTATATGTTGATGCTAATTGAAAGCTAGAGGAGTTCATCTTATTATTTTTAATCTACCCGTTAGATATAGTGTTAGCAATTTTGGTTGTACTCGTGTTTGGTGAACATGTGTACACATGCCTTCCCAAGGGTTCGAGCCCCACATTGCTTTTAAACCTCATCTTAGCAGTTGCACTTTTGTGCTTGTTTTCCCCTTGTCAGAGTCTTATTTGCATTATTCTTATGACAGTTCTTAGTCCGAAGTCAAGATCAACAACCCCTTAACAGCTTTTAAATATGGTTTAATGAGGTAATATTATTAAACTCGTTTAAATTCCTATGTTAACTTATATGTCTTTTCATGTTTCTCTTCATCTATAATAGGTGATGATTTTCTGATATGCATACTTATAATGTTGTGATTTTATTTATTACCTTGTCTTTCTTTACTACAGGTTTTGTTATGGGTTGAAATACCAATATTGTCATCTAACCTTTAAACTACAGAAGCATGTAAGTACCAATACGGTTTATTGTGTATTGCTTTGAAGCTGATATAATGTATATCACTTAAACTGTATTATGTCGCTAAATAGCTATACATAGCTAATGTTTTATGTTATATGTCAACCGACTGTAAATAAAAATGTGTATCTAGTATACATCGGGCGCTAGGCCTCCCCATCGGCCAGGGATTTTAGAGAAGATCCTAGCTGGCCTCCCCATTTATAATATACTCACACATCGACTTCCTAAAAAAAATATTTATTGTGCTTTATTTATCTGTTTTGTATTTTATATGTGTTACTGCACAGGGTAAATATTCAGCGTCATTCAGTCTCTCACATTTTTCAAGACTTTTACAATAATTATTATAGTAAAAATACGGATTGATCCGTAGGACGGGTTTTAATGCGTCTGTTAATTAACCAATCAGAAGACAGACTGTCCATAACGCGGAATTTCCAGAAATGATTTTGTAAACGTTCGTAGATTTTCAACTTTTAAACAGATTTGTCGAGTGAATTTTGTTGCAGAAAGTTAACATAACTGTATCAACGTAAGTGCCTGATAAATAAACATTTTCTTTTCAACGTTTGTATGTTTCACAACAGAAGTAAACCATTCGCCCCAAAACTATTCGTACCCATAGACAAAGTTTTAATTTCTCACATTGATATTAATATAATTATTTGATCTGCATGGCATGATTCTGTCTTCTTAATCTCGTTCCGTTTATACTTTTATCTAATTTATATTGCGAGAAGTTTTGCAACTGATATAATCACCCTCAATGATACAATCAGCTGATGACATCTCAATTCAGTTTCGGTTTTTATCTCTGGGTAAGACTAAGAGACATGAATTACAGTTCTAAAGATTTCTACATATAATTATAACAGAAGAAGAAATCATTAAGTCATTCACTATGTTATGATTCATGTGTCAGTAGCCTGGTTAGCACAGTTGGTAGTGCGCCTAACTTTGCAAGCAGGGGATGTGGGTTCGAGTCTAGTCCTGAATGCCATTATAACTGAATGGTCTTATTGTTTACACTTGTGTCGACATTTAAGTTATGGAATTGTCCTCTTTGACTGTAAACTGTTTAAGATAAAAGCTAGGAATGCAAGTCCAGTGTTCGAAATTTGCCCAAACAGTAACACGTGAATGTGTATAATAGTAATATTAATCAAATGTTTTGTCAAAAAGCCTTAAGGTATCATATACCACTAGTCAAACAATCTCGACTTAATGACTACTCGTCTCTTGCGTCAAACCCCAATGTTCACTTCGCTGGTCAGAGATCGAGTTTCATGAATTCAGTCTTTTACACCAAATAAAAGCAATTTTCGGCTTTGAACATGTAAAATATAATAAAAATAAACGAATGGTACACAATACCTCATAATGTTGGTCCTTATAATCAATAAATTGATAAATAAATCGGCATGTGTAATTTCCGAAAAATCCAATGTAAACACAAGTGTGAGTACCCGGTACGCGTACACAGCCTTAGATAAGCAAAGCGTTAAGCGAGCAGTAAAATTCATAACTTAACGTATTCAAGTCCTCAACTATCAGTATACAAGAAAAATCAGCTCAATTCGTCAACAAATGTTCGTTAATTTTTGTTTTTTAGTTTCAACCGAGCGAGCTCAGTGTAATGGTTTCATGCATACCAGTGTACATCACTGTGAAAACTACTTGGAGCCATACTCCCATCATCCTTCATTGTTCTGGAAACTTTTTCCATCATGTATTTTGATTGGTCGATAGGGGAATGACGATGACTCAGAGGGTTATACTATTTCATTCTTGATTTCATTTTCACACCTTGTTGGTCTCTCTGGTTTCAGAATCAGAATGGCACAGATGCAGGCTCAGAGAGCAGGACAAGCAGTAGAGGCTGAGGAAGAAACGTTTGGTCCTTTACTACTTTCAAGGCTGGAGGTATTCAAATAAGAAATATACATTGTCCAATAAAGCCTTAAGGATTGATTGTGGCATTATCTCAAGTCAGAAAGTGGGAGGGTATAACAGGAATGTACTCCGTCCGCAAACGAATGACCACTTCGTAATTAATACATTATACTAGGAATAAAATTGTGTTCATTCGGTAACATTACATGAAACTTTTAACCCACCCTTATCATAAGATGTCTGACTTTTTTGTTTGAAAATTTTAGTCAAGATTTCTAAATACTCTTCATTTTTGGAGCTATTGAAATCCCTGATACATAATTACATCAAATGTTAGTTGATTGTGAAGTAAAACTGTATACATCAATACATGTATTGTATTTTAGGCTCAGGGTATAAGTGCTACAGATGTGAAGAAGTTAGAGGAGGCTGGGTTTTACACAGTGGAATCTGTAGCTTATGCTCCAAAGAAGAATCTCCTTGCTATTAAAGGCATCAGTGAGGCGAAAGCTGACAAAGTTTTGGTATGGATTAAAATTTTATTTCAGATTTGGTTTTAATTTATGTAATGTAAATTTATTTTTGCTGTAGCGCTTACAATATGAATTGCTCTTTAAGTTTGTACCCATAGTGTCTAAATTTCTTCTAGAAATTCAAATAAATTATCAATTTTGCTGTTTTCGAATCATTTCTGGAGGTTTTACCAAGTTGTGATGAATGTGCTAAAAATAGATTTATCACGCAATAAAACATATTTGTTGGTTGCAGCATATCTACGCAATATTACTAGAACTCGAGTACCAGCTTTGGTTACTTTCATTTTTTATGGTCAGCAATCATCGATTTAATAAATATATATACCAACAGAGCACACATGTGTTTTATCATTTGTATATATCAGATCATGTCAACATCAACACCGGAAACTTTGTTGAATTTCATCACAAAAAAAAAACACAAAGGCAAATACAAATATAGACTGTCAAAATTTGTGATTCATGAAAATTAGTGATAAATATTTATTAACCTGCGGCCTTGAGCCGCAGGTTATATTTGTATGCAACAAGAAAAATTTCCATGTAGGGGCACGTGACCTGTTCTGGATGGTTTACCATTTCAAAAAAAAAATCCAAAAAAATCAGCATTTTTTAAGAATGTCGAGAACCAGACTAATACCATTTTTTTCATTTTTTTTTATTTAGATTCGTATAGATCTATTTTATTTTATTTTAAAATAAAGTATAAACCATAATTTACCCCTTTAAGTAATAATTAATAAGAAAAAAATGTGTTTCGAAATGTGTTTTAACGCGCACTTGACCTTTCGTTAGTCTGGTTCACGCGTTCAAAACTAAATCCAAAAAAATGAAGCACTTTGTGCGAATGCAAGGATTAAAATACATTTATTGATATACCTCCCTGGCGAATGTCGTAAACCAGACTAAATCACTATTATTTTATTTTTTATTTAAAATAAAGTTATGTAAGTTAATAACTATAATTATTTCTTTTACCCCTTTAAGTAATTAAAAATAAGAAAAAAAAATGTGTTTCGATATGTGTTTTGGCGTGCACCTGCAGTCTGGATTACCTCTCCTAGATCTACGTTAACTAGGTCAGGACGCGTCGGCATTAAACACCCAAATCGTACCCAAATGTTACCCAAATAGTGCGTTTTTACCCAAATACTTGTATTTAACTAACAATATGGGGTTAATTAACTATATTACGCATTTTAATGACCAGTGATGACTAAACAAACGTAAACTAGCAAGTTTTTCGGCAAGACTCGGCCCAAAATCATTTCGAACCAGGCGTTTGTCCATAATATTTGCACGTCGTGAGAATCGCTTTATTTTACTTTCTGACTCTACGGGCGCCGATATCAAATATATACAAAGTATCACAGATATATATTCTAATATATATCTGTGAAAGTATGAACGTTTTTTTTACCCAAATACTTGTATTTAATAAACTATTTGTCGTAAATAAACTATATTACGCATTTGAATAACTAATAATGAAAATAGCACCATTTTTCGGTAAATTATACTAGGTAAATATACCCAAACACATATAAGCCTACTCAATCAGAGAGGTTTGTAAAATTCCGCATTTTTCGGCGGGGACTTGGACTTTTAATTGTTTCTTTGGCTCACGTGTGTGCATTGTTCATTGTACACGTGTCGTGTTGTTACTGATGCGAGTCTTTGCTCAGCTGGTAAAGTGTGCTGCCTCCCCTGTCCGATTTCCTCATACCTTTATATCAAGCCTTATTAACACCTTAAAAAGTTCTAGTTTTTAAAATTATAAAAAAAATGTCTCTCACAATACTGGTCTGTTAAACAATTGGCCGCAGGAACTATTTAACTTGTAGTTATAATTATAAGCAACAGACATGACTATGGTTCTGTTTATGTTTTCTTCAAATTAGGGCGTGAAATGCGGTAACATCACTTGCAATATAAAATGAAAAATGATATTGGGTCATATATGATATTTTTAAAAATTAGGCAGTGCCCTGAAATATTAATACGTCTTGACCCTGGTACTAGGTACATGGTGTATCACATTGATTACAGTAAAATATCTTTCTCTTTTATGATATTGAAGATCATCACTTGCGTAAAAACATCTCAGAAGTTTTAAATTTTCTAAAATCATTCAGAATTTATTCAATTAATGTACGAAATGCCTCTTTTTGTTTCTTGGCTATTATCTATAATCCAATTTCTAAAACCTGAAGTCTGTTTCGGGGGCTTTTATCGTTGAAATAATTAAATAAAGGGTAAGCAATTTGAGACTTGATTTCTTTATTTTCAGGATTCAGATCATAAATATATTGCTTTACATAACAATGTTCACCATATTTTTAAATGCTTTATTTTTTTCAAGCCTGCTTTTGGTCAATGAGACTTAGTTGCCACTTATGGTGTTTGTGCGAAGAGCATGATAAGTCTGATTTTTTCCTAACCATAACTTTGTCATGTCCATAGACACAAGTCCTCCTACAGTTTAAGCAGGATTTCCTTCAAACTTTCACACATAAGCAACCTTAACATGTATATGTGCATGAAGGAAAGAATTAGCACTCAGATTATTTTTGCCTGAATTATGGCCCTTTGCCAGCAAGGTATGTTAGTCGGCCCAATTGCAACAGTTCTGGTTGCATACAGTCTTGTTATCAAATGCCTGTTATGAGTCTAGCCTATCATTATTCATGGAAATTACTGCAAAGACACTAGAACTATTTGAGATGAGATTCAGCTCACATGCCCATTTTTTCCAAAATTGTGAAGAGGCCCTAGCCAGAAAGATTTGTTAAAGTGCAATTTATCTTTAAATTGTGAAATTCAAGCATTGTTTCGCTTTTGAATTGTGAAAGAGGAAGCATGATATTGACTTAAAAAGGTTGAGAAAAAAAATAACCTTATACAGTGAAAAAAAGTCCTGGCTTAAATTGAGAAGCTTCAGAAGACTGAGGCCTGTATAACTGACAATAAACAGAACATGTATAATTCTGGCCTTACAGCTTAGATACCAATATTTGACTTGATTTGTCTGTGAAGCCATTATGAGTTTGTCTCCTGAAGTGAAATCTGTTTGATTTGTGTGTGTAGACTCATTAAAATTTTGTAACATTAGGGAATATTATCTCAGAATGTGAATTGTAGATTATATGTGATTTAGATAATTGTATACCCTGCTGTTTATGTTTATTCACATACTTTTTATGATGTCTACTTTTTAGCTGACCTGACCATGAAAGAGTCAAGGGGATCTTTTATGGTGACCTAAATTCCTTCCATCAATTTCCATGCCTACTAAATTAAAATACCGTAATACAATGCAATTATTATTTATGTTTGTCTCTGAAATTCAATATTGGCTCATTCTTAATTCAATAGTTATTATGGACGAGGCTACCACCAGGACATAAGCGTTTTCTGAATGCGGTCTTGTTCTAGTATTGACTTTCATGGACATGTGTTTGTTTCAAGATCTGTCAGGGCAAATCCTTATTTATTTCCAGGCGGAAGCTGCTAAATTAGTACCTATGGGATTCACCACAGCTACAGAATTTCACCAGAAAAGATCAGAAATTATACAAGTTACAACTGGATCAAAGGAATTGGATAAATTATTACAAGGTACCGTAAAATGCTCGAGTTGTCTCAGTTCTCCAATATACTCCTGAAACTTGCAAGCATATAGGAATATAACTGACAGGCAATATTATCTGGTATTAGTTCCCTTGTTCACGATTACAATGATTTTAATGGTTAATCTTTGAGTAATTATTTGTCAGTTCCCCAGGAAAACATAGTGTAGTACATGTGCTTCTGTAGCTCAGTAGTTAGTGTGCTTAATTGCCGTCTAATATGGCAACCTGGGTTCAAATCCAAACTGAGGCACATACATAAACCTACCTGCCATATTTCAGTACATAAAGGCTATGCTCATCTTTTTTTAGACTCCTTCCGGTTTTCAACCGTAGGGGCTTTAGGTTTGCCCTCCGTCCAACCATCACTCTGTCTGTCGAGAAAATCTGGAGAACTGTCATAACGCAAACAGTTTTCAAGCTAGGTTTATGAAACTTGGTATGTGGATAGGGACCAATTAGGAGATTAAGCACGTATAATGGGTAACCCGTTTTACCGGAATCCACGTAAATTACCTGAATAGACCGGAATCCAGATAAATTACCGGAATAGGCCTATATTTCGTTAATAAACAGTAGTTTTGCATAGTTTTTGGTTTAAATCAATCTTATTTAACATAAGCAACGTATATGCAAAAATAAAATATGTTATGAAAAAAAGTTATTGAAACTTTAAAATTGGCCGGCGTCCGTTCGTCATTACGCTATCAATGCAGAATTTACTTGACCGAAATAGACATGTATCTCGTTTATAAAACATAATTTTGTTAAGTTTCTGGTATAATTCAATCATGGATACGAAAAATAAGTTGTTTCTTAAAAAGAAATTAAAATATTAAAATGAAAACTGATTTTACATGAGTTTTAAAAACGGGCATTTCTCGCTCTGACCGCGCGTATTGACAGAGAATTAACGTAACCGGAATCCACTTACTATAACCGGAATAGGTCTATATTTCTTTAATAAACAGTAGAGTTGTATTATTTTTGGTTTCAATCAATCATATATACCATAAGTAAATCATATTCAAAAGGAAAATTTAACATGTTGTGTAAAAGGGATATAATATGAGTTTTAAAATAGGTCGTTTCTGCTTTCAACGCGCGATTTGAATGAGAATTAACATAACCGGAATCCACTTTCTATAACCGGAATAGGCCAATATTTCGTTAATAAACAACAGAAATGTATTGTTTTTGGTCTAAATCAATCATATATACCATAAGTAAATCATATTCAAAAGGAAAATTTAATATGTTGTGTAAAAGTGATATAATACGAGTTTTAAAATCGTTCGTTTTCTGCTTTGAACGGGTGATTTGAATGAGAATTAACATAACCGGAATCCACTTACTATAACCATAAAATATATTATGTATTGTACGTCAACTATTTCCTAAAGGAAATATTAATATGTTGTGAAAAAAGGATTTTATATGCGATTGAAAAAACTTGCTATTTCAGGTAGCGCGTTACATTTTGATCCAACTGGGATAGGATCGTATTTTGTTTTAAAGTCAATATTTTGTATCTTATACATTATTATTGAATTACACGTATCAAAGGTAAGTCATTTCCGAAAGGAAACAGTAATATCTTGAGAGAAAAAGAGTTTATATGCGATTGAAAAAATGGCAATTTCGGGTAGTGCATTACAATTTGATAAGACGTGCAGACATAGGTTCGTATTTTCAAATGTTGTTGTTAAATAAATCTTTTGTATCTTAATAATTTATAAGCATTCAATCAAATGTATCTTAGATAAGCAAATTCCAAACGGAAACAAAAAGAATTTAGAAGCGAATGAAAATATGCCTCCGGTGGATCAAAAAAGTATTGCACCCCGCGATTTCAATAACCTTGAAATACCAGAGCTCCAGCTAGGATTTAATAGCAGGGCGCATCGCCCGTTCCTAAAATATATCCGCCCTGTTGCCCTTTTGACCGCCCTGCCCTTTTACATCCTGATATAAGTGTTCTCTGTAACTTACCGTCTCGCGTAATTAGCCTCTATAAGAACCCCTCTTCCGGACTTAATTATGTCACTGATACCCATCAATAAACAGATCCATTGATTGCCCTGGATTATAGACCAGTTTATTGCCCCATTCACACCTATGGATACATGTCATATCGTATACCTACTCAGCGGGAGACATAATTAGCAGACGAACTTTTGTTTTTCTTGATTGTCAATTTGTGAACGGTGTTGCGTGTAATTTTTACAAGCGTGAGAAACACTCAGTTAAACGTTTGCAACAATACGAAACAGCCTCCGTTGCTTAAGATCTTTAATAATTAAAAGTCAATTATGTTTAAACTTTTGATACCTATTTGTTTGCAACGTCAATTACTGATGACAGGACTCGCATGTGTGTGCTTGAGTGGTCCAAGATGGCATGAAAACGAAAAAAAGAAAAGAATTGGGGGGGGGGCGGACAATTAATTGAAAAGCTTTATTCAACAAAAAATTCACACTTCAGAATCATTCACAAAATCTAAGAAATGTGTAGGAGAAGTCTGACCATAGCCTTGAAGGTTATGCAACACAACCCCTAAATTTCAAAAGAAATACCTCACATTTATAAGAGATAAGATTTCTGTGATTAATGACTCCCTAGAGTAAATGCCAGCATTTTATAGCTTTTGTAACTGATATTTAAAAGGTTAACACAGGTCAGCAAGGTCAGTCTTCAAGTACATACTCAGATAATGTACTAAAATGCCACCTTTGAACTTGTTAAATGTTAATTGACCCATCAATATAAATTAATAAACACACACTCACTGTATAGATTTATTTGTTCTGTTTTGCCCCTCAAAATAATTTTTGGGGGGGGGGAGATTTAAATGAAATTTGCTACACATATTGTCTTACAACTACACCAAATTTAGTTAGAAAACAAGAAGAGCCTTAATGATCTACAATTTCAACAAATATAGCAGTGAGCGTATAAACAGAAAGGCACCAAACAGAAAAGCTGTTGATCTGGGCTGGTTTTCATCAAGGCTTAGCTATAGATACCCAAACCAAAATGGCAAGCTTAATTAAGCTTGCGTGAAGATTGCGTGAAGCTTGCGGCTGCAAGCTTAATAAGCTTGCGCAATTGAAATATTAAGCATGCGCACGCTTGCATTTGGAACCCTGGCAAGCGTGCGGCACGCTTGCAAATAAGCGTGCGGCACGCTTGCAAGCTCGCTGAAATATTCAGGCTTTGCAAGCTTAACCGCACGCTTGCAAGCTTGATCGCAAGCTTGCACGCTTGCAAGCGTGCTGCACGCTTGCATTTGGAACCCTGGCACGCTAGTCGCATGCTTGCAAGCGTGCTGCACGCTTGTTAGATGGCAAGCTTGCGGGATCGCAAGCATGCAAGCGTGCGATTTAACAAGCGTGCAGCACGCTTGCAAGCATGCGACTAGCGTGCCAGGGTTCCAAATGCAAGCGTGCAGCATGCTTGCAAGCGTGCAGACCTTCGGCCTCCATGAAAGATGGCTGCCTGAAAAGTAATCTGAATTTGATTATTTTTCTTAATTAATTTTTGTTGTTGCTTTTTAACTTTAAATAAAACAATTTATTAAAATTAGCAACAATTTATTAGCAATTGATGAAATCATACATTTAAATGATCAGTATTGTGTAATGAGATTTAAAACATACATAACCAGATTCCAGTTAATATTCAAGATTCACACTGCACGCTTGAGTCACCTTAAACCTATATAGAAAGAATTTAAAAAACAATTACATGTGGTCAATATTTTACTTATGTCATTTGAAGCAAAATAAAAAGTTTTCCAAAGCAAGACAATGCATTTCAAGGCTATTAGTAATATGTCCCATTCATTGAAAATAAAATAAACAACTGCTTCAATTTTTTGTTCCGTTCTCAAAATTTTGTATATGATCTTATCTTCATGTTCATGTTCTGTATCCATGGCTTGCTTCTGTTTGTCATTTTGAATTGTCCTCTCATTTGCCTTGCACCATGACTGAAAATCAAATTTAACAGTTACATATACAATGTTAACTTAATTTAGAACCAAACTGAAAGATGTTGAAAAGAATACTCATTTTAATGTTTATGTTAATTTTTATTAATACACACGATATATATTTTATAAGAGGTTTTGATTGCGTTATCAAACAATAGAAATTAGGTGTAATATAACATCATTAAAATCATGCATTACATTGGGATGCTGAGTTACATATTAAAATGGATTAAATTTATTTGACCAACTCCTCTTAAACTCAATATATTTTACCTTTTAAGGAACAGTATAAATCTCTGCAACGTCTACAGTAAACTTTGGTTAGTACTACCATGGCTGCCACAGTACTGAAGAAGCTAAATTCCTGGTCAAGCATGCAGTCATGCCACACTTTTGTCAGTGGTACAATATGAGTTTTGACCTGAAATGTATTATAGAAAATAAACTATAAATTATAAATATGGCACATTTTTCAACCTGGTACATTGGTTTTATTTCTTACTGTTGTACTAATGCAAATTGTTTCATTCTGGAGATGCAATGCAGTATTTACAAAAAATGTACTTTGCAATAATATTAAAGGACACTGTGATCAAAAGCCAGCATAACTTACCAGAATGCTAAATCGCTGATAAACCACTGATAATGGCTGAACACACACTGGAGTAACATGTGGCTTTCATTTCCCTTAGTCTTAGTGCATGGTTGATTTAGCCAGCTTTAGGTTTGTTATTAAATAATATAAGAATGCAACACATACAAATGCAGTATAATATCAATGTCTGAATTAATTATTAAATATCAACACATCTTACCTAGTGTTTAATTGAGCTGTAATCCTTTTCATACTGTTCTCCAGGTTTACAATCACTGATTGGAATAAACCATGTAATGTCTCCCAAAATGTTGTTAAGTCTATTATTAACTGATATAATTTAGCATCCTGATACAAATAGTTTTCCTGTGATCAAGAATGTTGATTTATAAAGCACTGTACACACATAAAACACATATTTGTTTGTTAACCATCACACATAGCCTCCCAAACATTCAAATCTGGTACCATTTGTATGGACCAGTCTCCAGCCAATGGCTAATCAGATTCAGTAACAGCTGTGAGGCACACTTGGGGGTGAAATGGTCAGTTGGTAATTGTATACATACCAGCACATGTATTATTCTGCCTATTGGTGCCCCTGTACTTATGTTACAATACTACAGAAACTGGCTTATCAGCAGATCTAATTTTAGAACCTTCTCACATTGACCAGCAGGGTGTTATAATCTATGAAGGTTACTATGATATCAATAATCAGTTGCTCCATAGAATATGAGATTGAAAAAATCAGGTTTACAAAATAGGTATTAAAACAATTATCAGCAATTCTGAACTGGGCATTTCAGTGTATCTTTTTCTTTATAACCAGTACATAATTCTTTTTGAATTGCTGTTTCATAATTCATGATCCTTTCAATTTTCTAAAAAAATCAATTTACTAATGATTTTAACTATTTAATTAATATTAGCACTATTTATCAATTATAAAAAATGTATAAATGACATACAGCAGTTTTTACAGAATTTTTACAAATGCCTTATTTAGTATTTAGTATGAAAATCATTAAGTCAAATTAATATTATTTTCGGATTCTTCATTTTAATTTCTTTGTTTTGAATCCCATTGTGCAGGGGAAAATAGTTTAGATTATGGCATTATGAGTTTTTAAAACATTTTTCATGTTTTTGGACTTAGAATTTTTCACTCCCACCACTGGATGAAAAAATATGATCATAATTGTTCACTGATAATTTAGCATGAGATTTGCTTCAGATGATATTTAACCCACTCATATACACAAGTTTCATACAAATTATATCAAATACCATAACATACTGAACTCCAGAATGTTAACTTTTTTGTAAAATCAAAAAATAACAGTCAAACCTCCATAATAAGACCACTATTCTTTCCCCCTTGAAAATAGTCTTTTTATTGGGACGCTCTCATTATGTTGAGGTTGAATTAGCAGTAAAAGTTGACCTTCAATTAAAACTATATTGTGAGGTGGTCTTATTACTACACATAAGGGGATATTTTTTTATTATAACACAAAGCTTCACTTTCATTCCTCAAGACATTTTTCAGAGCTTCTTGGTATAATTGTAAAAGAATGTACACACTCATTTCTGTTCTATCAATGAGAATGATTTGGAATATATACACTTAGCAACTTTGGATCTTCTGCATGCTTAAGTTATTGTGCAAGCTTGCAGCCTTGCAAGCATGCAGCCTGCAAGCTTAATTTTTTGTGCAAGCTTGCAGGCTGCACGCTTAAATTTTTGTACAAGCGTGCGAGCCGCAAGCTTAATTTTTCTGCACGCTTGCGCAAGCTCAGCTGCAATCTTAATCGACCAATTTAAGCTTGCGGCAAGCTTGTAAGAAGCGTGCGCACGCTTCGTGCACGCTTCCCGCATGCTTGCATTTTGGTGTGGGTAGATAGGTAGTAAAAAATTAAGCATTCTAATGGAAAACTTGCTCAAATAAATTATAACTAAATATAAAAACCATCATAATCAGTCACACAAAATTTACATTTATTTAGGAAGAAAAACACAGGAGAAGCAATCTTGAAGGTCTACAAATCCAAAATTTTCTAGGGGGAGGTCCCCCAAACCCCCCTGGCGGGAGGGGGCCACCCCCTCCCGCAACCTCCCCCACTAGTCGCTGTGCGACATGCTAGTGCCCTTTTTTGGCCCAGCACCCTGCCCTTCTTCAATCCTAGCTGGAGCTCTGAATACGTACATCATACGGCATTTAAATTAAACATTGAATAGGTCACTAATATTTCAACACTGATATCGTAACACTGGACAAACTTCTACAGTACGCACGTGCCACAGCAGTCCTTGTTACTAAATATGCACTTCAAAGTGTTTCACGGCGGTTCCAAAATTTTCTCGGGTGTCACAATGATGGTGTGGTCGACCGTCAATCATGTGTGTTGGGAGAATATCTTGCAGTACAGGAACAACCATTAGGCCATGTTTGTTTAATTTCTTGGTATCTTCTTGTCGAAAACTTTTTTATGCAACAATAACCAACCTCGATCTTTATTTGTATACATCTATAGTTGATTCAAAGATCTCTGTCACAACCGTGTAAACAAACATTCACCCTGGTCGATTATTCAAGGTGTGTAAGGATCAAATTCTACCATCAATAATACACCTAATTGATTAAAAAGGTAATGGTCCTATAACATAGTGGTTATACTCGCTGCAATTAGCTATTCAGAAATGGAACATTATGGCGGTTTTGACAGACATCTTTGAATCGACAATACGGAATGTACTGGCGAAATGGTGAACTATTTATATTGTTAAAATGCGTGATCGTGTTGAAGATATGCAGTTGTAGAAATAACCAATCTATTTAACACCTTGCTCTTACTGTGTTTTCCGATCTAAGAGACGCGCGGCATCACTTTGTTACTTTAGATGTCGCCGACGCTGGGTACATCACAGAATGTTGTCGGCTAAATATCAGACGTTGCCGACTAACGTCGGAGGATTAAAGGAAACTGTGTGAGAAAACCACAGGTAACTGTATCATTGCCATTTGATATTTAGAGTAAAATTTTAATAAAAAGACTTCCTAAATTTTATATTTTCTACATGACTCCGTAGCTCAGTGGTTATTGCGAGACACGCGTATGTAAATAATTTAATGGTTTTTTTAAACCACAGCATTACATACTAGATGATTAATAATTATACTGTATTGTACATTAGGGAAAATAAAATGCACACTAGTGACCGGCTCGTCGATTCCCCTGCACAAAAAATTAATGTTTCCAAAAAAAGTATTTTTATCAGTGAAACAGTTACCTGTGTGAAAAATATACATCAAAGGTAACGCAGCCAAACTTTGACACATGAAAATAGAAACATATTGCGGCATCGCTCATTTTATAGACCTTGTGATGCTTCAGACGTATATTTAATCTTTGTTAGTGGAATAACTCCTGGCAGTTCATTAACAGATTATAAATCATATTGTATCATAATGGATTACTATTTGAAGGTAATTGTTACGTGTCTTCGCAATACATGTTCATTACAGCTATATCATTTGTGTCATTTGTGATTAACATAAGGACTCCCTGATAAAGGATTCAGCCGACAGGGTCTGTGAATGCATTGACCAACTGATAGAAAATACATACGTAGGTAACAGTGGCCTGTTCTATGATAATATTCAGAATCCTTGATATATGTCAGTAATTTTATTCATTAATTGATTTTTGCGGTTCAAAAACGATCATTAGGTTTAATTTTATCCAACTGTTGCACAATGATTAGTCATGCCTGGGGCTACAAGTAAACAATCTACACACAAGATGTCATACAGAATATCCAATAAACAGGTCACTTGTCAGTATGCTAGATGTCAAGAAGTCTAGTTAGTTATAGCCCGAACTCTTCATTCTCATGAATCAGTGTATAGTCAAGTCTCTGTATTAAGGATGAAAAACACGCTGGTTGAACGAGAATGCAACTCTTTAGAGTAAATAACAAACACAAAATCTGTGTTTTAAGAAATATTTTAAATTTCCATTTGGAAATAAGTGATTTATCGCATATATGATCGAATTATAGCAGAAACTAAACAAAATTACCGTAAAAAACGAGATTTGGGTCTATTCCAGTTTCGTTAATTCCCATTCAATACGCGCGTTCAAAGCGAGAAATGAACGATTTTAAAAATTGCACAAAATCTTGTTTTACTAAAATAGTTTGATTTCCTTTTGGAAATAACTTATTAATAGTATATATGAACGAATTATTGCAGAAACTAAGCAAAATTACCATTTTATAGCAAGATACGAGCCTATTTCGGTAACGTCAATGCGGGAAAATTAGCGATTTTAAAACTTGTATAAAATCATTATTCACCAAAATATTTTAATTTCCTTTTGGAAACTATATAATAATAGTATATATTATTGAATTATATCAGAAACTAAACTCAATTAACAATAAATAATTTGATACAAACCTATTCCGGTAATGTTAGTTCTCATTCAATATGCGCGGTCAATGCGGGAACTGAGCGATTTAAAAACTTGTATAAAATCATAATTCACCAAATTATTTAAATTTCCTTTTGGAAACAATAAAATAATAGTATATATTATTGAATTATACCAGAAACTAAACTCAATTACCAATAAAAAACTTGATACAAACCTATTCCGGTTATTTTAAATCTCATTCAATATGCGCGGTCAATGCGGGAAATGAGCGATTTTAAAACTTGTATAAAATCATTATTCAACACAATATTTTAATTTCCTTTTGGAAACAATATTATAATAGTATATATTAATGAATTATAGAAGAAATTAAACACAATTACCATTAAATAACGAGAAATGAGTCTATTCTGGACACGCTAATTCTGATCCAATATGGTAATGACATCGTAAAATGAACAAATTTTGAATCTCGAATAAAAAAATTTTTCGTGAACATATTTTATTTTAGTTTTGCATATATGTTGCTTATGTTAAATAAGATTGATTTAAACCAAAAACTATGTAAAACTACTGTTTATTAACGAAATACAGGCCTATTCCGGTAATTTATCTGGATTCCGGTCTATTCCGGTAATTTACGTGGAACCGGTAAAACGGGTGACCGCGTATAATTGTCATATTTATTCAGAAAAAAATGTGATTACCATGGCAACAAAAACATTTACATTCTGTATTGCTTGCAATTTTCTAATTTCTTGTTTTACTTGGATTGAAATGGTTGAAACTTTTCAAACCACTTATTTGCTTCATTGACAGGCTTGCTCCTCTTACTGATCAATTTCCTGTTTTGATGTTTTCTAGGTGGGATTGAAACTGGTTCTATCACAGAAATATTTGGTGAATTCAGGACTGGTAAAACGCAATTATGCCATACACTAGCCGTTACTTGTCAGGTAAGATACATTAATAATAAGATAATTTCTATGCTCAGTTAGTTTGTCCGTCATTCTTTAACGGTTACAAACTGGAGTACCCTAGGGCCTTATTCACATTCATTGTAAGCAGTGCTCCCGCTGGCGCTCGCCAATGGCGCCATTTGCGCAAGAAATGAAAATTTGGCGCAAGATAATTCAATTTGGCGACAAACATAAAAATCGGCCATTTTTTCGATAAGACAACAATATACAGTCATGTATACTGAAGACTGCAATAAACAATCAATTAGAGCTGCTATCAGTCAGTTAATCCCATCAAAGATGTCAAAATTTGCCGACAATTTGTTTTAAATGCGTATCGGGTTGATGTTAAAGACTGTTTTCGGCCGTACTTATATTCCGGAATTTCACATGAAATGACCACATGAAATACGACCGTGATGTCAACAAAATTGGTTATGAACTCTGTGGACCGTAAAAGCTGTATTGGAAGGCATTAATTAAAGACTTGAACATTGCAACACATAAACATGTCTTAGTAAAACGAATTTGCCATTATAAATCACTCAAAATGTCGACAATTTGAAATGTCATATGTTTTCGCGACCTTCACATACGATTTTGTTACAACAATAAGAATTTGACATGGCAGTAGTCAACAGAAACATTACAATACATATCAACAGATGTTTGATTAGCAACAGGTGTGTTTCTTTACCCTTCCTAGACAGTTTTGTCTTTCAAATCTCCATTATGGTGGCAAATATGTAGCATGGACTACAAGGGAGGTAACTCTGCTCTGACTGACATTCATATGCATACTGAATCAAAGCACTGGATGCATAAAATTTGAGTCAAACTTGCACACAGTTTAATATAGTTATACACATAGGCCTACAGTCTGGACTGAAATGTTAGCAATATATTATTTTTACTTGGCCTTATGATATTAAAATGTCAGCCAGCACAAATATAAGTTTAGCTTCAGTTATAAGAATATTATAAGAATAAAGAATTTATTAATTGTGCCTGGTGCAAGGGAAAGCCCACAATGTATATGAACAGTTTAACAGATTAGAAATTTATCGGACACTGCTGTAAGCATGCTATTATCTGATGAATGTTTAGCATATTGTCAATAACATAGAAAATAAAAATAAATTGTTATAATAATGCTGTAAATATATTTGTAACAATGATGACTTCTAAGTTCACACTGAAGAGGAACATAAGTAATGCAATTAAGGCATTACCATGGACACATCAAAATACACATAAAACAGAAATATATACAAAAATTACAAATACAAGATTTAGTCTGGTCATTTACATCATTTCAATTTTGGTCAAAGTGGCGCATAAGTGGCGACAACTTTTTTCATTTGGCAAAAGTGGTGGCGCAAGAAAAATATAAGCCAGAGGAAGCACTGGTAAGTCTTGAATGTACTGTTAACAGACTGTAGGTAACGGTGTCTAGGTAACAGAGTCAACAGTTGAGCTATTGTTATGAAATGATCGTGGGCATGTGTGCGTTGATTAAGTTTATTGTCCGAGTCATTTTCTCAAAAACTCAAAGGCAGGGCTTTTTTTGCCAAAATTTTGTAGAAGCCCTAGATTTGTGAAACGTAAAGCGCGATTTTTCTTAAAATTGTGAAATTCAAGCATAGTTTTGCTTTTAAATTGTGAAAGAGGAAGCATGATATTGATTTTAATAAATTTGTGAAAAGCAATTTACAACTAATATTTCCCTCTATTTTTAAAGAAAATCACTAAAGGCTTGATATATTTCATTATTGAATGTTTTAGCTACTCTGGTTTTGTCAATTTCAAATTGTAGAAAATTTTGAGCCTGTGCATGTGGTTTCATTTGTGAGAGGGGCATTTATGTAGTTTGTGAAACTGGCATTTTGGAATTGTGAAGCACCCTCCTTCACAGACATTGCGAAACTTGCCAAACATGTACCGGACATTCGGTCCTGCACAGATTGGAAAAAAATTCATCAGACCGAACATTTGATGAGTCTTATTTTCATGTTTTAGCTCAGACAAAATCAATCTAATAGATATTTTTATGTTAAAACTCAATGCAAACATCACTCCAAAAGACAAACTCACATTTAAAACTAGAATATTACATGAAATGGTACAATTTCCCTAAAAGGACAGATTTTCTGCCATCAAACATTTGGTCCAGCTGCACATTTTTGTCCATCAGACCGAACTCGAAATGTCTGGTAAATTGTTTTCGGGTTTGCGTTGTTTCGCGATGTCTGCCTTCAAATTGTGAAGTAGCCTTATTTTCGGCCTCTATTATATAGTGAAAATAAGCCCTAAAAGGTAGCCACTTGAATGACACTTAGCATAGTTATTCCCCATCACAGGAGGAGTCCATACTGACCTTATCTATATTTATTGACTTATTTTCCCTTGTTACTCTCAAAAGCAAGACAGTCGTGCATCCAGTACTCTTGTTATTCAGCCAGATAGGAAATCCTTCAGTTAAACTGTTTCCTGTTAACAAAAGAGGATACTTTTACTCATACATGCAGACTGACAGTATATTTTTGAGTTCACTATTATTTCACTCCAAATCCCCAATGTTTTTTATGTGCAATATTTTTTTTCAAGACAAATTTCTCACACCAATTAGTGGTTTTAGAATGTTCAATTAGTTCACAGTTGGAGCAGTTTTTAGATATTTTGACTCTGTACAAGTGTGTGACTGTCTAAAATTAATGCACTACCAATAATTGGGAAGTTTTTGTTATTAATCAAGTGCTGAGAACAGAACTTTATTGAACTAAAAATTAAGAGATAAAAGTTGTGCAAATTTCCCAGGTGTATGTAAATTGATTGTACCGATAGTTGTTTCATCGATTTTCTCAATGTTAACTCATATGAGCAAGCTGGGTATTGTAATTGGGATGTTTCACTTTTGTCTAGAATCAGTATGTTTGTCTGTCATCTGTTCATTAATTAACCTCCTGACTCCTGAACACTTTTGACATACAGGTCGGCTAAGTACAATTGTCATAAAGTTTTGTTATAACATAAAAAGTAGAGACAAAAAGGACAATAACATTTTAGCCAATACCAAACTGCAACAACCACTGAATAGCTTTTACAAATAAAAAATGTCAAGGCTCTTCATTGACTTTAAAGAAAAATGTATTTTTTTGGAGGGGGGAGTTTTTCAGAAAATGCAGGAAAATGACTTTTCATTTAGGATGAGAATGGGGGGGGGCAAAATTTGGCCCAAAATGGTGAAATGAGGGCCCTGAACATCTCTTATTAGTATTAAGTTTATATACAAACTTACTACAGTAAAACCTCGTTATCTTGAGGACAAATTGGGACTAGCCAGATGATCGAAATAAACCGGGAGCTTGACATAGCGGTGTGATATAAGTATACTATATATTAAGCTAATTCGCCAGGACTTTTAAATTTGCTCGAAATAAGCCTGGTGCTCGTAATATTGATGCCCGTCTTAACAAAGTTTTACTGTATGTAGACTTGTATTTCAGTTACCTATAGATATGGGTGGAGGTGAAGGTAAATGTTTGTATGTTGATACAGAAGGTACATTTCGTCCCGAAAGATTGTTGGCTGTATCAGAGAGGTAAATTGTATTGTCTTACTGTAAAATCATATTTCGTTGGGGATTAAATTTCGTGGAATTTGTGGTTCATCTTCTAATACGAAATTTAATCCTATCGACCATTGTATTTATTACCTGAAATGCAAAATCCACGAATTAACGTCCCATCGAAATGGTCTTTTTTACCAAAAACCATGAAATTTCATCCCATCGAAATTAAATGATTTATCAATTTGTATGTCTCTCCTACATCATGATCTGGTATTTACTATCTGATAATGGTATTATCTGGGGTCTGTTGCCTATACAGCAAAGCGCTACATGGTGCTATCTACTGGAGGTAACCCATGTGGTCTAAATTTAATAAAATGAACAAGGGCACTTTGATTAAGCAACGGACACCTATTAATGCCCATCCTGTGTGGTATTGACTTTAATTTTAACCTCTAGCTGTACTCTGTAGAGCAACAACCTCTCAATGATCAAGGATGTTACTCTACAGAGGTAAATCTGGCTGTACTTCATTGTTGAATGATATGTTTGGTTTACTTTAAGCAATTGTAATAGAAAATTTTAGTCTTTAGAAAACTATGGACATGAGAATTGTAATAGAAAATTTTAGTCTTTAGAAAACTATGGACATGAGAATCAGAACATGTATTACATTCTGTGATTTGTAGGAACCCTGTGATTTTCATTTTTTCTGTGTCAAGGGATGCTACTGGGTATAAGTTTGCTTAATGCTACACTCCAGTTGTCTCCCTTTGTGTAGAACATGATATTCTAACACTTTGGTGTACAATGTAACAAGAAAGTATGTGTAAAGCCTCAGTAAAAATTTCAGAAATTACCAAAAAATGCCTTAAATAGATCATAGAAAGTATTTGCTTTGTTGCTTTTTGGTCTGTGGATAGGGACCTAACTTGTTGTAGTTTAAAATTTATGGTAAATTGTAATCTGCTACAATAATTATACCTCCGTCTTATAGTGGGGGAGACATTGTTATTAAGTGTTGGACATCTGTCCTGATAAATGAATGTCCCAAAGTTAGTCCATACTTGTACTCCTTAACCACTGGACAGATTTCAATAAAACTTCATAGTTCACAATAAATTCCCTTTGGTGCCAAAGGTTGTATGTCTCTATGTACTATATACAAGGGTTCTTTAATTCTGTACTTATCCAGAAATCCGGATTTGCTGCACTAAAAACAATAAACATTTCTGCTGAAAATGCAAGTTATTTGGTGAAAATATTCAAAGAATTGACAAAGTTTTGGTCATGAATCTGAAATTTGATCGGCTGACTTTCAGCAATGGAATGATCCTTGATCTGAGTACTGATGTACTAACAACAGACTTACAAGTCATTCTCAGGATTCGTCATTATGTCTCAGTTATTAGTCAGTATATTGTCAACAATTTGAGGTCAAAAGAATTTTCACCGTTTTTGCCCCTTGTAGTAAACGCCTTTGTAGTAAATATTTGAAATGAGTGTTAAAGTGTATAGAGCTATATTCTAACAGTCATTCAATGTCAAAATAATTACTTGCATTGTTGTTAGTATGATGCTAGACTATCTTAATTGCAAATTGAAACTTGGGATGGGTTCCATGTACTTTTATTCATTCTATTCGAAAAATAGACACTTCTTATAGTTTCATAGGGTGTTCTAGAACACTTTCCTATGAAAATGGACAGTTTGCATGTCAAATAAATCATAGAGAGAGTTTCTGTTAAAACTGAAGCGAAAAATGATCTAATGGATATGAAAGCATAATTGTTTTTCAGTTTTTGAAACTTTTTAAAAAAATATTTTCCAATATATAGCTCTTTACACTTTAAATGTTGTTTTGTAGGTATGGTCTGTCAGGGAGTGATGTGTTAGATAATGTGGCCTATGCTAGAGCATACAACAGTGATCATCAGTCACAACTACTGATACAAGCAGCAGCTATGATGGCAGAATCTAGGTATTGTGTATTAATGTAAACCTAAAACTTTCACAGATGCAAACTTTCGCGTTATGCCGATCGTCATCATATTCGTGGCTACAAACTTTTGTGGGTTTTTAGTCTTTCGCGAACTCTACGAAAACTAAGTCGCATAGTGACGAAATTATTGATATTATAACCTGCCCCATACATTGCTCGTTTCATATATAATTGCTTTTTAATTATAGTTCTCACCTTTGTTAAACCCTTTCAAACTCTTTTTTATGTAGATAGTTACCTATTGTATTGTTTACAAAAAAAATGCAAACAACGCTGGTCATGTTTTCACAGTTTTATTGACACTATCAATTCTTCAGAATTGTGCATACAGTAATAAACAATGCTATTTACACGCATGCACCTATTATGTCAAGTGTATTGTAAAACACTTTTTCAAGAAAATTTTTAAAGTGTTTTCATTATTGTACCGTAATCATAAATGACTTTTATACAGAAAAAGGCTATTAACCTAACATTCCATATTTTAACAAATAGCACTTCTAATACGGTCTTGTAAACGTCGTACCAAAGTGTTGAATTTCCTTCAAAAACGAGAAACTTTAGCGTTTTTCTAGTCCGGGACATGTTTGCGGCTATTTACTTACACGGATTTTTACAATCGGTACATGCCTCTATAATTGATGTAGTTATCATAGTTTTGCACTCAGCCTAAAAAATTTTGCTCTTACATATTTTTGGATAACCTCACATACTGTATATTGGCTGAACGTTTTATCTTTATTTCAATCTTCAGGTATGCATTATTGATAGTAGATAGTGCCACAGCTTTATACAGAACTGACTACTCTGGTCGTGGGGAACTGTCAGCCAGACAGATGCATCTTGCTAGATTTTTACGGATGTTGTTGCGACTAGCAGATGAGGTTTGTAGGACAATTTGATGACAACTGTTTCTCCTTTATTGGAATGACTATGAATCAAATTTGATTTGGAAAATCAGGGCCGGTATTTTTTAAGCATCTAAGTGGAAAAACTTGAATATTTTACTCTTAGTTCAAAATTTGTGTTGCACATATTTCCCACACATAGAAAAGTGTTCCATGTTTGCATAGTAGTCATGGTAGCTCTCTACACAATGCTTGAAAACATTGTATTCAGTCAATATTGGTTGTCTTGTTTAACTGAGACACTTAGGTAATTTTCAATGTTTTAAGAACATTTTAAGTTTTCAACTAAGATGCTTTATAAATATCAGCCAAGAATTGTTAACATATATAAACTATTTATATAAGTTTAAAGTTTACACGTCTACATTTAAAATATTTAGTATTGATTTGGAGGCTACTGTGTCTGTGTGGCACTATTCATTTGCGAGTGGTATCATTCCGTTAATCAAGCATGAACAACTAAGTTTTAATCAATGGTGGAAACATTTTGTTTTTTGCTAGACATCTGTATAGATAAATGTCAATGCCCTGATGGTTTTTAGGGGTTGTACATTTCTAGAATAATCCTGATATGCTGCATAAGGAATAATGATATTTTCTGCACAAAATAAATGTTTATTTAATGAAAACATTTAAAAAATTGACAAAGTTATGTTCATTTGAAGATACTTAATATTTATTTGAACAATAAACAGTTTGTGAAACTTCGGTTAGGTGTAGGGATGTGTCCTTATTGCACTCGAAACAGACTTGCATCTGGTGTTCAGGATTGGACATTATGGACTGGTTATTGCTTCTTCTCCTTAACCATTTAATGGGAGTTCAATGAAACTTAACAGGTATACACAGTACCAAGCCTAGTTGTGAATATTGTCTTGACTCTTAGGACAAATGATTCTTGAAAGAGTTGCTTTAGTACTGTCCATCCAATTTTGAAAGTTTTTATTCACAACTTTCGTATAAAAGAGAAGTACTGTGTGCGTGTAGTTAAGATTAGTGACATTCCTATCATATTGGTGTATCATAGCATAAAAGTGGTAATTTTTCCCATAAGTCAAAGGGATGAAGACCATGCGTAAATACAAAGATTCATGCAAGAACGTGCTGCTGGTGTTCAGTATTAGTGACCCAGGGTTCTACAATTCCAGAATAATCCAGTTGCATTAGGAAGAAGTATTTTTTCTGCACAAAATAAAAAGTTATTTGATGAACAAAATTCAAAGAATTAACAATGTTATGGTCATTTGATGTTTCATTGTCTTAATCTTCAGGATAAAACAGTGTTTGAAATCTAGTTAAGGTGTTGGAATGTGTGCTAATTGCGCCCCAAACAGACTTCCAACTCGTTTTCAGTAGAAACCCTGTTAGTATTATGTATGCAAATTTCAGGAGCCCGCTGACAAACAAACAATTTTCAGGGTCATGTGAACTGCAATTCCCATTTTGTTTGTAGCTACCAATTAATTTTCTATTAAATCTAAATGATAAATTTAAACAAACCCGCATTATCCATGTTTTTTCTGATTTTGAAAAACTCAGAAGTGGACGCTCATAACAAATACTGGTATGATGTAATATTTGTGTTTCTGTGACTTCAGGAAAAATTTTCCCACCAAATTGTCAACTTTAGAATTCAAACACTAATATTTATTTTTAAAATAGCACTTACGCATTTTTTTGCATTATAATATATGCAGAGTCCCTTTGGAGAATTTGCTTCCTCACTCAGACGAGCATGGGCACCATCTGTCCCCCGGGACTCTGCAGATATAGCACGATAATGCATGTGTTAACCCTGCAAAAATAGGTGTATTCTGATACTCCCAAATGTAATGATTTTTGTTGCCGTGCAATAGTTCAGGTGCCTGTAAAATTATTGTGAAAACGATCTTATAATTTACCCAGCGTTGCTAAGATAAGCATGTTTATTACTGATTGTAGTTTGGTGTTGCTGTAGTGATCACAAACCAAGTGGTAGCACAGGTTGATGGTGCCGCCATGTTTTCTGCAGACCCAAAGAAGCCTATTGGTGGGAACATCATTGCGCATGCATCTACAACAAGGTATTCTATTCAGTTTAATTACTGTTACATAATTTAGGGAGTTCATTTGACTCAGGTGTAAAGGTTTTGACCCTTGAAATTAAAAAAAAAAGTTTGATCCTTAAGATTTTGGTTTGAAAGGGTCATTATTTTCTCAAAAGCTTGAGTTTTTGCCTAGAAAATGATATAATTTAGTAAAAAAAATACATAAAAAAGTATTTTAATGTTCCTTCAGATTCAGCAGCTAGTGGAACCCATGCTTAGTCATAATGTAGATTAAATCATAATCAATGTGATGTGTCTATGATGTTGCACATACCCTCTGCTGACTATAATATTTATGTATGAAAATGTTTTACTTACATTGGGTGATTGTAATTTGTACAAGAGATGATCCAAAATAATGTGGACTTTTGCTATTGCTTCCAACGACATCGTTATTTCTTCCAAATATTTGTATGGTGTATTATCGGAACATTTATTGCATATGATAATTTGAACAAATTACACATGGACACAATATAGCAACCGCGTCATGTGTTTTTGTAACCACTGTAACGTGTATGTAGTGGACAAAAATTGTGTGATTTTTCTCTAGTTACATATGCAATTATATAAAGTAAAAAAGCAAGTAAGAATTGCTCTAAACTTGTCCACCTTATGATGGGATGTGCAGGTGACATCTTGTCAAAATTTGACGTCATTCAAATATTGCGGTTTGAACATACACATCATTTAATTGGCATCGTGAATATGAGGACTGAGAAGGATAGGAGAAACAGAAAATATGGCGTGACAACAGTGACGTAATTCGCAGTGCGTTGACACTGGCTGATGATTGCCTAATTGGAAATTAGCTGGTCGCTACCAAGCATACAAAAACATATTGCACACTTTAATATCAAATGTTATCTTATCTTAAATGTTGCGATTATAATTTACATCATTGTATGACATTTTAGATAAAAATGAGCTGGTTCATAAATGCTACAGTAACGAGCATTGATAAACGACATAAACGTCGTCATTAAACCAATGCTGATGTGCAAAGGGTTGCAGTTAGTGATCATTTTCTATTGCATGTAACTTTTCACTGAATGATTATTTTTCCGTGATATTTTGTCAGGAATATGCCGGACATATTCCGAGTAACGATTATATAAGTTGGTAAATGATTAGTTGACACATACACAAGTTGTAGCAAAAGTCCACGTTAATTTGGTTCATCCCTGGTATGTCTGTCTGTCTGTCTGTAATCCAAAATGTTTTTCTGTTGATTCATAAGTGATTGTCCTGTAAATTGGAAAATGTTGAACAAACTTTCAAGTTTTTGAAACTGAAATTTTGTTGAAGTCCATCAAAGCATGTCTTTCTAAATTGTTTCCTCTCACACACCCCTTACAATGTCAAAGCCGTGTAACACTATCCAAGATTTCAAGTGAATTATGGGTCATGATTCAGGGCTTTTTTAGCCAAAATTGTGAAGAAGCCCTAGCCTGTTAGTTTTTTTTAAACGTAAAGCACAATTTTTCTTCAAATTGTGACATTCAAGCGTTGTTTTGCTTTTGAAATGTGAAAGAGAAAGCTCAATATTGACTTTAATAAATTTGTGAAAAGCAATTTACAACTAATATTTCCCTTTATTTTGTAAAGAAAATCACTAAAGGCTTGACATATTTCATTATTGAACGTTTAAGCTACTCTGGTTTTGTCAATTTCAAATTGTAGAAAATTTTGGGCCTGGGCAAGTGGTTTCATTTGTGAAATGGCCATGGTTTCATTTGTGAAAGTGCCATTTATGTGGTTTGTGAAACTGGCATTATGGAATTGTGAAGCACCCTCCTTCAAATTGTGAAGTAGCCTTTTTTCGGCCTCTGTTATATAGTGAAAAAAAGCCCTGTGGTTATGGTCTAGTTTTTGGGGTTGAGGCTTTCACCAAAGCATAAGCGTTTATTGAATGCAGTCTTTTTTTATCCTCTTATGTTCTCTTATTCTTAGTTTATGCTGGCGTATGTCTTAATAATTGTAAGACAGTATATAAATTATACAGGATTGAATGTCAACAACTCTGATTTAACAACTGACTTTGACCTTTAAATGTCAACTTGATAATGGTTATAGCATGTTATGAACATAACGGTTATATTTACAGACATTTCAATTAGCATCAAGACCTTGTAGAAACATGATTTGCATATTATACAATGTATGGATGGCAACGAGTACTAAAATCGGTACTCGAGTACTCGGTCATTCTTCTGATCGAGTACTCGGGTACTCGATAAACAATAAATGTCAATGATATTTGGGAAATAGAAATGTTTTGCTGCAAACGTGCGTGTTCAACTTCAAATAAAACAGAGCATTTGCCAGTTCGTTCTGTTCAGTTGTCAATCAAATCTAGATCGGTAGAAGTCTGACGAACTATGAAACAATAAAAAAAATAAAAACGTTTAACAAAAAAAACCAATACAGTGTAAAATCAATAGTGCTTTTAATCAATAACGCTAGAAAATCAATTATAAACAAATAAACAACTAAGGGGAACTACTCTTATCAACCGGTGACATAATATTTACAAAGCGTGCCCAATTCACAGAGTAATTGTTGTTCATATACTCGCGAGAGAGATTTAAATTTAAAGTTATATTTTTCATATTTCTTAATCAATTGTTACCCCCAATAAACAATAACTGCCAATTAAAAATTGATGACAATTACTCTGGTTGATGTCAACGAAAGAACCCCTTGCTACGTGTCATGAACTAACTAACAGACGATGATTGACAGGTCTGTGTTTTGATTACGCTTGCAATTAGCGACCTCGTGTCGGCATTTAAGGATCATATGACACGTTATTAATTGTATTTAGTTGACCAGATAACACTTGGACACCTTCTGTATTACACAGGATTAACATTTTTTTCGAGTACTCGAATACTGATTTTACTATTCGATAATCGGACGTTTGAACGAGTACTCGAGTACTCGGGTACTCGTTGCCATCCCTAATACAATGTATACTGGTATACTCCTCTGAACTCAATGGGATAGTGTAATGGTAGGCACTTTGTGTCAATCAGTCTGTCCGTACGTCAGTCAATCTGAGCTACTGTGAGCCACTCCTACATTTCTTAAGAGATTTGGACAAAACTTTCACAGAATAACTACTTTGAGGACCAACAGCACATATTGTCAGGATTAGGCTGCATTAGGAAGAATCATCTTTTAATTCAAAGTTATTTGGTGAAAATAATTAAAGAATTCACAAAGTTATGGTCATTTGAAGCTTCATAATCTGAATTTTCACAGCAATGTTTGAAACCTAGGTAAGGTGTAGGGGTGTGTGGTAATGGCACCTGAATCAAACTTCTTACTTGTTTTCTGGATTAGGCATTATGCCTCAGTAGAAACTCTGGGTATGCTCACTGCGCTGGATTCTAGATTCTAGAATGTATTGTGTGTATTTTAAACAATCAAACTCAATATTTACAGATTGTGAAATTCAAAATTCTACTTGTCCACATTCTAATTCCCCCCTCGGACTCTCCCCTCTGATGTGGGCCCGGACCCATTCCTCCATAATTAAAAAAGAAACACTGGTAATGATAATTGAAATGATATATAATGTGATAATTGGTTCTAGTCTACTGCATATATTATATAGTATTTCACAAGGGAGCACATTGGTTTGGTTTGCCTTGGTCTAAACTATGCTTATATCGCTGGCTTAGAATGTGAAGATCGTAAATACTACTTACGACCTTATAACAATGGTACATATTTGAAATCTGCTTTGTAAGGCTCTTCTTATTTTCATGAAAATTGGAACTTGTCGTATTGACCAAAATGAGTTACAAAAGCTTGTTTTACCAGAAATAAAGAGTAATATCACAACAGTTTTTGCTTGAGAAAATATTGATTTTGTTCTTCTGACTTTCTCATTCTCAGTCAGTGATATAGAGTTACGCTCCTGAGTGATGTAATACCATTTTTGTCACATTTTCCACTTTTGAATTTATCACCTTTCTTTATAGGTTATACCTTAGAAAAGGACGAGGGGAAACGAGAATATGTAAGATATATGACTCGCCATGTTTACCTGAAGCTGAGGCCATGTTTGCTATAAATGCTGACGGAATTGGTGATGCTAAAGACTGATGATTGTATAAGTGGTTTGTAATTAGATTCTACAAAGTACTTTGAATTGTCAAGCAGTCTTCAAAGATTTTGATTTGTCAAGCTGTCCTCAAGGAATGTGAATTGTCAAGCTGGCCTCAAGGATTTTAAGAGGTCAAGCTGTCCTCAAGGATTTTAAAAGGCCAAACTGTCCTCTAGGACTTTGAATGTCCAAACTGTCCTCAAGGTTATTGACTGATCAAGCAATCCTCAAGGATTTTGAATGGTCAAGCAGTTTTCAGAGGATAAGGTAATATCAAACAGTCTTCGAAAGATATGCTTTACCGGAAACAGTTTTGTTACAATCACTGTTGTGCCAGTATTACATATAGTTAACCCGTAGCTGTTTGGTACAGATATTAGGGAGGCGGCAAGACAGAATGTGTAACACGGATATCTGGGACTACTTTTTGAAAGCATTGTTGAAAAGCATTTTGTCACCTAATGACATGTGACCTGCAAAATTTATTTCTGTATTGCATATCATCCAAAATTAAAGGAATTTCTGAGATAAAGGGATCCTTGCATAGTTTACCTGTAAGTTGTAGGTAGTAAGTCGGCATTCAAAGAAAAAATTTAACAGCAAATTTCTGGATTTGATCAAATATAACTATTGTCAAACAAATTTGACCCCATAAGATTTTTTATGATCAATGCTTTACTGCCATTATGTTTTTGGTTGCCTTGGTTTTTATTCCTTTGTTTTCCACTTTTTTAACCTTTTTCAAATATCATTACATTTCAAAATTGATAGTTGTAATGGCAGTGAATACTGTGTGAGCGAAAATAATCGCTGTGATGTCCTTTAATAGTAGATGTGATAATACACATGAAGAATGATTTACTTTGCATAGAATTTTTTCTGTCAACATATGGTTTTATGGGTATGCGGCTATTTCGTAACCAGGCTTCATCCTAACCGTCCATTTTTGGCTATTTTGTAACCTTGCAGTAACCATATATCGGCCGATTCTTAACCTACCTCAAAATAGCTTGAAATTCAATTTGCTATTCATTCCTTTAATATTTTACAAAATATTCATTTTGAATAACAAACTATTTTAACACCTTTAAATCACATTTCTACGATATTATAAGCCATATATATAATAAACTTATAATAAATCGGCGGTTACGAGTTAGACGATACTTTTTTGGTTACAATTAAGCCTGGTTACGAAATGACCTGTATTCGTTTTATATACAGAAAACACATGTAAGATCGTTTTACTTCTTGAGGACCAATTTTAGAATTTTAAGTGGTATTATGTAGTATATTAAGTGCTTCAAATTTATATTTGTTTTTGAAATTTGACAACCAACTAATACACTATCACTTAAAACTTCACTGGATATTCTCACAACAATGTTTCACAGTTTTGTGCTTCTATTTATATCAGTGCTGTTTATTGAACGAGAAGGTTCACAGACTATGTCATTGTTTCTATTACCTGCGTAAGCAATTGGCACCATTCATGGACAAATCTATTTAATTTATTAAACATGAGAACGTGCACACTGTGTCGTTCTATTATCCATGGAAACCATATGTAGAAAACTGTTAGAATATATACTGCCTGTTAGTACCCCTGCAGCCTTGTTCACCAATGTTGTAAGTCTAAAACTCACACTTAGACTTTATATTGCCAAATGTTCTATTTGCTCTGATGTTCATACATGATTTTTATGAAATGGGTATACATGTTCAGTGGGTAACAACAAATAGTCAGATAGAATTTCACATGGTTAAATCGAATTGCAAAGAAATGGCAGTGATTATAATTTTTTCTATTCTTTCGAAACATTGTAGAAATAAAATAACTGTCAATGGAGGTTGTTGCTGTACAATTTATAGTCAGTTTTAAGTGTAAGTCTGAGTTTCAGTCTTGCAATATTGAAGTATAAAGGCCCCTGGTTATCACATTTCTGTTACAAGCCATCCTCAACAATCGGTGGTAAAACAAGTTTCCAGACTAACTAATATGCTGGTTGAATAAGAAGGTTTCAAGTTGACATTAACATATTATTACTTAGATTCGTACATACTTATAGACCCATTCTAATTATTGTTATAATTGAAACAACATGCAGTATTGATCTGGGTTCGTATTTATAAAACACCTAAGTTTGACTTATCGGTAAGTGAAAATATATATATTTAAGTTTTCCACTAAGAGGCTTTATGAATACCAGTCCTGTATAGCTCAGCTTTTAGAATTATTTTTTATCTGCTTTGGTCGGGAGGGGGAAATATTGAACATTTTGAGTTTGGAAGTGAGTTGATTTCTAGGACAAATGGTGCTATTTTCTCTGATACTAGATTTTTGGTATACAAATTATTATTGGATTACCTCCCTTTAGCTATCTCATTCATGTAATTAAAGTGTATAGAGCTATATCTGACGCTATTTTTAAAAAAAATCAAAAACTGAAAAACAATAATGCTTTTATATCAATTAGGCCATTTTTCGCTTCAGCTTTAACAGAAACTCTGTGATTTATTGGACATGCAAAGTGTCTGTTTTTATACAAAAGTTTTCTAGAACACTCTATGAAATTATAAGAATTGTCTATTTTTTGACGATTGAATCAAAGCACACGAAACCCATCATAAGTTTTAATTTGCAATTTAGGTAGTCTTGTATCTTACTAAAAACAATGCAAGTAATTATTTTGAAATTAAGTGACAGTTAGATATAGCTCTATTCACTTTAAACCTGTATGTTGTATGTTAACAAATGAATTTATCTCTTATCCTAATTTTGTTATATCCCATCATCTACTGATGGGAATACCGTATAGATGGTTATTTTTGCGGGTGTAATATTTTGCGTTTTTGCCACAAAAATGGTTGTGTTTATTTCTGCTGGTTTTAATTTCTGCTGATTCTCAAAATGGCATTAGTAAATTTCTGCGGTTTGCTAAATGGTAAGAATTGATGTACACCAGTTTCATTAAAAATCTGATCCATGTACATTGTAATTAATTATTACACTCCAAACAGTGGATCGCACTATAACATAACCATCGCTATAGATGTACAAACAATGCTCGCTTAAAATATGAACACCTTTGTAACACTAGACAAACTGCAATAAACTATACAATAATCAAGTTAACTTGTGAATACGTACCCCTTGCTTATTATTTTTATATAGTGGAGATAATATTCTGCGTGAAAATTTTCTACGGATGATAAAATTCTGCATAGCTTTAATTCTGCAAATTGATCCTGGACCGCAGAATGGCAGAAATTTTCACCCTGCAGAAATAACCAGCTATACGGTATTATGATTGTCCTGTTCGTCTGTCTGCTAGTTCCATTGTCAAGGCTACCACTGGAGCTAAAGCGTTTATTGAAAGCAGGTTTGTTATTAATTGCAATGTAATATTTCATCAAAGGTTTCTTTTTTTCCTTTAAAAATAATTAATGTATGCCAAGCATAGCATTTTTTTTACCAGTCAGCTTTCTGCTGAATATGGCAGCATATATGTGCCTCCACCCTGATTTAAACCTGGGTCGCCGGATTAAGCGGAAAGCGTGATAACCACTGAGCTACAGAGGCCACATTTATTTTCAACTGTTTATGTTCAAAGGGTTACATCATGTTTACATTGTCTCACATTGTGTTATACCCTGTGTTTTCATTGTGTTTAAAAATTAATTATCAATTGATGACTTTTAAATTAGACATAGAAGTTAAATCACATTATTTAACCTTGCATGTAATTTATCATGGTCTGGGGTCCTACGATTCTGAATGATTCTGGAAATTCAGATTTCCCTACTTTAGAAAAAATAATTTTTCTGCATAAAATGAACTTATTTGATGAACAAAAATCTAAGAATTGACAAAATTACTGTCTTTCCAATTTCCATAATATGGATGTCAACAATGAAACATTGTTTGATACCTAGTTAAGGTTAAGGGATGTGTGCTGATCGCACCCAAAATAGATATGTGATTCATTTTCCGGATTGGACATTATGCCTCACTCAGTAGGACCCCTGCATGTTCATATGATAAGTTACTTTGTTTCTATAACTCCACCTTATAAAATCATAAGCAATATTGAAACATTTTGAAATCATTGTTAGAATTTAAATATTTCATTGGGCACTTTTCAAGGGCCTTTGATCTGTTTAATATGTATATGTGCTGATTTGCTTTTGAGTGGATTCATTTTTTGTGGATCAATTAGTTTAGTTATTGTTGTATTATTTGATGATGTAAGTATAGATTGGCATGTAGTTTGAATACATGATACTAGATAGTTTCCACTAAAATATTATGATGATTGTGTTATAATTGAATGTAATGACATATGTTTCTGATCTGTCATAGATCTATTTGTATATAATTCCAATGTTAATGCTTATAAATTATGAAATACTAAACTTTTAGTTGTGATTCTTTAAGCTCATCAGGCCCGGTGATTATAAATATGTTCTCATACTCAAACTCCATAATTTATGCTCAAATTTGAAAAACAGAAATTAGCATTAAAACCCATACCAACTTGTAGCAATTGGTCTAAGAAAATGAACACCCATATAATATGTTTCCATTCAGTAACAAAGAAGTTACAGCAATTTTTGTAACTAACAATATGCTCCTATTGGAGTACAGAGTATGAGTTTAAGCATGGAGTACCCTCTCAAATGTTTAGAAGGGATTCGGGAGGTACTGTGCGCTTGAAAGATAGAGTGTCTCATAAGTCAAATTGGCTGGCCCTTTCGATAGGGGTGACACTAAAATAAACAAACACTTTACCTTTTTATTTATAATCAAGTTACCTGGATTTTGGAAAGAGATGAGTTGTTGTCAACACTATGTGTGTTTCCGCATTGCTTGGTTATGAATCGTGCAATACTTGTTCACCATCAATACCTGACACATACACATGACTCCATCATACTTATTTGCAAGAGTTGTTCCTCTAGTGATGAACAATAAAAGCAAAATGTCATCATTTCTAGGACCATGCCTTCTAAAACTAAACAACTTCATATAATGTGGTCTAGTATTCTTACAGAGTTTGATGACTTTCATTTGTTTTTGACATCAGTAACGCCACATTATTTGAACAGACTATAAAAAATGGTGGCATACCACTGGACTTAAGCGGACAACCTGCTGTATAAATTAATTGTCTGGTATAGTGGGGAGCATTGGCCTATACAGAGGTAGGGTGCTCAACCCTTGTCTGGACCACTGGTTAATTTCTCTTAGCAAGAATAACCAAGGTGTAAATTTTACCTGTGAGGGCAATGTCTATCCCTATGCGCCGCAGATCGATGTTGACTGCCAAATGCACAGGAGAGAAATAGTCTCCACAAGGAGGCTCAAATTTAGGTTTCATTAGGTAGCCCAATGAACAGGGCAAGTTAAAATGTCAAAGCCGAACAGCTGAAAACAGCCCTTGAAAATTGGTAACTTTTTATACGCCCGTTAAAAAAAGGGACATATGTGAACACCCTTGGCGGGCGGGTGGGTGGTGGCGTCCAGTAATTTGTCTGATCGTCACAAACTCGCTGACAATGCTTATGGGTGCAATATCTCGGCCAAGTTTGATTATAGGCCAAATCGGTTCAGGCCTTCTTGGGTTATGGTCCTTCATTTACCAAAAAAATGTGAAATTTGCCTTGTCTGTACTCTAACTCAAACAATTTTTGTCTGATCGTCTTCAAACTTGGTGACAACGCTTAGATAAAGTTTGTGATTATAAAGCTTAGTTTAAAGATGATTGTTTGAAAATGTTTTGACATAATATGGGATTTTATTTCATTATCAATATTTTTATCACTAGCACAACCAAGACGGGCATATTTTTTGACATTTTGGTACTCTTGTTTATTATTGAAAACCATTCTTAAATTGTGAATTATTTTTCATATTTTGTGTATAAAAGGGTCTTTGGCACAAAATGGTTTGTCATTACTATATTATTGAGTCAGTTTTTGACTTTACTTTAGCCTACCTTTCTGTACCTTTAAGAACTTCATATTATCACATTCATAGACAAAGCGCTGACTTACGGTTTCCCTAAGCAACTGCATGTGTATAGAGCGACCTAGACCGTGTTAATGGACAGTCCCCGAATTTGACATTTTTATATAATGTGTCCTTTTACACAAAAGTTACATAACATTTCTGATGAACACATTGTACATGGAGCTTACAGGGGTGTCAATCTTCCTGATTAATCCAGAATTCCGGATTTTAGTATCCAGAACGAGCCATGATTCCTGACTGAAATAAAAGTAATTTGGAGAAAATATCTTGAGAAATGGCAAAGTTATGGCTAATTTAGTCTGTTTTGAAGGAATTTCTTAATAAAAACTGGGTTGAATATGGAAACGCTGTGGTTGAAGGCCTTTTATTCGGCAAAAATGGTTGACCACATATATGATTTTCCTGATTTTAAATTTGGTTCTGTTGACACTCCTGAACTTAAGTTCACAAAGCTTAAATATTTATCGACTCGCACAAGGGTGTTTTTAGCTTACCTTTCACTTTGTGACAGGATGAGCTTTTGTGATCACTCTTCGTTCATCTGTCCGTCTGTCCACAATTTGAATGTATAGACACTAAAGGTAACAGTTTTGGCTAAATCATTATGAAACTTGGTCAAAACGAACATCTCAGCAACCTCTAGGTCAAGTTTGATATTGGGTCATCTGGGTTCAAAAGTTAGGTCACTGGATTCTCATTTCGTGGTTGAAGATGAACTACGAAATCCACAAAATTCAATCCTCCATGAAAATAATGATTTTACAATATTATGGTATGTACGCAATTGAAAATACTGGATTCATTTATCTTTGTGCTTTCATCCAAACACAATATCAGATGGGAACACGAAGTGTTGTGCTATCCCAAATCACGTCACTGATACGAGGGGAGTGTTGAGTAATAAGGACTTGGGAGTTTTCAACACACACAATGTTTGCAATATGCCGGATTTTATCTCGATTTGCTACAACAGAAAGAATGAACTTTCCTGCACAAAATAAAAGTTATAGTTTGAAAACATAGTCATGGTCATTTGAAATTCAATAAGCGAAATGTTTTTAAAGCAACTGAACAATGTTAGAATGTTGTCTTTGGTGTAGGGATCTGTGTTTACTGCACTCAAAACAGACTAATGTGCCTCGTTTTCATGATTGAGGCATTACCGAGTATATGCATCAGTAAGACACCCTAGATTTACTGTTTGAAGCATTTGGGAAGTTTGAGAACAAAAATCAGTTAAGAATGAAAAAAAATTGGTTATCATGGGGGCCAAGAAATTACATTCTGGCTACAAAACGAATTGCTGCAAATATTACCAAAAAAAATGAAAGAAGAGGTCGAGTAATCGCAATTCAATTATGTTAATGCTTAATTATATGATAAAACATTGTGATAAAACTCTTTAAAACGATTATACATTATATGTGTTATGCTACGGAATGAATGAGTGTTCTACAGTATAACAGTTGAAATCTGGTATGTTGAGGAGTGTTGGGGACAGGTAAATACTCTGATAACAATATGCTTGAATTTCATTTCCAAAGTGCCACGATTGACATTTTTACAATATGATCTTACCAGACATTCAAATGCCTTTTTGGAATTCAGCATTCTTATAACTTATTCAATATGTGACCGATGTTAGAATACTGACCATAGTATGCACTGTTTTCAATACAACATGTGTCTGACATTTGTGAAATAATTTAGTGGATCTTCCCTCAACAATTTGCTATTTACTGTCTAGCAAGTTTGTCTAGCAAATTAACCTGGGAGTAAAATAAATGCTGTCCTAGCAGTTCTAATGTATCAATTGTAGGTCAATGAGTCTTTCCCTATACATATTTAAGGTCAAATTCTAGTAATAAATACAATGTGGGAACATCTCTACAAAGGGCCTTGAGAGATGGTCCCTATATGTTCCATAATTGCCCCCCCTAACTCGTCGTAGCATGCAACGTGTTAACATGAGTACAAAGACCCGTAAGGTGGTCCTACACGTTCCATAATTCCCCGTACATGCCATATTTTCCTGAAGCCAATGCAGCAGATTTGTGATGGAAATGCAGGAGATTTGTGATGGAAATGGAGGAGATTTCAATGAAATGCTTGGGCTTTTTCTTCCCCCACTGACTTATTGAATCGTTGTACCAAACTTCGTTGATGTATCAACTACCAATTAATGAACTTTTTCGCAGAATGTGGACCAGCTGACAACACCGTCATACATTTAATAGAATAATGGCATCGTTTAAATATGCTCGGATGATTTCCTCGAAATAAAACTGGTATGAAATCATAAAAAAAACATTTTAACAACCACCAATCAACTGTGGTCGAGATATAGTGATGTCCACCATTATGATATTAAACAATAAACAGCCCATCTCATAGTGATGTCCACCATTATGATATTAAACAATAAACAGCCCATCTCAGTAATTTCTGGGCCATGTCGTACTTAGGTCAGCCTCGTCATAAAGCAGGTGCTCGTTATAACGATGTGTATCAATTTTGTTCTGGCATTGCCACTCACTCTGTCCCAATCTTATCACCATCACATGACCATGGCATTCTGCTATCATCGGCCTCTTTGTTATTTATGCATTGCAACGTATCCTGGAGGTGCATTTATCGGAGAAAATGGAAATGACCGAAATTTATCGATTGTCGACATAGTGCGTAACGTGTTCGCAGCTTTTCCTCGTGGGTTGGACACTTATGGTCTGGTGACTATTAGGATAAAAGTGCTCTATTTTCAACTTTACCTTACCATGAAAGGCAACAAGAGGTGTTATATACCAAAATGTTCGGTAAGGTCTGCTGCTTCCAAAAAGGCGGGAGCCTTTCATGGGACGATATAGCGTTTTTCGTAATCCAAGATGGCGTCCAAGATGGCGGCCATAATTTATGAATACTCATGATAGTATATAATGATTGTGATTTTTTTATTTATGTATAAACTGACAGGTTTTAGCCTGGATATTATTAATTTGATGATGTCCATTAACTGGACATACTGAACTGACCACTAAAAGGTCAAGGTCAATGCCATTTCAAGGTCAAATCATGAAAAATAGCTGAAAAATAGATATTTCCTCTCTAACTTTCTTGTTTTAGCAAATGTTTTGTATTCAAGTAGGCATTAAATGTGATAAAATAGTTTGTAAACATATATTCTTTAATTATCCGTTCAGTTTTCAATTCAAAATATTAAATCTGACAATATTATGCATGTACACGTTGACTGAGAAGGTATTCTTAGGTAACTGCATCCGTAATTTAAAATTCTAAGTTTTCTAATAAAAAGTTGTCATTCTAATGTTACATATATAGATTAGTGTTTGTATCAACATTGCTTGTATCTAATTTATAATTTACTTAAAATGAACTTGAATCCGACCACAAGGTCAATGTCATTTCAAGGTCAAATTATGAAAAATAGCATGAAAATGGATATTTCCTCTCTAACTTTCTTGTTTTAGCAAATGTTTTGTATTCAAATTGGCATTAAATGTGATATTATAGTTTGTAAAGATATATTCTTTAATTATAATTCAAAATATTAAATCTGACATTATTATGCATGTACACATTAACTGAGAAGGTATTCTTAGGTTACTGCATCCATAATTTAAAAGTCAAAGTTTTCTTATATAATGTTGTCATTCTAATGGTACATGAATAAATAAGTGTTTGTATCAACCTTGCTGGTATCTTTTCTACAATATTCTCTAAATGAACTTGAATCCGACCACAAGGTCAAGGTCACTTCAAGGTCAAATTATGAAAATTGGATATTTCACTCTTCTTTTCTTGTTTTAGCAGATGTTTTGTATTCAATTTGGTATATAATGCGACGAAATACTTGGTAAGCAAATATTCTGTAATAATAAGTTCAATTTGTGATTCAAAATAAAAAAACTGATATTATTATGCATTGACACGTTGGCCGAGATGACATTTCTAGATAAATGTTTCCATTTTTAAAATTCCAAGTTTTCGAATATAAATTTTTCATTGTAATGATATTATTAAATGTTTGTTTAAATGTTATTCCTATAAACTTTTACATGTATTCTAAACTGACTTGAAAAGGACCACTCAAGGTCCATGTCATTTCAATTTCAAATTACAAACGTACCTGAAGAGTGAAGATTTGATATTTAGTGGCAAATTATACATATATGCAAAATGTTGTAGATCTTCATCTATCGTTTTACTATAGATGTGGTAGCAGGTACTCTAAATGTAATTTATTTCATTAGAAGAAGTCTATATTTAAGGGAAACACAAAATATATAAACAATATCGGGACAGAACATTATTTCCTGGAAGTACTGTTTACTGTTTCTGTACTCGGCTGGTTAAGTTGAGTGCGGCCTTCCATGTCTGCTTTCGAAATTTGTTTTAAACCCTTGGCTAATATTTCTATATCTGTCCGTGATGCTTGTGTGTGTAACACATCTTATAAAGAAACTTGTTCGTTTGTTGTACACGTAGCAACGAGGACACTTCCGTCAAATAGAGACTAGTTAACTAGAAGCCACGAATGGCTGTTCCAGTCACCTTTATGAAACCACAGATCAAGGTTATATTCATTTAAAAAGGTCGATTGTGAAACAAGTTTTCAACTTATATTAATCACTCTCAATACCCCCATTCCTAATGTTATCCATTGCCACCAGGGTATGAATTGGTGTGCCATATATATATTTGGACCTGATTATGTGTGAGGTACTATCGCATGCAGGGTTGACAAGTATTGCATATATCCATGAGACACAGTAAGGGCCTGATGTGACTTTACTCGGACATGATGAGACTACAGGTAAGTATCTATTGGGCCTTACACTGTTGTAGTCTGTGGTGGTTGAGTATCCCTTTGTGCTTGGTAACTAGTAGTGGTAGGTACCTAATTTTGCTATGGCTGTATTTGGCTGTAGTGGCTTATGGTTGGTACCAACAAGGTTCTGGAATTGCTGAAATGTGTGGAGTTGAAATCTATATATGGCATGTGATGGCTGGACTTTACAGTGTTAAGTAACAGACAGGACATTAGATGACTTACCTCAGTGTATGTGAGTATATCTATGGCATAGTGTGGCTGTACACAAAAGTTGTGAGCACTTAATAGGGCCTAGGATGGTTGTACTTGGTAATGGATTGTATCAGGTATGATCTGGTGGGACTGCATTTAGAGGATAAAACTACCATTACAGCTTAACATCTCACTAATTGATGGTGATTACTCAATAGAGTCCATAATGACTGTCCCTAAATTCTGGTGTGGCTGTAATTGGTGGCATTGAGTACCTTATATGATCTGGAATGGCTGTAGTCAGTTGGTGCATGTACTCATTTGGACATTTTATGCCTATTACAGGTGGTTGCAAGTACCACATCGGGCCAGGTATATGTACTTCATGTAGTATGATTATACTCAATGGAATGAGTATAGTATGGCTGTATCTGATGGTGGTGTTGAGCCTTAAATGGCTGAACTTTTGAACCATATTTTCCCTAAACCACCTTGTTTTGCTGAACTCAGTGGTTGTGAGCACCGCTTCAGTTGGAACAGTTCCCCCTCTAGACCCAATATGACTTTTTTTAAGTGGTACAGAGTAACCCTTACGGTCTTATATGGCCATACTCAGTGGTTTTAACAGCCAATGTTGGGCAGATATGGCTTTGATTGGTACTGGCAAGTAACACCTATGACCTAATACGGCTGTATGGCTATATTCGGATATTTTGAGAAACCATTGGGAGAAATTCAATACTATAAATGTGAAATCCAAAATTATTGGTAGTAGGAACTGGTAAGTAGGGTATGGGATGCCTATACATGTAACTTTTAGTGTATAGAATCCCCTTTTGGGAAAGGATGATGTGTTTGTGTTTGTCCCCCAAGGGTTAGGGGATATTGCTCTGTGCAGTTTTGTTACTATTGCTTTTTTACAGTATGTATAACAAGAAATTATTTGAAAATATTTTTAAAGCATACTTGCACTTCTCAAGATAAAACAATAATGTTTGATTGCCATATTGAATATTTCCATTGAATTTGCTGATTTGTGAAATTAATATTAATCATAAATTTCTATTACTAAAACTGCTAATGAAATGGTATGTACACTTATCTATCGTAATCTGCAACAAAATACACTGACAAAATACTTTATAATTTTAAAAGAAACAAACTACCAGTATGTGTTGTTTCGAGTATATTTCCAGACTTACAAATTGAAATACAACTTTTTGATAATTACAGATCTGTGCCGAAATGGGTCAGTATGGTATATTCGGGCCCCAGTTTGTAACCCATCCAAAGAATTTTGTTTAAATGTTATAAATGTGCTGTTGTCATAGTAAAACTGGCATTATTTTGGCCGCTCAACATCACACACTGTTCTTCCAGGTTGATAAAATAAGTTATCCATTGATACTTGCTTGTACATTACGTATATTTGTGTATAAATTGCGTAAAATATGTTCCACCAAATAATTTTCAGTCACAAAATTTGATTTGATTTTCAATTTCTATTAAAATATGTGGCTTCTAATGAAATGAATTACACTAAATATACCTGCTATCCCATTTACAAAAATGCAATGTAGATCTACAACATACCTCATTTCATTGCAACAAAATACCAAATATTCAAGTACTTCAAAGGTTGTAGTTTGACCTTTAAATGGCATTGACTTTGTCCTTGAGTGGTTGGTTACAAGTTCATTTAGAGTACATTTTATAACATAGCTACAGTAATGCTTTTACAAATCCATAATCAAATCAATAATGCTAATAGAATGAAAACTTTGAACCATACAAATGTATTTGAAACTTAGAATTTAAATATGGAAGCTTTTATCTAAAAAGGTCATCTCGGCTAACGTGTCATTGTAAAATAATGTCAGTTTTTTATATTTTGAATCACAAATTGAACTAATTATTACAGAATATTTGCTTATAAGGTATTTCATCGCTTTAAATAGCAACTTGAATACAAAACATTTGCAAAAACAAGGCAATTAGAAAAAAAATATCAATTTTCTCGCTAATTTTCATAATAAATGCAGGTGCATTTGGCTAACCAAGGACAAATTTAATAAATCCTACTTCTAATTGTTGATTTCGGTTTAAGCCATGCTCGTATATCCTTCCTTTGAGTCGCTGCCAGTGTTAAGTATTTTGTTTTGGCGACTTCTGTTTTTTTAATATGAATTCTGGATTGGATTATGCAGTAATGTGCATTGATTTATCTGAAGTATATTTATAATCCTATTAATGGCTAACTTAGTCATTTGTTGACCACAGTCGACCGTCATCGGTCAACCCAAAGGGAAGTTTCTGTTTCTGTCATTTTCATGAGCATAGGAGCCGGGTGCGAGGGGCAGTCCCAAATGTCAGAACAGGGGGCAACATATCGTTACCCACACCACCGAATAATTCGGACCACATTCATAATTGGGGTCTCATAAAGTCTCGTAAGAGATAATTCACCATTGGTTCTTAGTGAAAATGTCCTTGTTTGTATATTTTCACTACACTCGCAAAAATACGAAACATATTCTACATGTAAACGACTTATCACGCAGCTGTTGAAAGTACTATGCATAAAGAAATTTTTTTCGATAGTTTGCCCCATGTCCTATAATTTAGACTTTGTGGTTCCCTTACCAAACCACTTCACTATGCAGGGTTAAGGCATGCTTTTTCGTGCTATTAAATCTGCCGAGTCCCGAGGGACGGTTGGTGCCTAAGCCCGTCAGGGCGAGGGCACCAACACTCCCGAGGGACTCTGCAGATGTAATAACACTAAAAAGCATGCGTAAACGCTATTATAGCATAAAAACAACACATTATAAGTATTTTTTTTGACATTTTGGCGGGACATTTTGGGCGACGTCGGGAAAACAAATGCGACGTCGCTTAGCAAACGTTACGTCACATACAAGTTTTTGTTATGAGCGTCGACTTCCGATATCGGCAAATACCAAGAAAACAGTGGCATTGGGGGTTTGTTTACGTTTATAATTTTACTATTATAGAAAATTGATTAGTAGATCTAGTTACAACTAGAATGTGAATTACAGTTCATATAACGCTGTAAATCATTTATTTTCGTCGGCTGGGTCCTGAAATGAGCATACTCAAAACTGAACACCAACAGCGCGTGCGCGCGAGAATCTTTACAAGAACGTACCCTTTTCCCCCGTTTAAGTATGAACAAAATCTCCGTTTTTATGCTATAATAAGGTTTACTCGGAAGAATTCGGACACTTACACGTGCAAGAATTAGTATGTCGATTTACATTATAATGACTGAAATTTGCATGGTTTCGTCCAGCTTGATGCTGTAAAATCATTAACATTCGTACGGGTTTATTTAATTTGTTGGATGGCCTCAACCACGAACTTAAATCCGTCACGAATATTAATGATTCTATAGTATCTGATTTAGTCCTTCGTTACTATATACACAGACATTTCGCTTACGACCTTATAAGACTAATTATCATATGCATATTTTAAATCTACATCATAAGGCGCTTCTTATGAGCCTACTTTCATGATAATCGGAACTTGTCATGTTGACCAAAATGAAGTAGAAAATACTTGTTTTACCAAATGTAAAGAGTGATTGTCTGACAGTTTTGCTTGTTTTCTCAAAATTGATTTTGTAGATACGAGCTTCTCATTTTAGCCTAGTTACGCGATAATACGACACGGTGTACTTCCATATCCAACTATTTGTCCCATTTGTATTCGCACATGTGACAATTTTTTACAATTGGAAGGCATGGGGACTCCACGTAAAATTGTCCATATGAAAATAACTATTTGTAGTTTGATATGTCTACAAAATAATGCACTAAATTTTATAGTTGTATCTTTATGGGATCAACCGCCTTTTTAAAGGTTTTTAACATGACTATGGCTATTATAGTAGAGGCCGAAAAAAGTCGGATCGAACATGTACACCTGTGGAATATACTACATAGTTTTTCTATCAGCGTATATTCAAAGATACAGAGATTGTGTTAGTCATTGGCTGAATTTGGTCCAGTATCAGGATTATGAGAATTACAACTAAAAAATGGTCGTTGTGACTAAAAGCTCGAAAGAAAAGCCGATTGAATTAAATTATAAACGTTTTCCACCAAAAATAGTCATAAGCTTATCAAAAAGGTACTGTCCGTTCAAAGTTGAATGATAACGCTTATAAATTTTGACTCGTCCTTCAGGTAAACTTATGTGTATCTAGGTAGGTTTAACAGTGTGTAACTGATTCCTTGCTAGCACTATTCTTTCGAAAGGGATAGTTCCCTCATTAGTATTACTTATTGAATCGACAGTTAAGAGTGACTTTGTGTTGTTCTTTTTGGGAAAACACATCATCTTGTTCCCTTGGCACAACTATGTAGTATTGGATTGTAGGCCTCGTTGAAAAGGGTCACTCGTAACTACTCGGGCATTTCCGTAACTGAGAAATACACACTTTCGTTAGATAAACACCGAGGAGTTCCTTTTGTGAAAGGGCGTGTCCATTTTACTTCGTACCCGCCTACAAGGAATTTTCAAACAAAATTTAAAACACTTATCTGTTTTGTTATCAGCATTTTCACGATGGTCTGGCTACGCTGTATTGATCATACCAACTCCATTATTCTGATGAAAATATACCACGTTCGTCCAGCAATCGGGAAAGCTCGGCCATTTCCGTCTTTCTCCGATAGGCCTAAATGGTCGGAATGCCAAATGGTCACTTATGGTCAGTAGAACAATATAACAAACTAATCAATAATTACCATACATTTTATTATTAGGTTGGTCAGTGTGAACGGGTCAAACGATATTACCGTCACTTACAGACACTTAACACACTCAGCCAGAATTAAGTCTCCATCTAGTTTGTGTACATATGAACTGTCCATAAGCTGGCTGACCGCAGGATGCCCTCAAGATCGGGTCAGTTAAGGACAACGGTCTAGCATTTGATAGTCTGTCAATAATAAATTGTTTGATCAAGTCATACGTAAGTTGGCTGGCATGCCAAAATCAACTTGATGAGAGCGGGGATTAGTACGTACAATCAAGGGGATATCAACAGGTCAGCGGGGCAAATTGACATGTTTTACTTTATTTATCTCACAGCTAATTTCAAGCTCTTTTAGCGAAATTCGCTGGCCTAGATATTGTAAATAATGGGTCGCTGTCAGAATTCGAACCTGACAATATATATTATAATGCATATTGAACCCTGTGCGAGCGACTGTTTGGTGCACTTTAAAAGCACTTACGCAATGCTATTACATTAAACTTGTACGCAAAACTGCTTAAAACCGGTATGTTGATACCGTTACTTATAAACGGACAGTGTGTCGAAACTGATAGTTACAGTTTCAATGAATAGTTATCTATGAATAAAAAGAAAGAACACTTCAATGTACACCTGTTTTTAAAAGACAATATATGCAACAATACATGTATGTATTTCCGGTGTACACAGTTTTAAGATTATTTCGTGGATATTATCTAGGAAAAAAACATAAATTTACTGAAAACAACTTCTATGCCCACGTGAAGTCTATTTGAAATATAAATGACCATCAATCTTGAATTTCCCTTCTTTCACTCGTTCTAAGAAACCATGGATCTACAATGATGAAGATTTTTTTTGACGTTTTTTTTATTAAAACGTTAATCAAACTAAGTAACCATGGTATCGATCGGAACTCCTCGGCGTTTATGTAACGAAAGTGCGTATTTCTCAGTTACGGAAATTCCCGAATACTAGTAGTTACGATTGTCATGGTGTATGGATCTTGCTAATGCTATATAAATTCATGATCACTCAAAGTGGTAGGCACATGGTTTCAGTATTTCCTATGAAAAAAATTCTGGTCTGATTTTTTGGAGGGATTTTTTTTTTCAATTGGGATTTTTTTCAGCAATTGGAATTTTTTTCGCCGATCGGGAACGGATTTGAGGCAGAACTTTGGCCTCGCACAATACCAAGAAAAGGATCTGTAAGTGCTTATTTTCATTAACATGGAAGTACAATTAGTACTTGTAAAACACTCTTTAGCATAATTATATGGTACATTAGCTAATTCAAAAATGCGTTATATACATGTTTTTATATAGGATATACTGTCACTCCGATCATTTGAAACCAAATATCTATGCTTAAAGTTCATCTCTCAAATTTTATGCCTATTAAAGTATAAATTCTAAGTCCTGAAAACCCAGAGATAACCCTAAAGTCTGATTTACATGTTCTACAATAGAAAGACAGAATGTAACATTTTCTGTAGAAACTGAAAGTTATTTGGTGATAAAATTCGAAATAATGTTCTTAAGAAAGTAAATTGATATTTCACAATTTGAAATTTTCAACTTCAGTTTTGTCAACATGGCATGTTCCGATGTACATGAAAAGTGGCACATAAGAAGTGCATCATGATGCTGATTTTAGAAATGCACTAGTCTGAAAAAAAATCAAAAGTAGTTCTTAGACTTCTCATTCTAAGTCAGCGAGATATATAACTTAGACCGAAATTAAAATAGTCTTTGTTTCACCTTCCAAACCTAAGCAGATATAGAAAAGGTAGGGAGGTAGGTTAAAAATCTCAAATTTATACTGTTGTCAAGGCATAATAATAATGAAATATAATTATAACTCTGACGTGAAATCCATCAGTCTCGGATTAAAATAGGTACCAGACAAACCTATAGGATCATACCAAATTTTTCATAAAAATACCATTTCAAATTGGCCAATAAAATATTTTGGGTAGGGGGGTCGGGTTGGCAGGGGAAGGGGAAACAAACTATATTTTTGTTAAGGCCTTATACATGTACAATGCATATATTCTTTGATAGTGTTTTAATTTATGTTCATGTGTTACATGTTACAAAATAAAAATCCAAGCGATTCAAATGCAGACTAAAAGCAAGTAATTTAGATCAGGGTTATATAAATTATACTAGAACAACTCGTTAAACAGGTAACAATTGCAAGCAAAAATTAACCTGCCTAGAAAAGTTAACGTTTTCATGGTTTTGTAACGTACGTCACGTTACGAGACGTTATTCTACCTTGAACACAGGACTGTGTTTCAGGTTGTCAATGTTTCTGTTGCCGTGGCAACCACAATTTTTGTCCGATTAAAAAATAGACGTACATACTCCCCTTATTGGTCCCTATCCACATACCAAGTTTCATAAACCAAGTTTGAGAACTTTTTGAGTTATGTCAGGATCCAGATTTTCTTGACCGACTGACTCACGGTGGGCAAATCGGACGGACGGACGGATGGCAAACCTATAGCCCCCTCGGGTCGAAAACCGGTAGGTGACTAATTGTTAACAAGATGTTTGGTTATTTGGTTAACTATATAGCGCATTAATAAATCATTATTTTTGGGATATTTCTAGATTCCATGTTTATATAATCGTCGTCATTGAAAAGATTATAAAGTTGAAACACCGGGTATTTACCTCCCCTCGGACGTGAACTTAGATAAGCAGTCGTTGTACAAGTATGGAACAGTAACATATAGTGACAAGCTTATGTAACGGCCCTCATTACAAAACTCAGTACAATAAAGTTAAATAAACAAGCACCGTCTTCGGTCTTCCAAGTATTTTTTTGGCAGTTCGATTTTAAGAATACATACAGATTGCGTGTACGATCATTTCACCAGTTTTTACTACATTTAATCGATTTAATGTTATAAATAACTGAGTTTAAGGCAAAATACTCAACGTACTATTCAAGTAACATCGAATCACATGCTTCGTCTGCTCGTAAAACGAAAAGTAAAACAGACTATTACTCAATGGAGCCTAATTACTACCACTATTGCAACTAATGTCGTATGCTTGCGCAAGCGAAATAGATCGTTCGGTTATGTTGGATATTATGTACAAAGTGACCGTGTCACGACGCGTCTGTAGGTTGATCATACGGTCATACATGTAGGTACATACGTATATGGTTAGCGGTGTCCCCGGCTGACCGATGTAGGTTGACCGTTGTGTGAACTCAACCTAAGGCTTATATCTATGACTGCTCCAGTTTGCGAGTTCACGGTGACCCAACCTAGTCAAATCAATAGTATGTATTTATCTAAAGTGGTTTATATCTGCAATTGAACAAACCCCCACCTCACTGATCCCCAGCATAGGCATATGGTAGCTGGATTTTGTAACTTACTTTTTTTCCCGATAATAATTGCTCGAGCTAATGTCACGCAAAACTACGACCGGGTCACGCTGACATAACGTATTCTATATTCCGAATTGCAGTCTCTTTACGTCAAGTAATATAAACAGCGGAACGGTATACCAACGATACTTATTATTTATCTTGTCATAAATGTTAAAGTTTTAACTCAAATGGATTTGTTCGGGGATTTTGTGGATTAAAAAGGTTTTACAGATAGTTTTCGCGTATATATGTGACTTACTTAATTTACGATATGAATTCAATTATTTGTAACAACAAGGTCAGTGGAAGTAGCGTCACATTTGGATATTACGCTACTACTATTATTTCCGCATCGGATGCGATTCAAGATGAAGAAAACGAAGAATATGACGGAATAAGATCATTTTAACAAGGTAAGATGTTTGATAAAGTCGTAAAACTCGACCAAAAATGTACTGTATTAATAATAATTAATAGTGTTATGTTAAATGTCGAGGATTTGAAGATATGAAACGCATGGTCACTTGGTATAAATGATAATTATTATACTTGTCACATGTATAACAATACTTGTAAATGTCTATAGTGATTAAAGGATTCTAAAGACGAAAGATGACTCACATAGACAATAATGTCAACTTCGATATTAAGATCGTTTTATTTTCCTCATATCATATGATTGCATTGCATGCGCATCAATTTAATCAAGACACATGACTGAGAAATATTTCCGTCCTTGGACACGAAGTTCCAGCCCCGGCAAGAGGGTGACCTAATATTTTTATTGTTTTAGGTGATTCAAAATAATTCCTCGATAGTCAGTATTAGTCACATTCTGAAATAATGCGTAAAAAATAACAGACGTTGATAAGGGCTTTCGAACATGACATGACTACTTTGATAACAAAATGGGGTCCTACAAATTCCGGAACAATACTGTTCTGTTCTGTTCTGTTCTGTTCTGTTCTGTTCTGTTCTGTTATGTTATGTTATGTTATTTTATGTTATGTTATACTATGTTATACTATGTTATACTATGTTGTGAATTTTGCTGCCAACTTGACAGATTTCGCGCTGCGTCAGAGTTAGAGTCCCTTGCTATATCGATTGCTTTTATTGATTTCAAACGACACTCCTGAAACTAAACAAATACTTTATTTGTTAAATAATAAGATGATGCTTGTATATATTATGATGAAATGTACTTAATATTAGAAACATAGAACGATTGATCAAGGCAATTATCTCCGCGTTTTTTATAGAATTGACTACGTTTAAAAGTACAACTCAAAACAATCAGAAACCCTAGTTTTCAAGTGATCGCAGTAAACAGTATAATTATGGCTCAACATTGGATATAATAAAAAAATACAGATGTTAAATATAGTTAACAAATATTATTTTTATAAACCCCTGTGCATAAAAACGACTTCAATGAGAAGAATACATAAAATAAGGGGCACACTAACCACGATCGTGATTGAGTGGTTAGGGCATTGAAGTTGGAAGCATGAGCTAGAATGGTCGAGTCCTGGCTGAAAATGTGTTTGATATAGATGCGTTCTGTTTGATGTGACTGTGAGACAGTAGAGACACTGGTACTTATGTGATGTACAAAGCACTTTCGAATTGTCCTTGGTATTGTCATAGCCTATGGTCATTTATGTAATGCATGCTCACGGTTAGTCTGTCTAACATACCCTATGTTTAGAAAGACAACTCCACAATCTACTCTTTTCTCATGGAATGATTTCCCTTTGTACCCTCAAACATAGATAATCGAGCCAAAAATAAACTCTAGCGAAAATCGAAAAATGTTATGCTATTTGATTGATAAAATATAGTCGGGTGGCCAGACTAGCTCACTGTTTGCCTCCAAGTGATCCATACGATCTCAGAACCCAGTTATTATTCACCACATTCAAAAGTCAACTAAATTAATGTGACATCCCCCACCATAGTGTTAAATAGTAAAGGTCCATGTGCTCGAAGAACCTGATAATTAATTACAACTTTCAAAACAAAATCGAAAGTTAGGTTACCTACCCCTACCACAGCGCGAATGAGAACTGGTCCCTAATTATTTGTTTGGCACGTTTATTAACACTTTTCAAAAGTCAGCGCAATTACCACGTGGGGTAATTAAGCCCACACATAACGTAAATATCAAACATGTATTGATGTACGTGTATAGCTTGGCTATTTTGACCTGAGCCTCACCTTTATGCAAGAATACATTACAAGGTTCTTGCTTTGAATATATCAATTTTCGCTAGCAAATCGTGCAATATCGGTATTTCATATTTGTGTTTTTATTATATCAGTCGAGCGTCTTCGTGATACTCCCCGATAATAAAAAACATACACTCGGTGTTGTAAACGTAGAAAATATATCGACTACCAATAGGTCAGGCTCATGTCAAACTGGTCAAGCTATAGTACATTGATGTGTGAATAAATAAGTCATTAGTTGAACTAAAACTAGTAGAAAATGTCAGACCAGGACATGGGCACTATATGAGAAAGGTCGGTGTTCCTGGTCCGAAAATATAGTCATCGACGTACTTTTATTCTAACTTCTATATGAATATATAAAGTCATTCATCGATTCAAAGTATGCATGTCCTTGATGTCTACTGCTCGGCCATTGGAGAACGTAAGTTCCATACTCATACTTCGTACACCAATTGGAGCATGTTCTTAGTTACAGAACAGAACGGAACAATAACTTTATTTGTATACATTTCACAGATTACAGAGTTATTACATGTGAATAATAATGGTACAATGGTATCGGTTATGGTGGTGCTAGGTATTATGTAATATAATACATTATAATAATTCGTGGGGATTGCATTCATATGACTACTTGCTAGTATAAAACATTGGCATAAATATATGAACATCAACAAGTATTTTCAAAATCATGATGATATGTAATGCGTATATCAAATATGGTTGGTGGATCTGTATGTAGCATTATTATATTATACAGAAAAGTTAAACATTGCAGTTGATGGAATTTCATATCATAAATCGAAAAACTCTGTTATTTCTTAATAACTGAACATAAAAATAGTATATGGCTGGGGATTCATTTTCTTATTTACTCGTAAATCATTTGCTACAAGTTTGTTTTGATTCGAAATTCTAAAAATAACCGAGTTTTTTTTCAAGTTTGAGCATGGAGTTTGAGTATGACAATGAGAACATGTTCTTTACTAGTATCACCGGGCCTGCCCGAGTGCATGACTTAACTTATTTGTACAGTCATGTCGCCTCCTGTCAAATGCAATTCGCTGTCATCATAATTAAGACAGGTTATACTGTGATAGGCTAACTTGTACTTGGTCTGTCGTTAATATTCGATAAGTCAGGTCGGTCATCGTTAAATATAAGTACATACGAGGGATGATCCAAAATATATACACGCATTAAAAAACGGGCAATATAACCAACACTGTGCATTTTTATTATCATGTTCTCAAGTCTGTCTCCTTAAATACTTTACGTATTATATACATGTATACGAAACAAACCGCTTCATAAATATAACCAATATCAAGCTTTCTAAATGCCATGTGCACAAGTACAGGTTACAGTATCACTGAAAAGAAATTAAAACAATAAAATGAAAAATGGGAAAATTTGTTTTTCAATTTCATTTTTTTTTTCAATGATACTGTAACCTGTGTGCAAAAGTATCCCAATCCACCCCTTCTTTAGACGAAGCAATACAGTAACTACTAGTAATATTCGAAGTGTTACTTGAGCAAACACAATTAAAATGAATTCATCGTGCATCTTAGGGCAAGATTGTGCTAAAAAAACCTCTTTTGCTTGTTCCGATTATTTTGTGACTATTTACGATACCCGAGCATTGTAAAACAAAGCGTATGACCCTGGACCAACTCAGGGTTTTTTTGTAGGACAATATGCAAATTAACCTTTAACAAGTAGCGTTGTCCTGAGAGCGGTCGCAAATTATTCAGCATCCGCACTTATTTAGATTAAAAGGTCCCAGTCCATCTTTGTCCACAGGGCTCTTATTTGACAGCTGTAAAATTAATTTTCTATAGCCATCGGCTGACCTTGAGACAGTTTTAGTGGCTTGATCTGTGGCATTCAAGCGTTTGGAGTACAATGCTTGTCAATAAAATACAAGTTCGCCAATAATGAGGGTCGTTGTAGACGATATCATGTTCACAGGCTGTATTCTGACATCCAAGCTGACCCTAAACACCTTGGAAATTGCCCGGGTCAAGTTAGGGTAAATGCGATATACTGTGCGCTGTTCAACACAAGGTCATTTCAGGTGAATAAAGACTAGATATCGCTAGTTGAAACGAACGCTGCGCAGATACTCTGTTCGTGCTAGAAAAATGTAATACGTGACCACAGCGATTGATCAAATTAATTTTCTATCATTGAAACATGACATTATCACCGCTACTGATTTCCTGAAAGTATTATACATGCTCGTTGTACTGCTTAAGTTCCTGAAATTATTATTATATATACAGCATGTATATATATATGATCGTTATACTGCTAAAGTTACTGATTTCCTGACATTATTATACATGATCGTGTTACCGCTACTGTTTTCCAGGCGAATCACTCGGGTTTCTCGCAGTGATACAAATCATATAATTATTATTAGAAATAATATTAAGAGCGTACACCACCATGCCGTACGTGTAATTGCTGTTATACATATCCATAATGTTAAACAGTTGTAAAAATGAAGCAGGTAAATTAAGAACCTACGCCTTGATTAAAACTAATATAGTAAAGGAAACTTATCTAGATGTTATCCAAAATAGAGATATCAGAAAATGTTATACAAAGCTTCGAATCAGTACACACAAACTCAGAATTGAAACTGGGAGATATCTTAAACATGACAAAAAGAAATTAGAGGCAAATGAAAGAATATGTGAATTTTGTAGCTTAAATGAAGTTGAGGATGAGATCCATTTTATTACATCCTGTGAATTTTATAAAACAGAGAGACAGTCATTGTGTAAACGTATCGATACAAAAATGATCAATTTTGTCGCCCTTAGTAATAAAAATAAATTTATTTGGCTTATGTCTAATGAAAATAAAGAAGTTATAATATCTATCAAACTATATATCTGATTGCTTTCAGAAAAGAAATAGTATTACACACATACGATAGATTGTAAAATTGAATTTAAATTAGAATGATATTGATATGCCTCCTGTAGCTTTGGATTTTAACATTTATTTGTTTACTGTTCTATATTTTCTTAGTTGTAGTTATTAGTGTTGTTTAGTAGTGTAAGAATCGTTATTTGTTATTTGTTAATGTATATTTCAAACTTTAGGCCATGTATATTTCAAAATTGTATGCCCATATGTGGGCCCAAAATTGGAAAATAAACAATATCTTATCTTATCCAGGGTCATAGGCCAAATCATGTAACTGTTGCTTCTGGTCTCTTGATGGATCTTTGTTTATTTCTCCATAGACTTTTAAGTCTTTAAGGTCAACCAGAAATTCGACGTTTGATATTCTGCCTTAATTAAATTGATGCACATTCATAACACATTTTTATTGTTCTCATAGGCTTTCAGCCTAATGGAATTGAAATTACAATCTATCTACATGTATTATCAAAAAATAATTTACGGACCTCGTACGAGACATTCTCATTTAATCGTACGAGGTCCGTACGAGCTGTGACCAGAATCTAAGAACCTAAAATACCTTTAGGATTTGAAATATTTTGAACTCGTAGCCTACTCGTACGAGTTGGTAAATCCGTACGGACATCGTAGGGCAAATGTGACCGTAGCATAACTGTTACTGTAGTGACATCGTCTTCACATGTGAAGTCGGAACATGACCAGCTCTAGTATCATTCGAAGTTCTATGACATATTGTTGAGCCTAAACAATAATACCACCCTTGTTAACACGTGGAGGGTACAATCATTATTTTTTTCTTTCTCGTTTCCAGAAAGTGGTTTGGGGTTCTCAGATTAGTAAATTTAAATACATGTACAAAATGTACATTATTATGTATGGCCGGATAGAATCTGTCGTGCATTATATGATCATCTTGGTTTTTTCATTCCGATCACCTCGTGTCTTTATTAATTGCAATTACCGGAGATAAACGGAAATTACCGAGCTTTCACAATTGCTCGGCCTTTATGCATTGCAATATATTAAGTGATTATTTACCGAAGACACACGGAAATGGCCGAGTTTCACGATTGACATGTCTGATGTCATATATGCAGGTGACCGACCAGTGACCGACCAGTGTCCCGTGTCCTGACAGCAGTTATTCCCCGTACATTGACCAATTATCGACAATATAATTTTATCTGTACCTCGAAAGGGGATTAATGATCAAAATGCTTGATAAATGCGTAAGCGCAGAGCATTTACCTTACTTGACCGTTCGTTGAGTTTCTTGTACATAACATATATAGAACAACGACCTGTTTTATATGACCATCCGACTGTAAAATTATAGGTCAGCATTATAAGCTATACATGTAATTCACGTACATATACTCAACTAACGCAACTTATGCATGTAATGTGTTTTCTTCAAATACTGAATTAGTGCGAGTAGATTATTATAAGCAGTTATGATTACTTGTTAAAAGCCAATTTCTGAAGTACCGACATCATTCAGCAGTAGAAACGTAATGCTTTGTCGAGATATTGTGAAAGACCTCTGTTGTTGTCTAAGAGGACTGTTGAAATATTAATGCAGTATTTATGCGCTATGTCATCGTAACCGAAAGTATGTAAATAGTTGACGGTGAACGGACCTGAATCTCGTCCATATGTTTTCCCCTGCATGTACACATAGGTGTACATGTATACATGTGCAAATTGTGCTATTTTTATTTATTTATCCTCGCACACATATGCTCAAATTATATACGTTTATGGTTTTATTACATTCCTACTCAAAATAAGTACTTTCATTTAAAGTGTATAGAACTATATCGGAAGATATTTTTTTCAGTTTCAAAAACTGAAAAACAATTATGCTTTCATATCCATTAGATCATTTTTCACTTCAGTTTTAACAGAAACTCTCTCTATGATTTATTGGACATGCAAACTGTCCATTTTTATACGAAAGTGTTCTAGAACACCCTATGAAACTATACTGAGCAAAACAGCTAACCGAACACTTTTTAAATTTGAATATTTCAGTATCCTGTACGTTCACAAACTTAAAATTTTGCATAGTTATTTCAATATAGATTGTGCACCTTATGCAGCTTACCACAAGAAAAAACATGCCAAAATCACTCATCCATAACGAAAAAGCTTCAATTCTCATTTTTGCAGGTTGTGATCGATTGCTCTCGAATTGTACAAGTTTTGTGTGTATGTTGTGTAGCATGGGTGTTTGTTAGTCGGAAAAACAAAATATTATGTCAAAAACATGGCGCATTTGTCAAAGGTAGGCCGCGGAAAAGCGGCAATTACGCTCCCTGGAGGGTATCAATCAGACAGATCAGTTTTACACAGATTTAAATTATCACAAACATTATTTCCTTTTCTTTCACGTGTGTGTGGATACCAATGCACATAAAATAAGCTAAAACAGTATATTGGGAATCACAGGAGCAAAGAAAACTAGCAAATTCAAGTGGGATAACTCTTGCATAATTTTACATCTTTTTAAGTTCATTCACTACATTTTCCCATAAAATTGTATTGTCATGCATAAATGAAACTCGTTGACTTTAAAAAATAATAAATATTAGTCCTGAGGACTTTTTTGCATGTGTTTGAAAAAACGTGTTTTTCTCTCCATTCAGTATACAGGACACTTTTGAAGTGCGTTCATCAGGTGTTCGACAAATTGTAAATGCCCGCTTTGGTAATAAAGATTGTTTTAAGTGTATATTCTGATAACGGAAACAAAAATAAATATTAAAATACTGAGAATAAAACCAAAATTCAGTCAATAATTACCCTCATTTATCCACACAAAAGATATTCGACCAAATTACCTCCCCTTGACCATTGAAAATTATAATCATAATTTTGAAAAATTAAAAAATCCATGTTTTTGTGACCAAATCGCATGATATCGAGTTTGACTATTTGTTTTATTGATTTGGCGATTAGTCTTTTTAAAATGTGTATGGAATAAACCTAAAATCTTGTATTTTTGAACGCTTATTCATGAATTTCAAGTTTATATGTCTGGTTCTGTTATTTCATGGTTCTGTGAACTTCCGTTTCGCATTTTTGAAAAAGAAACTACTTAAATCGCACCCCAAGATCGTAAATAACAAATACACAAACTTTCGTGCAAAAATATTAATAAATAAAAACGTTTTACGGTAAAAACCGCTGCTCATTCATAAAATATGCTAATTGTACATTTTGTGAATTTCATCTTGATGGGTGATGTCATTAAATACATATTTTGACGATGATGCAAATTAGATATTTTGACGAAATTTTACCACCAGCCTTCTAATGCTTTCATTATACTTCAAGCCAAGTTTCAGACAATTCCTATGGATAGTTCTATAAATATTCATAAAAAACATAAGCGTTCGGTTAGCTGTTTTGCTTAGTATATAAGAATCGTCTAATTTTCGACAATTTAATCAAAGTACACGGAACCCATCCGAAGTTTTAATTTGCAATTAAGGTAGTCTAGTATCGTACTAAAAACGATGCAAGTAATTATTTTGACATTGCATGACTGTTAAATATAGCTCTATACACTTTAAGGTAGACCTCAGTCAAATCGACACAAAATTTCATACAAATGTTCTGTTTTAGTGGGACAATGGTTAATGGTTATATTTTGCTTCATCCTCAACTGAAATTTGTAAAGCCGAGCCGTCAGCAGGTGATCTGAGGTGAACATTGGTCAAGCTCCTATTAATTTTCGGCGAGATGTCATTTGAGGACACGGCCCTATTAATCATCGGTAAAGTCCGTGGATATTCGGTGAACTCCGATATTTCAAGGTAGCCTGTTCGAAATGAAATCCGATACGGCATGCCTTTTGTTGTGGTGCAATTACCCGCACATGTTCAGTGCGCCAAGTTTATTGTACATTGAATGATTATTTGAAATGTAGGCCGTATTAACTTAAAAATCGACTGCACAAAGTTATGAGCTTTTGTATAACATAACACATTTTATTGTTCATTCGAACGAGGGTCATGGCAATCTAGGCGATATAGCAGTGTATTGCATACATGCTTACTAGTGCAATATACTTTAACTCGAAATACAGATTATATGCGCTGTATACATTTTGTAATTTTTAAATTGGAGCAACAAGGTCTCGTCTACAATTAAACCAATCGTGAAAGCTCGCTCATTTCCGTTTGTCTCCGGTAAATGTTTGCAAGCACAATGGCCGAGGTCACGGTGATCATATGCAATGAACTATAATGGTAGACATAACCTTGTTGCACTGTTGCTGCACCGAAGGGACGATTTGTAAATGTATATTGTCAAACATGTTTACAAGAGGAAATCCACATATGGGACAGATAACAGATTCTTGTACTTTGTGTGGCGATTTCTGTCAGATATTGCAGTTTTATTACAAACATCAGTCCCACATCTGATCACTGGCATCTAGGCCTTTATACATTACACCCATTCTGATCATATCGGTCTTTATGCACCATATGCATTGCAAAAGATACGTGTTTTGATAATATACGTATATATACTTATATTTACCGGAGACATGCGGAATTTGCCGAGCGACGAAATTTCACGATGGACAACCCATCATTGGCAGTGAGTATTAGCAGGATGAGACAAAACACATTATATCCAGACTTATAAAACCATACAGATCATCATCAGTTCGTAACATAATACTGGTATAGCTTGACAATAGTGAAGGTGAAATGAAAGTTGAAAGGAAAAGAGAAACTTGAAAGAAACATATCTCTAAGTGAAAACGAGCAAAGAAAGACTGCGTCATACCAAACACAAAAAAGGTTCCAGAGAGTCTCTCTTGCTTGATGCTCAGCAAGATATTGCTTGATGCTCAGCAAGAAACTGGTTTCTCTTCTGTCATACCCCTAGTGGAGATGGGTGTGGTGAGAGAGAGTATTATATAAGTTGGATATATTATACAATGTAGTATAAATTACAAAATAGTTCCACTTGTGGAGGACATTGGCGCGCCGGATTAACCACAGTTACAAAAGAACATTATTTGTCCAGTCATGAAATCGAACACGGCAATCGGGTGATAAGACGAGAGCTCCAATAACTACGTTATTTACTGTACGCTATTTGTTTGAGCTGACTTTGAATTTGGTAAAATGTGCAGTCATTCCAAAATTGCCCTGTCATTGGCGCATGATTTTAGCCAAACGTTTGGCCGATAAACTGCGGTTGGGTTATGGTCATCATGTCATGAGGTGTTCTTAGTATTTTTTGTCAGAACGAGTAACCGAAAACGACATGATTATGTAAGCATTACACTTTGAAATACGAATACACGGTATTTCAGGTTGCAGATTAATCAGTATTTAACGAATCTACTGAAAAACGGAACATGTACAGAACTGTTCAACATGCATTCAAAGTTACAAGGCCTGTATATCTTTTGTCTACATGTACGAGGTATGTAGATAGAGCAAACCTCACTAAGAGTATGTGTACGTGTTATCTGGTTAACATATGTTGGCAAGTATGCACCTAAACTCACTGATACACCCATTTGTCTGGTCAGTGCATATGAACACAATATTCGTGTGCATTGTAAAGTTTGCACTGACACCCTTGACCCGATGACCTATTTGCTTTTGGTCGTAGTGGTTTGTTCGTCAAGTTTTAGTGAGTATAATGGACAGTTGCACCGCATATAATGACCAAATACCGTATAACTGCGTCAATTAATTAAGTGGCCATTAGGTGCACTGCGACGACTGTCAACAGGCGCATCGTTATTTGACATTTAGCTGATAGAAAATTAGTCCGAATCATTTATACCGTTTAATACGAACGATAAATATTGCAAGCGTCCATAAACGCTGTCCTGACGTGACCCTGGATTTGTATAGTGTAGCGCTGTATAGGAAAAGCCTCTGTGTCAGGTTAGGTCAGTCGCTCAGTGACCTTACAATGACCCTCGTTTTTCGTTTAAACAAACCAACAGCTCTCATTTGATATCGGCTATTGTTGACCAGTGTGGTAGATGTCAGACAATTTTATCTAATATTCAAGATTCATAGGCAGTGGTCTAGTGCTATTGTGAATATATTTGACGATAAAAAAAACTTTCAAACAAAAAAGGATTTTATTTGAAGCACATTACGAGCATTCAGTTTTGCGTACGTGCAGCACCTTTGGATTTTTATTCAATTTATTTACAGTTAACTTCTATGGTTAATTATTTTCCTTCTCGGAAAGCTTGGGAATACAGGTAATTGTATTTACTTCCTTTCCTCTTATTGAAGTTATGAAGAGTTGAACTACAAGTTTATAATATGACGAAATTCATACATGGTTATAGACATTGCTGATAAAGATTTCAATGCAACTCTTTCGCACTTTAGAAGTTATATCGGGAAATCCTAAAAAGTGCCGGGTAATTCCAACCATGTGAGTTGTTAAGTAAATAAGAAAACTGCCAAAATGTATGCACATGTATCAGCATTTTTATTCTTTACTATGATTTAATATATTGATATCATACTTTTATTTTAAAGATGCCGAATAGAATCGTATATAATAACATGTATGATACATTCGCGATCAACCAATCAACAAGGGTTCTTATAAACTGATTATATCGTTACTAAACTGCTTTATAAGTTACTTGTCTGAACAGAACAGATCTTATTTATTCTTTCTCAATACATACAACACATGAAAATGAAATGAAATATAGTACAGGCCTGAAGCGAATTACATAATTTATAAAATATATCCATGAAGTTCGGGTTTCAATGTACTGTTCGGAGTTATGAGTCAGACAGGTCAAAAGTGCGGTGTGTTTTAATGTTAATAATGTCCACTTGTTCAAATTATTTCAGTCATGTAGCTTACCAGAGTAATTTTGATTGTTTTTGTTAAAAAGAACCTAAACGTATGTGAAACGATGACTCCTTTAACTCCTTTAAGAATGGCTTAGCACGTCGACTAATGTTTTGTTACTTAACATGTAGATCGGGGAAACTCTGTAGCTATTGGTACACTATAGTGTCTACCAAGAAGGCCATCGATTGCCTAGTCTAGTCATCCGATAGACACGATTTCGGTCTCCGGTGGTTTTCCTCCACGGTCGAGATTGTTTGACTAGTCATCCGATAAAGTGTCTTTTATAGCGCACGAGGTCCCTGGTTCGATCCTAGGCCAAAAAAACTTTAAGTAATTTAAATGATACTAGGGCCGGTTATATGTGCTGTACATGTATATAATGTTTGGTATTCAACAACAACAGGGACTGGTATCAGGTAACATCGTGATCGTCCGGTGTGGGGGAAATGTAACTCTGTAAACTCCATATGACTAAAATACCGCTGACCAGTAGGATTTCCATTTTTTTTAAACTATCATTTATCCATTTACTGGGGATAGCACAAACGGACTAAGCAGTGCTTGATATTACCCGTCCCCGTTTATATGAGTTCGGATTTTTTTTTGCAATTTCACACATTTTTGCTCTAGAAATACTAACTACGACGTCTCTTTTAAAACGGACGCTGCCAAATTGACATATAGAGAATATGCATATGTTTTAATTACCTGGTTTAACACGACAACACATAATTCGCATCCGCACATTAAAAATGCTTCGCCGGTGTTATTTTGATTAACAAAAAATATGAAAAATCGAACAGGGAAAGTAGTTCTGAAATGGTACAGTCGAGCACAAAAAACATAACTGAACTAGGATCATAAAACTTTAAAAAGCCGAAAGGTTTAATTTCAACTTCAACTTCAACTTTCAACTTTCAACTTCAACAAACAAACAAACAAACAAACAAACAAACAAACAAGAACATTATTATTGGTTCATATAAACAAAAAAGAAAGTACATACAGACATGCACAGTGTCATATACGAATGATAAGTTTTATGTTCAAGAAAAGTGTTTAAGGCGTAGATGTTTAATGGGAATTAATTAAATTAAGTTTATTTATTTAACAAATAATGATTTATATATAACTATAAACTGTCTCTTCTAGTATTAGATAAATAAATGTATGTAGCTTTTATTTTCAAAGTATGTGCATTAGATCTAGGACATTGCATAAGAAAAATAAATTTTCCTGTACTAGGTCAAAAACAAAACTATCGTGGTACAATAAAAAATATCGTGGTACAATAATTATAAAGAAAATATCGTGGTACAATATTTAATATACCAATGCATTGCAATCTTATATCACGGAACACATGACAGGGTAAATTTGAGCAGTCGCAGAACGGGTTATGTATATTTATATCGATCGTTCGCTACAGTATCATTCATGGGCGTTTTGCTAATTAGCACATACCCGCCTTTAAATGCCATGCGACACGCATCTTCTTGTAACTGTGTGGCGATAGGCTATGAATATTATATAAAAGGGGTTATGTGCAATATTACAATGTCAACGTGTTGTATATAAAAGGCATTGGTTTCTGCAATCATATTATTACATCGTCCTGGAAATCACTATCATCAGGTAACGGTTTCGATTTTCGCATTTCAGTTGCGGACTCATATATAATGCTATACATGGCAGCTCTGACTACAGGAAACTGTATTAATGATTAAGACTAAAACGAAAAACAATCTTTGTAAAAATTATATTTTCTTATTAAGGTAATATAAATTTCGAAAAAAAAATCTAATTTTATTAGAGAAAAAAATGATACAGTTTCCTGTGGATGTGACGGGACATTTAGAATTAACATTTTATATTCAGATATTTAATAACTGATATTTGAAATTAAATTAAACGCCATGTTGTTATCAGTATATTTTAATTCACCGTATAGTTTTAACATTCGGTTTCGAACTCTCTTTTGATAGCTGCATTCGTACGTTTCTGGCTCTGTGCAATAAAAAGGGCTATATTACTCAATCATGATGTCACGAAATCCTTCGTGTAAAATATACTAAACGGATTTAAACTGCGACCAAGATGATTAAGATCAGACAAGTAACGTTATTTATTTAAATATTGTATAAAAAGACAATTTATTCCAGATTGAAAGTCGCCCTTTTGACCAATTGATTATTGCTAGCGTAGACCTAGGTTAATATCAAAAAGTTATTTTTGTTACAACGACTGTTGTCCAAGCCATCAGATGATGCATTTTACATAATCATTGTAATTGTTCTAACGTGATTTTTTCGCTATTTTACCCCCACGAAAAGCATTCGTCTTATAATCAATTATCTTGAATGTTTCTGTACGTAGAGAACCAGTCAAAGGCAAAGAAAATGTAAGACTTTTAATTTGTGCTTTTCCCTTTTCATTGACATTAATTTTGACAATTTGACTCGGATCAAGAAAAACAGCACAATTTAATGTTGATGTTAGCAAGTTCTAATAAAACCATTGCGCTTTAAATATATAACCGCAATGTACTTTTTATATTTACTTTTGTAAAATACGTTTTTTTTGTTTGTTTTTTTGTTTGTTATTTTCGGTCTTGATAACTTCCTCGTCGGATACGCACGTTACATAACTACGTTAAGAAACACGTTTTATAACTAATGGATCGAACGTACATCCCGACGATGAATGACATGTTATTCAACAATGTTTAACTTAGAAAAACTTTCTTGGACAAACTACATTTTAAAGTTTTTGTAATATGGGGTCCATGTGATGGGGTTTCTTTACGGTTATATGAACTCAATTTTGGAAGTAGTCTCCAATTTACACGGTGGTATGTCTGATTTAAAGAACAATCAACAGAATGATCTGAAAGCAGACAAACACTCTTCAAATAAAGTTTAATCATAAAAATGGAGTGGTTTATTCTTGGTATACACTAGGTTATTTCGTATTTTTCATCTTGTAGCTGAAGTGCGCGATAATTGTCTGCGTGGTGAAACTATACCGTGTAACGAATCTGCTGTTGTGAATGTTTCCATCTCTGGATATCGCTAATTTCATTTTCATCTTGACATACACGGTCATTTTGGTTGACATATTGGAAAGGAAAACTTTGTATATTAAACAAAAAGTGTTGGTACGATTATTATATGGTACGATAAGTATATGGTACGATTAGTATATGGTACGATTATTATTACATATTACTATTTCGTATATATGTTCAAATATGTTCCCGGGGCATGGTAACCAAGTACTAGTACTAGTAGTCGGTAATGGTAAAGGTCACGGTGCTTTCTATCTACTGGCCTCTAAAACAATAGAAGTCATTTATTGTTGCTGACCAAACTCCATGTAAAACTTGAAGATTCTATGGCATAGCATAGAACGAAAACCATTTGGTCTACTGACAGACTAACTAGCCAACCGAACGATATGTGCAAAGCAATATCCCCTTATTAAAGATGAGACATGATTATGTAAGGTTGGTATTTTTTCCCTGAGTGCGCCCTTAATAGTGGTAAAACGTTCACAAGGACCCACACTAAGACGTTGCGCACGAAACTCGGACGTTTTATGAATTTCGGGTGGTTACTAAGAGTTGTTGACCATTTTCAATTCAACCGTTGAAGAAATATTAAAGTCTTATAGAAAGGTATTTTTGTAAGCAATACTGAACGGTTTAAACGGTTGGTGAAATGCTACATAAGCCACGCGCAAATTGTTGTTAATGCTATATAGGACATGCACTAAATTGGTGGCGAAGTGCTGGAGTCGAACTCGAGTGTCTCCAAATGTGGAAGCTCGGCCCTATCCGTTTGTCTCCGGTAAATTACAATATTGGAAGGCACTAATTTCGAGGTGATCAGAATGAGTATATTACGGTAAAGTTAAGAAACGGGCTAATTTTATTTTTGATGATTGTATTACCCTCTTTCTTACATGTACCTTTTAACACATTGAGACTATAGATCTATATGAAAATATGAAGAAATCCGTTATTAAGGTCATAGACATGAGAGGTTTTTAATAAATCTATAAACAATAGGATTCGTTAAAAATTAAACAAGCCCCAATCAGTCTTTAAAAAATACGATTTATTGAAAATTAAATTCAGTCAAATGCAAATGTTAGGAGTTAATGATACCTTTTTCTTAGATGAACTTTGGGAGGTAACCTCGGCCGTTTGTCATTGAACGATTGAGCGTGTTGTTGTGGTATATTTTGTTTATGTAACGTTAGTTGTTGTTGTAGCAATTTCATACGCAAACGAAGTAAATGGTTTTGAACAAGCGTTATAATATAAGTCTACGCAGCCAAAGTCTGTCCCTGATTATGGAATTATGTTGTAACTTGAATGCTAATTATCCATTGAGACATACATGGCGGCTATACCGCTGGCTTAGAATGAGAAGTCGTACGTGTCACTTACGACATTATAAGACTAATGCATATTTAAATTTTACATTCTAAGGCGCTTCTTATGAGCCTATTTTCATGAAAATCGGAACTTGTCATGTTGACCAAACTGAAGTTGAAAATGCTTGTTTTACCATGAGCGATGAGTGATGTTCATACAGATTTTGTTGTTTTCACAAAATATTGATTTTGTAGTTACGACCTTCTCATTCTAAGCCAGAGATACGTGTACTTTGCATTAAGGTGTCTCAAAGATCTATGGGTGTTTTGAAGTTATTAAATTAGATCTACAACTATTCCAAAAGTTTCAAAAACAAATATGTTGATGTTCATTAAACACTAATATTTTATAAATAGAATCTACACGAACACTGGACCACCCAATCCTAGCTGTAAAATATTTTGAAATAGGGCATTGTAAGTTCATTATCAGCGTTATCATGATTCAGTTCACATAGGTCATGCGTGCATTACATAAACTCGATGCCTTCCCAGATGGTTTCGTGTGGCATATTGCAATGCGATTATGTTCAAAGTGTTGAATTTATAGTTTGAACTTGTTCAGATTATAAGGCAGCGTGGTTAAATCGTGTTCATTTGTTTATACTTTATGACGTGAAGGTTGCATAAACCGAACTTCATTATTGTAATATATATCAATACGCCGCGCATGCGCTATACTGTGAGGGTCGTCTCAGGATAAATTCGAAGTTCATCTGAGGTAAACTCTACACCATGGGTTCATCTATCGGGCAGGCTATTTTTAGAGCACAGAACACTGTTCTTTTAACAAAACAGTTCAGTCACTCTGTTCCGTATACTTTAAGCCTTATTCATTAGTGAGCGTACCGAACTATCGTGACATGTCATTGACATTTTAAGATTTTAATAACTATGTCCCGAGTTGACCATTAGTATTCTATGATGTTCTGTTAGCGAATCAGTCAGACTGTGCTATTACTGCCGAATAGTTGAAAGGATTGCAACTTTACATGTTTGCGTAAGTAAAATATAATAGATAGCTAGATATTTTATTCTTCCTTCAATTTAGGAGTGCAAATTGACAATTAACGATGTTTTTTCTTTAGTAGATAAATAAGTGTGCGTGCATGTGCATTATGCATCGTTACAGTTAATATGTGTTTAGTTGTTATGTTATCCTAACGAAATCCATTGCCTGGAGTTTTTTTTGTAAATGTACGCGAATTGCTAATTGAAAACGCGAAAAAAAATGAAAACTTCAATTCTAAATCAACGATTTTGTACGAAAATTGCAGTGTTAATGCTAAGAAATTATTTTCCTATGTATGATTGGTCAGTTTATAAAAGAAAAAGAAACACGATAAATAATCTAAAAAATATTTAAAAGGCTAGATACATATGAAGAAAATACCTGAAATTTCAAGTCTGTTGACGGAATTTGTGTGAAGGTTTTGTCTTTAAAATTATCTATCTATATTCAAGATTGCGTTGAATTAAATATAATGCTATTTTATATGGATCTAGCTATATAGATACAATGCTTAAATGTATAATACGGTATTAAAATGAAATAAATTAGATGAATACGCATCTACGGTACGTTTTCCTTTCCAACATATGTATGAAGCGAAAATATTTATTTGTGATACCTCGATGGAATAGAATTCGAGCTTACACTGAAGTCAAGAAATATTCTCTATATATTTTATTTCTACTATTTCTAAATAAATTTGATTCATTCAGCCAAATGAATATTTCTAAATTTGATATTTGTAAATTTTTGAAATAAATAATATTGTGGAAACACAAAAACATGTGCTTTTTTATTTTATTCTTCACAAGATAATGTATAGTTTAATATACAAGTAATAATTGATATCTTCCACAGGTTTTGATATTTTATTTAAGAAAATTTGGATTATAAAAAGTACCAGGATAGAACGTTTCTAGTACTATAAAATATTTTCTTTTGTATGGATATTTATTAAAAAATCGCACAATTCGTTTTCATTGAAGGTTATCTTCACCCAGGCAAACATTTAACTACGTGATTCATAATTACATGAATTCAATTTTGAATACAAAATTTATTTGCTCAATTGTTTAGGGCTTATGAGGTTGCGCGTGATCGAGATCGAAATCCGCTCCAGAAATATATAAAAATGAACGGAAAATAAAGTTGTATTTATTATACTATAATGGTATACGAACAATTTGTAGACTAAATAACTTATTATTAATAATAATAATATTATTATTATTATTATTATTATTCGAATATATTAACAAATGTATATTGAAACCCGTCAAACGACTCTAAACATGCAATGTTGTATATCAAAACGTCTGAAATTTATTAGAAAAAAACAACAGACGAATGAAAATAAAGATCACACCGTGATCTTCTGGTAAAAAGAATAAATTTAGCAAAAGTATGATATGTTTCACAAATCAAGCCGAATGGCAAGCATAAGTACGGAATGAAAATGTTGCGTCACTTCAGAATAAAATAAATAATTGCGCAGATCAAGTGTTATGAACTGTAAATTCTATTACAAGGGGAGCAACTGCACCATAAATTGTGCATATTTCAATAATGGTCCACGAGTTGCCTCCCTGAAATTTCAATATATATCGCAAAATGCCGATTTTATCCGTTTCACCTGGCACAACATGACATGGTGTTTCTGATTTCACCTGCTAAGACCGTTTAAAGTACTTACATTTATATTTGTGATCGACATATAGATGTTCTCATTTCTAAAAACATTGGAATAAAAGTAACCTATTGAATTTAAGGTGGTTATTTTGTCTAATCTTTCTCTATGTTGTTTAACTGTATAGCCCTTGCGAACAAACCAACATCTGCTTTCCAACATGTATGATGTAACTATGCTGGGTGCATGAATGACAGAACGTATGTGAAAAATACTTAAAATACAACATACTTGGGAACAAGCATCATACTAAATGTCCGCCAATTATTTAGATTGGATCAACTTCTGAACGAAGTGTTTGCAATGTTAAGTTCAGAACCTACAACATTATTACATAGGACTTCTTAAAATAAGGGATGTTCTGAAATTGTATAAAAACCCTAATTACGTAGTTAAACAAGGAGGTACGCGACCAATGCATTTTTATAAGTAGAAAACAATTTCGCCAATAAGCAAATTATCTTTAGAAACGTACGTTCTTTGTACATTGTAATCTTTACAGCGATATTCCAATGTTGGAATAGTATTAATATTGTAATAACTCCGTAATTTAGAACTGTCCGATCATCAATCCGTGGGTTAGCTAAATCCCTATCGGCATTCGTGACGTCCCGACACCTTTCTACTTAAAGGCATATTCCGAGGGATAAAAACTGAGAAAAAGTTCAAATGCAACTGGTATACGTAATTCGAAATGAATATAAAAAGTTAAACAAAAATAAAGACAAAAACACAATTTCAAATGTATTTAATGTATTTTCTTCGTATTTTTTCAGATGTGAATCTTCTTCATACGTTGAAGTTGAAGTAAATACAACAACAAAATGCCACCTCCGAAGAAACCTAAAAATGGAAGGACGTCTTTGGAGCAATTCTTATCCGAGGATGAGCGTGGACATGGTCCAGTTCGCTTGTCAATGGAAGAGCGAAGCTATGACGGGAACAGCCCAACGGCTTCCGTAGACGACGGGTCGGACGGGGAAGTGTTCGTTAAATCGGAAGATTCTGTCTTGGAAAATTCTTTAAAATTGGCACCTGGTGAAATGCACCGTGAAACTCTGTTTCAAAAATTATTCCGAAAATCACAATCTATTGATGAACAAAAAGTGCCCGGAAGTCCCGAGCAAGAAACGCCGTCACCAACAACGTCGCCAGTGGAAGCGGGTGAGAACAAGTTTGGAGCATTTAGGTCTTACCAGGAGCATATCAGACTACAAATGGAAAAGAGACATGAAATGATGGCAGTGAAAGCTGAATGTGTGTCTCCAAGACAAGAAAAATTGGAACATATTGCCCCCCTTGATAAATCGTTTGAAGCCAGTTCGTTCCCTGTGCCTAAAATGTCACAGGAACAAGGACGCTTGATCGACACTTTGGTAGCGTCTGCATTGGCTAGCAGTGCGGCACAGACTATTATTTATGGAGGTCGACCAACGCATGGATGTGTTGCGTCTATGCCTAATCTGCCACGAGGACAACAAAACAATTCTGTCAATATGTGCAATGCGCGATCTTTTGATTCCGAGCCTCATGATTTGTCCAAGAAATCGGACGCTATTAATACACTTTTAAGTCACAGAATCGGTGATAACTACTTAAATGTCACAGAGAAAGACAGACTTCAAAATGCTTACCGTGAATGGGCACTCAAGCAAAACAAAGACGTTACTTTTGAACGCAGTAAACATTATTTGGAAACACGTAGTAGAATTGTTGGTTTACTGTCGGAACGAGTCGTAGATGGTCAAAAGGAGGACCGTTCGACTGCAGGAAAGGAAAACATTGTTCATCCTGTTCCAACTCGATATAATAATGGATTCTTTGGACATGCTGGGCTTAATGGCCTATTGAACGGGTATCAGAGATACGACCAACAATCACATCATAGGTAAGTCACATTTACAATTTTATGACCATATGGCGTATAAATCATACAAATATTTCAAACAGCATATTCTATTAAGAAAATACATGTGGTATTCGTTATTTTGACTTATATTTTTGTATCAGGAATTCAAGTTGTATCCATCTTCTGCAGCAACAAATGGACCGCAGCTAGTTGTTCTGTAAAGCTTTCGTCGCGTTGTACACACCGATCTTGTTTACACTGCGACCACTGCACATTAATGCTGCTCCTTATAAATATTTAGCTCTTTTTGCCCTGTATACATTGTTATGTTCTAACATTTAAATATTTTTTATTTTAATATCACACTAAGCTGCGTAAATCTGATGGTTCACACTGCGCTAAGAAGAAATAAAAAAAAGTTGCTTTCCTTGCCATTGTGCATGTCTGGAGCAGTTTAAAATCAGTTTCCGCCTTTTTCTAAGAGTACACAAATATTACTCTCAATAATTCTTATTTTTGATGTACATAAAAAATCAACATAGACTAGAATAGCAGGTTCAGCATGTCAAAATGTTCAACCAAAAAGTCGCGGTTACGAAACTGCATGGTTACGAATGTGACTTATTCCACGGAAAACACGCCCACATGTCAATCAAAAGCTTAACACATTTTTAATTGAAACACTTGTCTGTACATAATTGAGACGAAATGGCACCAATATATTCGTAAACATTGCTCCGAATTGCTGCATTTGTATTAAGTGCATGTCTAGAAGAAATCGTCAAACGTATGAGTGCGTGTTTATGAAATCGTCCATTTATGAACAGAATACGGACATTGTTAAATTTCGGATAAATTTAACCTTAGGCAGTGGCTAGGATTACGGTACCGTAATCCTAGACCCACAGCCTAGGATTACGGAAGTTCCGTAATCCTAGCGAGTCCTAGCTAGGGCTGTCTAGAGTTACGGAAGTTTTTATATCGAGTACAATTAAGCGTGCAGGTCGCCTTATATTGTATGTTGACATTAATATTTCATGAATTTATACCAATATTGGTATATTTACCATCGAGTAATCCGTTTTGGTTATGGTAAAGATATACAGTATGGTAAATTTAAATAATAAACGGCGGAAAATATGCAAATACTTTTGATACTGTATTATAAAGCATGTACTTTTATCTACGCATGGATAAAGGTATTAAAATTCGGAAAATATATTGAGATAACAGATAATAGCAGGATTGAACAAGAATACTTCAACATATATCATAAATGCCGCTCGTGTGATCACCAACTTATATCATAAATGCCGCTCGTGTGATCAGAGTAAACACGAACGTAAATACACGAAGGTATATACGTTCGTGGAGCAAAAAAAACTGAGAGTTGAATTTTATTTTAAAAATGCATACAGAATCGATTGTTTACATAATTCTAGTTTTAAAAGATTCCTAATGACATGAAAAGCGTAATCAGTAACAAATTAAAACAAATATTTAAGAAACTAAATATGACCATATTTGGAATTCGTATCACTACGCGCTGTCACAACGTAGATCCACTAACAGGCTATGTAAATTGTGAATCAGCAAACGGTTTATAGCAACTTAATGTTTATTTCGAGGACCGAATGACGAACAAACATATCAGATCTATTACCGAAATTAGCAACACAATTTGTTTCAATCATGACAATCAATTTCAATGGAACTACATTTGTGTATTCGACCACGTACATTAATTAATTTATAAACATTCGGACTGCCTCTATTTTCTCCCCCTGCAAAGACGAAATATTAGCGAAGTAAAATTCGAAGCATGAGATACTGATATTTCTATTAATTTGTCTATAAATATACCAATATTTGTGTAATTTCATGAAATAATGATGACATCATGCAATATAAGGCGACCTGCACGCTTAATTGCACTCAGTATAAAAACTTCCGTAATTCTAGACAGCCCTAGCTAGGACTCGCTAGGATTACGGAACTTCCGTAATCCTAGCCTGTGGGTCTAGGATTACGGAACCGTAATCCTAGCCACTGCCTTAACCTTAATATCTTTAGAGTCTACAGTAGAGATGTAGATCTATAAGAGAGACAGAGCTGAGCTAACGAAATGTATGGGTTCTTATTTATGTTTTTACGTTTTTTAAATGTATACATTTATTATTTTCCTTAACACCAACTCGATCAGTGCAGTTGTAAACTGAGATTTCACACGACTAACCAACCATCAGTCGAGTGTGGCTAAACGCTGCATACCGTGAAGAGGTCGAGTAAAGCATGTAAACTGACCATCGGTCAAGATCGTTTGACCTAGTGGCCAATACATGACTTTGAACTAGGTTATACTGTGCTAAAAGACGCCCTTTCTACCTATAATCTCCAAGCATGGATAAAAGTTGCTGTGACTTGTATAAATCATGATTATGACTTCTGATGTTTTAAACTGCTAATTGTACAGTTATGTTGTTTATATATAATGTTCAATTAATATTTATTATCACCTTATTGTTTAATTGATTGTGAGATTGTATAGTATATTGGGTTAGTTGTGACACTAATATATTATGCTTCATGCCCAAGTTCTGGCACTTACTGACTTCCCTTTTGTGTATTTGTGTAGGTAATTGATAATTAATTGAATTTCATTAATTAGAAATTTTGCTATTTTAGCTTAATTTTAATTGGTATAATAACTTACTATTAATTATGGTGTCTTTTAGAAATACTCAATTACTCATCTATAGACAAATGCTGGGCAGAATGGAACATTCCTGTTCAAAGATTTCAATTAGGTCTTTGATAATGATATGATTCAACTGATAACAGTTAATATAACCAGGTTGACTTTATAACAATGTTATCATAACATTATGTGTTATCATGTCAATAGGCTGCTAGTAACATGATAACGTTTTTAGCTTGCCCGCAAATGAAGTATACCTTTCTTTACAATTTATTCTTTGTTTTATCAATTTGAACTGTTGTATAATATTGAAAGAAATGCAATGTTTCAGTAAACTATAATGTCCTAGCATCCCATTTTGTTAGTATTTAAACGTCAGTCCCTAATTTGATTAATGCTGATTGAATGAAAAATATACTTTATACATTTATATACCCAAGTGAGTGAAATGACTGACAGAACAATTTAGAATTTTTATAATTGCGAACTGGTTGGCATATTCATTGTTATGTGATACTTGCTAAGTGATACCTAGTACCTGCTCATTTTTCATCTACAGTGGTATTGATTTATGTTATATAAACTTCACAAGTACTACTGATATTAATAGATACCAAATTACATGAGACTACTGTCCGTTCTTAATAGATATATATGCAGGTTCCAAACGAAGCCAGTCCAATACAATATGAGTTGTTTATATACATGTATTTGTCAATATTGTGTAGTGAGTTTTAGTGTTACATACACTGGTCTCTTGCTGGTTACACTTTCTCTTGACCAGTGTTGAGTATGTACGGTAATGCTCATTTCATGCTACCCAGCCATCCATTTCGGCCACTCACCATTGGCTAATGCAAAAATTCTTAGCTAATTATGTTGGAATATTCAAAAATAGCATGTGCCCAATGCATTTATAACTCAGTTGATTAGATTTGTGAAGCTCTAATTACTTAAGCAGCTGTACTATTATTGCATTATTCTGTGTTATTGGGCTAATAATATATTGATAAAAGTTGGTTAATCAGCTATGTTAAATCACGATGTACATGTTTGTTTGCACTAAGACCTGGTCAGTTTTAACATGTTAGTGTTAAGATTGTATGTGCTATTCTTGGAACAAAGGAGACTCATAAATAAGTGATATATAACTCCTGGAGTAAGCCTGGACAATTCTGAGAAGGATGTAACTTTGTCTATGTCTGCTTGGTGTTAAATTTTTTTAAATTAAGAGTGGAATAACTTATTAAATGATGTGAATTGTGGAACACTACCTTTAAAACAACAAATGATTGATCTATTAATAGACTGCAAGTGTAATGTTGCTTTCTGGTTATTGTATGGGTGGATTATGTCGATAGTCGTTGATTTACTGTTGCTGTGAATGGAATTTTTATACCGAAACGATGTATAATGACTATAGCGTAATGAGCGATGCAGAGTTTCACATGGGCAGGAATTTTGTGGAAATTAAGACCGAATATGACGGAACTGACTATGTCAATCTGCCACCTCAAAATACACATGGCCCAAATAATGCATCGGTGTTGAAATTATTACAGGACCCTAATGAAGCATATAATTTAGGGTAGGTTCATATTTCGGATTTGTCACACAATCTTAACTCAGTACTGTAGTGCAAGATGGATGTTAACAGTCAGTAATTTAAAAGAAGCTCATTGAGCTAATAAGACAGCCCCTTGTCTAATTCTGGATATATGTCAGGGCTGATCTGTATAGTTCAAACAAAAAATAATTGTGTTGATTAGGGAGTTTACAAATTGATTTTTTTTCTGGTAAAATACTAGATACAAAAAATAGGATAGGTGGGTTAAATTGGACGACATGAACTTCCTTTTGAAAAGTGTTGAAAACAGTGAAAGTATAGCAGCTACTCTGAACTCTATGTCATTACTAGTTACATCAATATATGTGAGAGTTCAAAGTTGAAACAGAAACTGAAAGTTTTTAAAAATATATAAATGTGTTGCTATGATACTGCCTTTTGAGAATATAATTCTACTGACAATAGTGTGAATATACAGGAAAAACCATTTTGCTGAAAAAAAAAATAGTATTTTTTGCATTTTACGCCAGACCTAATACAATGTAAAGTCCTTTTTGTAGTCTCCCTTTATATAACAGGGAACTTGACCAAATTACCTCCCCTTTCAACCATGTGTTGTTGGTTCATAAAAATCATATACCCAGGACAGGGCTCGAACCTGCGACCTCCCGCTTGCATGTCAGGTGCTCTACCAACCGAGCTACCCGGGCTGATGACAGCACATAGTAACTGTATCAGTCAAATACTGGCCCTGCAACACATGTCATAAGAGATCACCATGTAAGAAAAAGTCTGATGACATCATGTTTATAAATCTGAAATATATTTGCAGGGAATCCCATGATCGCCCCCCATCTAAGGCAGATGATGCTAGCTGTATGGTATCAGGTGGGAATTACATGCCAGTCCAGTCAATGATGCCTCCAGCCTCGGTGAATCAGAGCCCAACATCCACAACATTAGATCACAATGATCCCAGAGAAAGATATCATCCGGCACTTTTGAGTCCACATTTTCTAACTGATACAAGGCGAATGAAGTCAGAGTCATCCCATGGTAACTATTTTGTCTTATTTCATACTTTCACTCAATTCCTGAAAGTTGCATTCACGATTAATTAGCCTCTAGATTGCAGGGGTGTAGCCATGCTTGAATTGATGTTACGCAGGGGCACACAATGCTTGTGTTGAACTTGAAGTCTGTAGTCCTTTCATTTGTGGAAATTTTGGACCTTACTGCCATTTTGACCAGATAGATATTTTTACTTTTCAAATTTATGTCAAATACAAATCATGAATGACCAACTATTGCTGGCTATGCCCCTGGATTGTAGGCAAATTATTTAAAGTAAGTCTGTCATAGTACTACTTGTGCCACCACCGAATAGGGAAGTTGGCGTTACTGGTATATATGTTAACAGAACTCTATCATTGTACTTAAATAATGCCTTATACTCACTAACATCGTACACTGAACAAAACTTGTGAATACTGGTAGTTACATGATATAAGTTGAGTTCCTAACAATTATCCATGTTTCATGATATTCTTATAATAATATTTCATAATATATCGTCAGTTTCACCTTTCAACCAAATGTCATCATGAATGGGATAGGTATGAACCCGTTAGTGCTAAATAAAGGTACGGATAGAGGACTTGAGTATGGAATGGTATAGCTTGCCCACATTGACACGAGTCTGACGTATTGATTAGCATAACTGCAAGAAATCACATTTTATATAACAGTAGAGTGTTGGATGATTTGTTCAGTGTGGTATACTGTATAGTGCAGTGATATATCAACTTGATCCCTTACCCTTATTCATGGATATATTACAAGGTTCTTGTATTGAGTATATGATAAAATTGTGCCTTGTTGTCCGGTAAGGATCAGATTAATATTTCCGCACTGTATGGTACATGTAATGATAATGATTTCAGGTGGAAACGTGAATAAACTGTGTCAAGTGTGCAGTGATAACGCTTCCGGATTCCATTATGGTGTATGGTCATGTGAAGGCTGCAAGGCATTCTTCAAGAGGAGTATTCAAGGTACACGTACGTTCAGATTATTATTTTATACTATTATATTGTTCCCTCAAAGTCTGAGGTCCTCAGAATATCAATTAGATTGGGATAACTGTCTCAGTCTAACATAAAAATATATAATAGAATGATCTAAGAATAATTTTAGCTCAACTATTCAAAGAAAAAAATAACTGTTCAACAAAAAATTCAATTTTTACCTTTGAATATTTCAATACTTTCACTTGACAAGCTTTAATTCAAACAAAAAAGCAAATAGGAGCCCTTTGCAAAGCCAAGGCGCTATTGAGCACTTGTTGATGGCGCTTTTCTACATCTGTGCAAAGACATGCTAGCAGCGAGCAAGTGTTCACCGATAGTATACAGTTTCTCAGAGAGCGCTTTCTTGTGCAATGAACTGCTTTGGTTCCGTTCGATTGCAGTAGCATGAATTTTTTCACTGCATCCACTTTATTGAAACAAGACTTTTCTTACCATATCCCTACCGAGGCTTCATAGGGTCCTTATGCTAACAGTGAATCAGTCTAACTCAGTTTTAGGCTTTTATTTGTTTCTAATTTATTACTTATGTGCTTTCAACCGACAAATTTGATAATTAGCAGTGTTTTCATGATTTTTAATCGAGAATATTAGCACAACTGTAGAAACTAAGAAAAAGTCAATAAACTGTTCATGTTGATAATTGAGAGGAACATTTGTACACGTATCATTACGTTCATTTCCATGGTTACAGGTCCTGTAGACTACGTTTGTCCAGCCACAAATACGTGTACAATAGATAAACATAGAAGAAAGAGCTGCCAAGCCTGTAGGCTAAGAAAATGTTACGAAGTTGGCATGAATAAAGGTAAGATGTTAGCAAGATTTTTTCCAAATGTGTTGAAAATTTGTAAACTTTGTTTGAATTCTTAGCTGATATATGTATCCAAAAAACATTTTGATTCATGTGTCAGCCAGCCTGTCGGCCATTGCTTGTCCAGGATTAAATGCTGCTACCGCTGTGTACACAATACCTCGATTTCGTGTACACATCCAATACACTGACAATGTGGCTTTCAAGTTAGGTTGTCCAGCTTCGGGGTGATTTGTAACCCGTGTAAAAACATGTATATATTTTGTACTGCTACTAGACAGGTACTGTATTGCTCATCAATAGCTAGTTATACTTACATTACCCATTATTACTCTCATTGCAGGAAGTCAAAGAAAAGAACGCAAATCATCGGGTGCAGCTCAAGTGAACAGATCTCCTAAACGTCCAAGAACTGATTCAGGGGACGTCATGAACGGTGTGGACAGCAGCCCGACTGCTCCTAAGGTAAACCTAAGTCATTGGTCTTTCATAAGTAGATATTAAGCCTGTAAAATTTACATGGGCAACATAATGCAAAACTATGGTATTTGCCTATATAAATTGGTGGAGTTACCACAGTTTATTGCTGAACCTTCGATACTGTCATGTTTAGTCTTATAAAGTTTATTTTTGGCCTTTTAACTGTAGATGTTAAAATGTAGGTTTCCTCGAGTTTGACATATAAGATGTAGATGTTAATAATTATTTATTTGAATGTGTTTAAACTGTTAAGGAAGGTAATCATGAGCTTTCATATCAGTCTCAACTATACAGATCAATCTCAAGCATAAGGAAATTGGTTTTGAACTTGTCATGATATGTACCGGTAAATTGACAGTTTGGCTTTATATCATCATTCTGGGCACACTGTATGCACATATGAATATCTTTAATTTTTTAAATGCTGGGTATAGCTTGTTTGTAATTAATATCTTGTTTGTAATGTTATTTAATGATTGATGGGCTTAAGGCCTTAAATCTTGAAAATTAAAATTCAATTTAAAACTGTAACTTCTGTTTTCAGAATTCAAGAAAATCACGCACAACTTTGATTATTGAAGCTTTAAGCAATGCTGATTTGCCGAATTTGGAGAGTTTTCACAATCATAGCCTGCCACCGACAAGAGAGCATCTTCTTGCATCGTTTGTAAAACTTGCTGAGAAGGAATTGGTGTTCCTTATCAACTGGGCTAAAAATGTGCCAGGTAAGTTTAAATTTCAGTTTATAAATTGTGAGTCTAAAATAAAAGCATGGAATTTCACTATTCTCTTTTGGAGTCTCTAAAGTTAGCTTTAAAGAAGTTTGTATGTTATTACTGTAGTTGTGCAAATTGTGACAAAACTTGGTTGGAAAGAATACATATATACTGTCAAAGTTATGGCCCATTGTGACAGACTTTCAGCATCAACTTTGTTTGTCACAAAACTTTCTAGTTTCTTCTTGAAGGTTTATGGTATCAAAACAAACTCCTTCAGTAACTATCCATTCTAATGGTGAAAATTTACTTACTAGTATTTGTATGATGCGCAATATGGGGCCATTGTGACCTTTTTCTTTAACACTGTATTATTGTATTTCAGGATACACAGAATTAAGCCTTGGAGATCAAGTTCATCTGATTGAATGCTGTTGGATGGAGTTACTGTTATTGAATTGTGCCTTTAGATCCATGGAGCATGTTGGGCGACGGCTTGTGATTGCCTCCGACCTTGTGCTAGATAGGTAAGTTTGGTAAATTTGTTTGTATCTTCAATTGATTTGGTAATATACTGTAAATCAATTTACTTTCACAAAAACTAACTTTCACATTTTGCCACTCATCGTGATATCTGTGACTACAAATTTTGGCTTTTTTATGTCTCCCACAATGACAAGTTTAATGTTTTGAACACTTTTGCAGTACTTAATTTCGCAAATTTACTTCTCACCATATGAAGCAAGCCTTGGTTTAACTATTCATTTCTATTTCACTTTCAGACCATATTGGAACAATCTTGGTATGGGAGATGTGTTGGAGCAGGTGGCCTCTGTCTCAAATCAGCTGGTGCAATATAATGTCCATAAAGACGAGTTATTATTACTGCAAGCAACTGTTCTGGCTAATGCTGGTAAGTTATTGTATGAATTATACACATTTGATTCAAACTACTATTACATAAATGCCAGATCTCCTGCATTTATTTAGTTTAAAGTTAGAGCAAGAGAAATCTCATTTGTTGAAATCTCCTGCATTTCAATCACCAATCTCCTGCATAGACTTCAGGAAAATATGGCATGTATGCTGTTATAGGTGGTTAAGTTAGTGATGACAATTTACAAGTTTTGCTTAATACAGGTTTTCTAAAATGTACACTAACAATCTTTCTACTGCGAAAATCTGCATGATTTCAGAGGAATCATGGTGATCTTATTAGTACTGTATTGGTGAATTTCATAATTAACTACAAATGTATAACGAAAATTTGGCTTAAAAGTAAATTGACTAAGTCACTCATATTTCTTTTCAATGCCTGTTTGAAAGTAAATATGCCTAGAAAGTAAGCTTTTTGTAAGTCAAATTGGTTGGCCTTTTAAATAGTGATGACGCCAGACTTAATAAACATTTTTATTTTTTAGAGGGAAGAAAATTGGCAAGCTGCAGTAAATTACATGAAATACGGCAAAATATTTTGGACAGCATTGTTGATATTGCCCAAAAGTATCATCCTGACAATTTAAGACACGTTCCTTCGTTGGTTTTACTGCTCACACACATTCGGCGGGCTGCAGATAGAGCCACTGCTTATTTGCAGAGTGTTAAGCGTGAAGGCGTGGTCTCGTTCTGTGATTTGCTTACCGAAATGCTGGACGCTCAAACTGACATCAAAAAGCCTAATGCGCAGAATGAGGAGTCGTAGCGGAAGATTTAGCAGATTCTCAACATCCTCGATTTCAAAAAGACAATATCCGGATAACAATGGTCGAACATTTTAGAACTTTACACAGCTTTACACAGCTTCTTGAGCTGGTAGCTACTAGTTTCAGTGACCTGAGCAGTGCTGTTGTTTATGTACAGATCTGTATATATTTGTTGCTGAACATTTAATGCTGCATCATAGGGCAACAGTTGTCGTGGTAACTGATAAGTGTAGTTATGCTACCCGTACTGCCTCTGGTGACTTCAACAGTTACAGTTATAAGACTTTAGCGTAGATATGCTACTGCTTTTAATGACTTTGTACTAAGCTTGTGTAATGAAAAAAAATCTCACATATATAGTTCATAACTTCATATACATATTTGTGGCTCTTGCATACAATAATTATTATAGTTCATCAATCAAATTTGATCATTTTCATGAATTCACATTGTTATCATTTTTTTCTCAGACATGTATTGGAAAAATAATTTCAATAATTACTCCTTTGGTGTAACAAGGTTTTATCTGTCTACGTATTCCTTAATGAGATTCAATGATACTATCTTGTGGCGTCAAACGGATTAATTGTCAAAGGCCTTATTCTAGGTACTGGAAAGCAGCCTTTTAGTAATGTTATCGTAACATCTACCAGACTAAATTATGTTCCCATTTCTTGTATTATCATGTTAAAAAAGATAATAAATGCTTAAAGTGTTTATTATTTAAACTCATGCAGTGCTTTTAGTTAAATTTTTATCTGTGTTCAAGTTTAACTTTTATTAACTTCTTACGCTACTTGTTAAAGGTATTCGATGCTTACTGTTTTGTTTTGTTTTACGCTGTTTAAGTGCTAATGTTTTTAATCTGGCGAGATTTTCTTGTCATTGTCAGCTTTTGTGAATGATCTTAATTTAATTATTACTTGATATTTATCATCGTTGTTTGGAAAGCATAGTTTGTGCCATGGTTTTGTGATGTTACGTTTTGATCGCTAGTTAGGAAAGGTTGTTTTGGTAGATTATCCATGAATGTTCACGTTTATTCTGAAGTAATATCATACCTGCCAAGTACTCCTATTAAAGTGGAGTTACTCCTATTTTTTGTTGTTAATTTCTGGTTTTCCTCCAAGTTCACCTTTCTTTAAACAAAGGTACATTTTATTCATTTATGATCTTCTGTTTCATATTTATACCCACTATAGTTAATATATTCCTTGTCTAAATCCCTTTTAAATGGCACTTAAGTGCATCTTGTGACATTTTTTTTTTGCTTTATGTCTCCTATTTTGGATTTAACTAGCTTGGCAGGTATGGTAATATACTAAAGTGGCCTGTGAATGATATTATTTTGTGTTCTCTACAAATATATTGTGCACCTAAAGTGGACTTTTGAATGTCTACTTTGGAGCCATCACCTAGCAATACACTATCTGTTATGATAAATTGTTAAGTTGTGAATTTTCAAAAAGTTCCGACTGTGGTATTGTTTTAGTTTGAAGGCTGAAGTCTCTTTTTATATTATTTAAGACCAAAGTTGTTTTGTTTTTAGTATCCCAACATACTCTAAACATTGCTGTGACCGTAATTTAGTACCATATTGAAAAGATGGTCTTTATTTTGATATGTTTTCAAAGGGAAGTTACTCAGACTCTATCTGTATGTTTAAACAAAATGTAGAAAACATTTTCCTGCCTACAGATCATATTTTTTGGGATAATTTACAAAAAACAAACATTTTTATTACCGGTAGGGGTTTCTTTCTAGTTTTGATTTGACGAATAAGCTATCCCTAACGAATGACCTTGTTATGAACGATCTGTGAAAATGGAATGCACTCAAATAACAATTGATTTTATTGTGTATTAATGAAATTATCAAAATTATTTAATAGTGATTTAGTTTGTAGTATAAGTAGAAGTTTTAGGTTGTGTTAACAACTGACTACCTCAGATATAAGTTGTTTATGTGTTAAATAGCTGTTAAAATGTATATCTATTACATAATTATACTTGTACATATTTGGTGCATTTTAATAATCTGTGTAATTGTTCAGTATGCTGTTTGTAGGAAACTTTTCATATATTACATTTAAAAAGTAACATACTTGTTTATCATCTAAATCATTTCACTATTTTATCATCTAAGTGCTGTTTCCTATGGGTTTTAGTGATTTTGTTGCTAAAAGGTTATGTTATGTTTTATTTTTGTATTTTATAAAAATACATTTCTATTTATTTCTTGGCATGAGTTTCTTTTTACATGATCGGTGAAGTTACGGGAAATATCTACAACAAATTGCCTTAAAACGTACACTTGTATCCAGACTCCCTAAAATTTAGGCAAAAATGAGATTATCTTATATATATATTTGAATTGATTTGACAAGGCTAAATGTTTGATTTAAACACCCCCTTTTGAGACTAGCTAGCAGACCAATGGGAAAAACACTTCTTGATAAAAGATATCTGGTCCAACCAGCCCAATAGACATAATTTTAGACATGTGCTTAAAACTGTTAGAGATTTCATTACTAGGGCCTTAATCACAAACATTTTAAGTCTAAAACCCAGACATAGACATCACATTGTCAAATGTTTTATTCACTCTCGGGTTGTTATAAATGTATTGATTTTCCTATAAATTGGCATACATGTTCACTAAGTAACAACAAATAATCAGATAAAAAATTAAATTGAATTGAAAATTGAATTGCAAAGAAATGGCAGTGATTATAAATGTTGTCAATTTTAAGTCTGAGTTTCAGTCTTACAATGTGGGTGAATATTACTTGTTGTATTAATGATTCTGTGTTCTATTGTAGTCTGCTGGTGAATGTCATATATTGTGGTTAATGTCTGTTGCAAGATGTATTTGAAATCATTAAATATCATATTGAATAATTACATGAAACTTCCAGGACAATGTTTTGTAGAAGAAAAAACAGTCCATTGTCGAAGAATAAACAATTTTCTTTGTTTATCGAATAATTTTCTTAATATATTTACCAATTAATCGTCCTTTTTGTCTAAGATGGATTTATGCTCGCCAGAAGTTTCCAAGTGCACACTTGCTTGTTGGTTTAGCTTTTCAAATGTCTGGATTCAAAAGTTACTTTTTGTGGAACACAGAATCTGAGTATCATTAACCTACCTTCAGTGCAAAAACATTCTGTAGTATTTTGTATCATTTCTTTTCAACAGCTATGCTTAGTATGCTTTCAAATGGACAAAACAACTGTTAAAATAATTTTATGGATTTATTCAAATGAAGAGGGAATAAATGGCTGTTTGAGCTTGGAACCTTTGTTAAATGTATGTACAATAAGTTCCACATATACATATAGCTATTTAAAATGTTGTTGTATTATGAGTATGTCTGCCTGACTTAAAATGGTTAATAAATCGTGTAGTACTGTTTCCTAGTGTTATGTTACTATTTGTGTGTTGCTGGAATTGTGTTCTATTGGAACGAACACCACTGCCTCCTCGATAGACTTGTGGTTGAGCGTTCACTTCAAGTGGGGAAAGTTGCAGAATCGATCCCAGGCCGCGTCATACCTAAGACGAAATAAAAATTGTACCAGAAATTTCCTTGCTTGACGCTCAGCATAAAAGGGAATCTAGCTTCTCTCCTCTCATACCCTTGTGGCGATGGATAACATCAGGAACGAGGTGTCGAGAGTGATTAATTTAAGTTGGAAAAACTTGTTTCACAATCGACCTTATATAAATTAGTATAAACTAACAAACACAAACAGAATATTCGATCAGATGCAGCACCTATGCATGGTAAACGCAATTCTTCTAAGAACATGAAAACCCACGGAGAAGTCCTGTTGTTATATTCCATATTGATTTTACTTGAATAAAGGATAAGGACTACCGATCAGATCACCCCATATTAAACTCTTGGTGACTACCATGCGATATGATTGGCTATCCTTATCCTCAAATTTATTAAGATCAATATTGAATATGACCATCCCTGGTCCTCTTGAATGGAAGGTTGCGATTGGATTAACTATCCTATCCTAATACGCTGGCTTAATTAGATTGAGAAGGTCGTTATAACAAAATCAATATTTTTAGAAAACACGAAAAAAGTGCCCGAATATTACTCTTTATGCATGTTAAAACAAGCTGTTTCAACTTCATTTTGGTCAACATGACTAGTTCCGATTTTCATGAAAATATGCTCGTTAGAAGCGCCTTGTGATGCTGATTGTAAATTCAATATAAAGTCGTAATTACTACTTAGTCTCATTCTAAGCCAGCGAATAAACACGGGTGTTTAATAAACTGAAATGAACATGACATACATGGAACCAACATCTTACCTCAGTCAGCCACCAGTTTTAGCAAATATTGCCAAAAACTGTCCTGCAAGAGTCTAGGATAGGGCTGAGAGTATGTAAGCACCCACAATAAATGTCTGCGTTGGAGCTTGGAATGTATTAACGATGTTTAAAAGTTGAAAGCAGCACAAGACACCAGTGAGCTGACAAACTTCCACCTTGATATACTGGTAGTGAGTGAATCTCGTTGGGCAGGGCCAGATCGACAAAAATTGAGCGAGGGGTCCTTCATAATGAATGTAGATTTTTTGACAAGACCTGTTCTATAAATATTGGATCACTTGCACTGGCGATAAAGCCCAACATATCAATGGTGCGGGATTAATAACAGCAAGTTGGGAAGTACACCGCTTGCTAGGGTTGGACCCAACCAATGCCAGCCTGATTAGAGCCTGCATTAACTAAGTACATAGCAAGCTGACCATCATGCAGTGTTATGCTAGCTCCTACCACCGATGCAGACGAAGAGGACAAAGACGATTGGTATGACCAACTACGAGAGGTGTTCAACTTATTTATGAACAAAACATGAACACCGATTGTGCAATATTGATTGAAAATAATTGAAATATCTTTTTTAAACTATGCGAGAAAATGTTTTAAGTTGAACATATGATCATCATACATTGTATATTTCATTTGGTTAAAGCTTAAAACAACAATTTAGTAGTTGATGTTGTTTTTCCTATTTTAAGGCAAAATGGCCCTTTTATAAGCATCAAGAAAGTGTTGGTAAATTTTTATTTTGCATTTTTAATGACAACATCAGTAATATTTGTCGTAAGACGCGTTATTAAAGTTCTGTTTCCAGTAATTGTGAAATGGTACCAAAAATGGAAAATTGCCCAACATTGCCAAAACCTACACTATAAAGTTAAATTGGTTTTATGATATCTATAATGAATCCATTAGCAAAAAGTGGAATAGTACCACAGATGGGAGTGTCCATAGAAACTATCAATGACATTACTTCGAAACAGTTTAATGCATAGTTCTGGGAAAATGCGAAGTTCCTACGCTGAAAATCAAGAAAAACATGCCTCGCAGTCAAAAGTCTTGGAATCTAGAAATGCGAAATAAACAACATTATGTGGAAAAATTATTTCATTATGGGGAAGCAATGCTAAATCTTAAAGCATGTTATGAAAGATTATGGTATGCTATTTTGGAAAAGGTCACAGGGAAAGGGAGAAGTTCATGTTTGTCCAGCATTGTGTGTTCGCGGCCGTTTTAATGGAAAGGCATTTGGTTTGGTGTTATGGAAATACACACATCGAAATCAATATCAAATTGACGAAATTGAAGGCTGTGGTCTATGTACGAACCGTTTTAAATCAGGTTTTCAACAAAAAAGTGTCACGTATCGTTCCTAGTGACTGTTCCAAGAACATAGTGTTTCGTCCAGATTCAGCTTCAAGTCACCATATACAACGCCAAATAAAAAAACTTAAGAATATAACTTTGATATATATTATAACCAAACAGTGGATGTCGAAGTCTTCTCATGCTTTAACAATATAATTTTCCATCAGGTTGATACTAAAACAACGATTAAAGAAGGAAAATGTAAACGTAATTATTACGAGTTTCGGACCTTCAAAACGCAAATAACAACACTCTCTACCCTAATGTTGATTATGATTTAACCGTAACGTATTGGCAATTTACAATTATTATATATACTTCTTGATACACTACTTTATACAATATAAAAGTTTTTATTCAATTTAATTGTTAGAGTAACACAATATTGATGTTCATTTTCAGTTCACAAATAAGTTGAACACCTCTCGTACAAATGCTGGTGTTCGTTCATAACCAAGTAAGCACAGCACGATGTGCTCTTGTAACAAGAGGTTTGAAAGGACAACACAAATTGTTGCTGACATCGAAAGCATTTATCTAGAACCAGCAAAAACTGTGGTTGGCAATACTCAGAAAATAAGCAAAGGGCTCATGTTTGAAAAGTGGGAACACATAAACACATTTAAAGAGATAAAAGAACAATCAATGGTCGTTAAATAAATAAGAATACAATGTACATGTACACGAAAAGACACACAAAAGGCTATGAAAACAACTCGATAAAGAAACAAAGATTTTTTTAAGAAAGTCAAGATTCGTTTCCTGAAACAACAAGCTCGTGAAACAGAGTCAGCAAGAGGAGAAATGAGTGCAGTGCTGTCTACATGAGTACCAAACTTCTCCGTGGCCAAACCATCATACCACCTTCTCATGTTATACATCATGAGACATGTACTAATAATAGACAACACAGGAAAGCTCAGAAACAGAGCAAGCTCACAGTTAGATCAGGAAGTTTTGAGCCCACAATCGTCCTGCCACCAATCACTCAATTAAATATTTGACACCAGTCCCTAAACAGAAGACGAAATACAAAAAGTACATAAACCATCAAATCAACAGGACAACCCTGAAAAAGTAAGTCAGAAAGTATGTTCGAAAGTATGCCTCGTTAAAAGCTCAACCGTATTTTGTAGTTTAGAAAGTAATTACTTGGTTATCTAAACAGACAGCATAACCCAACTTACTTCTGTTGTGTATGCATGTTATATTTGTATATGAGTGGGAACTTTATTTTTATTTAAGAAAAGGTTCGATTTCAACGGATGGCGGTGCTCTAGTCAATAAAAACTGGGGGGGTTGTGGGAGGGGGTATTTTAACGTTGGATTGCCTTCATGTAAATATCAATAGTGTATACCCGAGAGGGTCCTTAATTCGGAAAGTAAACTTTATTCTAGTACATGCCTATTTTAAAATTGCCTTTTAGAAACCCAATTAACAGAATACATTATTTTGTAGTATTTGGTATTAGGTAGTAATCTTTCTTTTAATATTCACCCTCGCCATTCGACGTATCGCCATTCGATTATGTTATCGCCTTGCAATAAACTCTAAGTACTAGTGATCATGGGTGATGGACAGCTACTACAAACGTTCACCTTGTTGTTTAAAAACCATGACCACGGAAATTGCCGAGCTGTTACCTTTGTACACTCACCTTTCTGTCTGATGGTGTTGCTCTAGACTGTTGCTCCCCAGTCTGATGTTCACATTGATATGGTGTTTGACTTCTATATAATTACGAGATGAATATACAATGAAAAAGGAAGGTCAGTATCGGTTATTGCACGATGGTCAATGAACCTCCGCCCGTAGAGTCAACTGTGTGGATGTGCTGTCAATTAATATACAATACGAACATGAACATGTCGATGGCTTAGAATAAGAAGGTCGTAACTACTACTTACGACCTTATAAGACTCAGTCATATTTGAAATCTCCAGTACCAGGCGCTTCTAATAAGCCTATTGTTATGAAAATCGGAACTTGTCATGTTAACCAAAATGAAGCTATAAAAGCTTGTTTTACCATAGGTAAAGAGTAAATTGCGGACAGTTTTTTCTTGTTTTCTCAATATCGCTTTTGTACTTACGACCTTCTCATTCTAAGCCAGCGATGTATTCCGGTCCTTAGATTTACACCGCTTGTCTGGCCGCGTGCGATGACATATTCAACCTTATTGTCTCGAATACTGTACTTACAATATATTATATAGGATGTGTGCAATATGTTTTGTTCTCGACAATGCATTGTCCTATTTAATGTTGCTTTATTATATTGTTGTATGCGGTCGAAACTGTTCATTAATTAGCGTTATTGACGTAATGATCAAAGTATAAACATGTACACCTTGTATTATAATCATTACGTACATATATAATTTTCTTTTTGTATATTATAGGTCAACATGTTAACCAATATTCCTAGAAATGTCAGAGGTTTTAATGTTGTGCCACGATACAGGTCCTCTACTTCAAAATGGCAAACCCTCGTTGTGAATGGTTGTGTACATGTATGTATATGGACTTGTCCTCCCTTCATACTATGTCAAAATATGTAATATCAGATTTTTATATACGGTACATGTACCTTGTGATAATTGGATGTTTTATTATAATCATATAATGTAGATAATGTCTCTTATAACTCTTAATCAGAGTGGCTATATATGATTTGCGTTTCATTTTGTGTGCAGTATATTTTGTAAATATAGATGAGACTCTAATAAATAAATAAATATACTAAAGATGTGATCACACTATGAACGTTCGTAACCGTATTGGTCGGAGTTTCAAAAGTGCAAACCTACATCGGGTAACAACAAGGGGTTCGAACGTGGATCTATTCTAATTCAGTTAAACTAAAGCAAGAGATTGTCCACGGAACTATCAGGGTTCGACAATGCTATTGATAGCATACACCTGCAGTACTAGTAGTCAATATATTGTGGTTTACGAAGTAGCATCCAAATATAGTAAATAACAGACAACGGGAGTGTAGATTAATATTAGCAATTACTCTGAAGTTACGCACAGGATCAATTGGATCCGTGATAATATTACACTATAATAGGGAGTGTCATTGTAGGCCTATATCTATATTAAGCATCATTTAAGGAAAGGTTGATATACGATCTAGAAACATGTTGACCCCACCCCCCCTGTAGACCCCAATACTACCCAGGTACCACCACCAACCCAAAATATATAACCCTTGAACATATTATGCACATATCACATCAAATAAAATTGTTTTCAACAAAATATACATGTATTACACAAAATGTGGTACCTTTCGTGTTATATATTTTGTTGAAAACAATTTTATTTGGTGGGATGTGTTTAAAAGGTACCACATGTTGTGTAATATATTTTGTTGCAAATAAATTGATGTGATATGTGTAAAATATGTGCTAGGGTTGTATATTTTGGATTGGTGGTGGTACCTGGGTAGTATTGGGTCGTCTACAGGGGGGAGGGGGCTTAACATGACGGGTGCTTGTGTGCGCAGTTACACCCGTATAAGAATACCTGTGCGGAATGGCCCGGGTATGGCTCTAGCCTATTATCTACCTTTCTTCGTCATTGTAAGTGTGTAAAGCTGTGGAAATTTTTAGGTTCATTTATGTCAAATGGTTGCATTACTGATTGTTGTTATTGGCCAATAAAAGAGGGAGGGAGATTGCATAAACGTGAATTCCGCAAGGACAATTTCCCACTTTGACGTCGAGCTGTCCAAACTTCTTTTTCCCAAACGTTGTCGACTTGACAAACGATTGCGTACTGGTACATGTTCTTGCCTTTGTTACATATCATGCTATGGTGGAGGAAATTATTGCGAAGTTCTGGCATTATATTGATTTACACGACGTCAAACTAAGAAGTCGACTGAAATCTCCATAGAAATACTCACAGATCACCGCAGACAGAGTACTCATGTACCGACAGAGTACCCATGTACCGACAGAGTACACATGTACCAACAGTTCCATTCTCCATGACAATTATGGCGTATGCTACATGCATTTGTTCACCGATGGTAAGAATGTACGAAGAATGTACGAAGTTCAATATATAACATACAGTTTACATCTGTAAACGACACGCCTGTTTATTCCATCTCTCAATTTGGAGGTGGCATCCAATGCATTTACACATGCATAGGTAGTCACGAGTATTCATTTAAATAGTACAGTTTGCCAGACATGCTAAGTATCCAGTGAACAGTCATTGACACACGATACAAGCAAACATAACGTAACGTTTACAGTTTGGGCAATCATCGCTTAAGTTAACTAATGGCCTCTTACACTTCATACTAGCGTCCGTCGTAAAGACAACCATCTATTTTGAAAACTATTTGTGCTTTACAGATATTGCAAGAGTATGTTATTTCAGCATTACTTATAAGCGAGTTTAAATCCGATGTACATTTGATAAGTACTGAGTCGTTTAATACCCTATTTCGAATCACTACATGTATTATTTTCATATCTTAGAATCTTTACTATTGAATCGTTTGGTTTCAATTGTACGAAAATAAATTATTAGTCATCGATAGTCCCGCTAGTACCACACGTTCGCATACTCATACAGTCACTCAATTCGTCATACATTTACTCGTTCACATGTAATTTACTCACTCAATTCGTCATTCATTTACTCGTTCACATGCCATTCACTCACTCAATGTGTCATACATTTACTCGTTCACATGTAATTTACTCACTCAATTTGTCATACATTTACTCGTTCACATGCCATTTACTCACTTGACATGTCATTAATTGTCATACTCAGCAGAAAGTTGTCTGGCAAAAAAGGCTTAGCTCGGCACTTAATAATAAAGGTCAATACATAAATGGACCGACTAATAAAACATGTTTTTTTTTCGTTTTTAACGATACAGTTACCTGTGCGTGATCAAGCTGCGATTGCCAGTCATATCGACATTGATGTACTTAGACAAGCTGTGGGCGGCTACAGTGTGACCCTTACGTATGTAGCTGGACGTGATAATGCTTCTATTTGCCAGGAACAGGATCGAGGACGCTGGCCTGGGGAATACGACTTCCCAATGGTGTTTTATTCGACGATGCATCAACTATCACAACTTTCTGTGTTCTGTCACCAAGGAAACACCTGAAGTTATGCCACTAAAATACGCAATTGTACATTGGGCGGTTCATGTATTACCATTATGATTTGTTTTTTGCGAACCTATGTTGGAAACCTTCACTACAAATGGTCACCCGTTGTCAATCAGTCCTAAATTGCATCATCGTATCCTTCAGAGTGTCGAATGCGCGCATATGTGAAAATGAACACTGCTAATAAAGTATGCTTCATGCAATACAATATTGTTTGTACTTTATTTCCAGTTATGCCGTACACACAGTATGATGTTTAAATAAATTTGCAATTCTGACCACATCGGTCTTTATTCACTGGAAATCATAAATACGTTTTTTCCGGAGACACACGGAAATGGCCGAGCTTTTACGATTGATAAGTTTGGTGTGCATGCCACATGACGATGATGATGCTAATCTCCAACAAGTGGCTACTCAACTTATAGAATTGGAAAATAGTCATTCCCCGGCGGTATATACATCTGTGTACACGACTTGTTAACAACAGTATGTAAGCGTCCATGTAACACGGACGTTGTCCGTTCATTCAACCGATCACTTCAAGCTAAGTTGATGAACGCTTTGCCGTTCCTTTGTGTTCTGGCTACGGTTAATTTTCACATTAATATGTTGATTCAATGAACTTGGTTTTGAACAATCGGGGTCGAATAGGAGGCTCATACATTTTATAAAGTATGCATATATTTGAACAAGGTGTCTGTATTTAAAAAAAGAAATTCGACGAGGAAAGCTTCTGTGTGAGTGTTTGCGTTCGTTTTAAGCGCATTTGCCCGGAGGTATTTTAAAAGCCTTGAATTAATACATGCACAATCATATAGAAATATAGTTAATAATCATGAACTTAAGGAAGACAAATTTTGGGTCGTCTAAATATCTTTCCAGAAACATATATAACTAAGAAAAAAATTGTGTTGTACATACATGTAGTTGGGTTGGGATATACAGATATGCTGTCCAGACGCACTCAAGAGAAAAACAGGGTCAATAACGCGAATGCTTTTTCGTAAAACGAACGAAGTGGAATGCATTGTATTACTATCATGTCACATGTTACTATGACAACAGCACTACAAGCTGAATGCAACACTTAAAATAAATTCCACAAAAGTAATTCTTTTTGAAAATTTATATTTTTCTATAAAAAAGAAAAATATAAATTTTCAACAAAAAAATCTTTTTTTTTTCGTTTTCAACGATACAGTTACCTGTGGGATCACACAACACTCCGCATTTGTTCATGAGCTGTAACTTGCGAACACGAAGCAGTTTAGTCTAGCGCACGTTACTTCACAGTTGCACAACAGATGGGAATGTTCTACACATAGAGAATTAAGCTCACCAAATAAAAATGGCACAGAGAAAAGCAACCAGGCAATTACTATAACCATAATACAAGCAGCTTCCGTGGCATGCATAACACGCCATCTAGACGGGTAGACACCGTAGAACAGAATGAAGAAAGCACTCTAGACCTTTTTGAAAGATTTTTAATAAACTTGTTTTTAGGCTGGCGATGTCGCCAGACCTATTACAATGCCAAAAAATGAAATCCACTAAGATGCATGTACTCCTGAAACTGACAACACAGAATCTATACATTCAATGAAAATAGTTCCTCCTCGTTAATCAGTTTTGCCAGATTAGAACATTAAACTTTCCTGGTTTCATTTAATCTGTTCGATTGTAATATATTATTTTCTTCTTGTAATGGAAGGAAATTGTATGAATTAAAAAAAGGGTGTTTAAAGGCGTTGATAATTATTACTACGCGTTACGAACGCGATATAGCGCGTGTACAATGATTTTATTATGTTAAGTTATTTAGTTCAACATTTTCTAACGAGATCGTGGCCGAGTGGTTAAGCAACTCGCTTAGTAATTTTCTGTTGCTAAGGTCCAACGATCGAATCATGGCGGGTCCAAAATTTTCATATTTTTTTTATTTTACTTTTTCGTCCAGCACTTACCTATCTTTCGACTTAGAAAACCACTTGATGTTATATTACTTGAAAAGCTATTGTCCCTTTGCAGTTCGCCAGTCTGTCAGTACTTCAGTACTTTGATCATTCCTGTAGACCAGCATCTCCCCCCCCCCCAGCAAGTTTAGCCCTACATCTTCAAATTCCAAGAAGACTGGCTGCCAACATATCGTACTCCTTTTGCCCCATCGCCACATCATCTTTTGTGGAACAAATTGCCAGCTGAGACATCGACTTAGCGTCTTCCAAACGGGGGTTGTCAAACATTTATACCTAAAGGCCAAGATCAAATGTAAGTTAATCATCGATGATACCCAAGACTGTGTCGGCCGTGGCCATATGATCATACCCGGGGTGGTCTATGATGGGGATGATGTAAATGCAGCTACCAATCTCCATCTGTATACTCCTAACATTTAATCTATCACACTTTACGTCTTACTTTTCTTTTCACAAACCCATCCGCGTCGTCAGCAATTGGAACTCCACGGCTTTTTTTCTAACGAACGTGCGTATTTCTCAGTTACGGAAATGCCCGAGTAGTTACAATTGCGTCGTTAGATGATGGAGACACCACAATGCTTCCCCCATTTACACAGGTAGGAAAGTTGATTACTGAGCTGGATATTCGCCACCCGCAGAACGTCGAATATCGAACTGACTGCTGACTACATTGGCATTCGGTCACGATATGTTCGTGTTTGCGATCGAATGGACCAGGCTATGGCACAAAAACAAACAAGAGATGTTTTGTAAAATACATAACACGTATGTCCCATGACAGTCCATAGTTGGAAATGATAAAAATCACAGTGATCTTGAACTTTGACCTACTGGTCTCAAAATCCATATGGGACATCTACAGTTGCCATCGAACCTCCATGTACTGTTGGAAGATTGTAGAACAAACCATTTGGCCTGATGACCGACCGACATACATGTATAAAACAATATACACATACTTTTAAAATACCGAGCATAACCTTCATTTGTAAGTCAGCTTTCTTCTAAATATGACAGGCAAATAATTATGTGCCTATACCCAGATTTGTACCTGGATCGCCAGTTTAGTGACCAAGCGCGCTAACCACTGAGCTACGGAGGCCCGATCTTCAAGGATGGGAAGTTACAATACACAAACCACAGGTAACAGTATCGTTGAAAAAAAATAAAAAAAATGAAATTGAAAAAAAAAATTCTCGAAATTTAGGTATTATTATACATGTACTACATTGTGTATAATACATGTGCACAACATTTATTTCGTCAGTAAAGTTATATTTATCAATCATATGTGGATGATTATTAAATAACAATGCATCCCGTGGTTCTAAGCCAGAGAGAGAGACAGCATTGTCATGAAAGAGCGTGCAAATCATATTAAGTTATTGTGAATAAAGACCAATCTACTTAGCGAATAAGAATCTGATCATATCGTCCGTGTCCTAACACAATGCCACATTGTCATGAACATTTAGTGAAGGCAATATAATACTTGACAAATACATTCGAAAAATAACTGTCCCGGCTACAGATGCGTTTGACGAACCGAGGAATAATGCGTGTTTTAAAAACTACTAAAAAATCTATTTCAAACAGCATGAACAAATAGTGGGTTCAAAGAGTCATGTCCATAATAAATTTCAAAATAATGTCTCTATCGAAAAAAACCTGATACTGCCTTATGATTATTATTCTTCTACAATATCATTAGTGTTGACAAGAGGCTTTGACCTCTACAAAGTTCACTCAGCCATTTGACCCCGTGATAGGGTCACGCAAAGTAAGTGATACTTCTTTATTGAGAACAAAAAATCGCTAAAAATATATATCCAGTGATGAATAGAACGTTATCCTCGCAATGACCCGTGAAGTGTCGATACACTAATAGCGTTTGATTTCGTACTCCTTCAAATGTAGCAAGGTCATTCCCGTTTAAAGTGCGATCTGTCAAATGTCAAAAACCTCAGCTGGTAAACAAGTGTATGTATAAATACATATAACTTGTTTTTTAGATAAACTTTGTCACAGATTTTCCAAAAATACCCAAATAGTGCGTGCGTGTTTATAAATGTCCATTTTCACGTACAGGGTCATACGTAGCATTATATACTTTTGTTCCAAAACACTAGATTCTATTCAAAGTTGAATAAGTTAAAAGTTCAAAAACCGATTCTAATTTTGCCTGGATATTTTCTTTATTTTAATATCTATCTAGCATAGATAGTCATAATTCTTAGTAACCGATGAAGAAAATGATGTATACGAAGCACCATATAATCATATTAAAAATTCTGCTAAATTATCACATTCATGTTGGCCTTGTGCACACAAAGGCTCGCTTTGGCACTTTATCGCCGTTTTCAGTTATTTAAAACAACTGATGGTTACATGGAACATTTTGTCTGGTTCACCTTTTGTGCAAGGTACGAATGGCTTAAACTTAAGCTTTTAATTTCCCAACTTTTCATCCATTCAATAAAGTTCTTTTACACAATGTTTATCTAATAAAAGAGTGAACATTTGGGGATGTTAAACTCTGGGGGTTTTTTGTGATATAATTGATAAGGCCTGTGGTTTAATATTTCAGATCGAACGACGATTCGCAGAATTATTTGTGTATGAGGAAGGTCATGTGAATGATCTTTTTAAAGTGCGCCGCTGATCATTATTTTACATAGTAACCACCGCAAAAGAGTATATCTGTTGGAATTTGCAAATATGAATTCAAAATACATGTTATGTGGTCTTAAAGAATGTGTGATGTTTACAGAATCCGATCAAAAACTAAACAAACGGCAAGCCCAGTGCACCAATGTTTGATACCCCTTCGTAGCTGAAAACTTGGAATTGAGTGTGCGCTTATCGGCACGTGTATATAATATTCGGAATCAATCGCTCCTCGTTCACACTATTGCAAATGTTAAATTATCACAGACTAAAACATCCCCATATCCAACTATTTGTCCCATTTGTATTGCATGTGTTTTCAAGTCGACCACAGTTACCTTTCCTTGACTGGTGTTATACGGTTTTAATCTGATCGATCTTATCTCGATATTGCTTAATCGCGCTATGCTAACTCAGCGGGTTGTCGGAGTGTATAAATTAATGTACATGTATATCCTTTGCTCGAGGGGTTTTGTGCGTTCATTTACACTTTTGGTAGTTTTGACATTTTGTATATGATGCATACCAGGATCTTTTTATGGGCATAGCTCTGTCATTATGAAATTTTGTTTATAAGGTAGGTATCATCAGCTTCCATGGTATCATTCAGAATTTGTTGATCATGTGCGAGGAAGCTAACAATTATGCATTTGTTATACTAGTAATCGCAATACATGTCACGATATGTATACTTATTATCATGCATATTCGATGGATGATAAAAAAGAAACGGTTACTAGTAACTGTACAATGCTTGAGTGTGTGTGCAATATCACAAAGTACAGTTTAAATGAAATTAAGCAACCACTGCTGATTTTGTACGGTTTGTTCAGTTGCATCTTCAAGCCATAGACCACACAATTATGGAACTGGTTTTTTAATATCTTGAAAAAATAAAATAGTTAGTTCGTGAAATAGAGCGTATTTTTCTTGAATTAAATAGGAGAATATTCGCGCGCCCGCGGACCCGACAAAACTAATTTTCCCTCTAATTGTCACAATTTTATTTTTTTCAAGATATCGGGATGAAACATTTGTTCAACTTATATTTATGTTGGACAAGTGCTTTCAAAGTTATGAAGAGTTGAAATGTTAAACAAACACTAAATCAGTTTTCATTGTTGTAAACAAATCATAACATCAATAATATATCACATACAAAGAGGACTAAAATGGATTCAGTTACAGAAGCATGTAGTTTTAGCGACCTTTAAAACAAAACATTTGTGAACTTGAGTGCGCGAATCATTAGCAAGTGATAGATGATAATTTTATTCTACCGTCGTTATTTTCATTGAATTTTCGAAAACAAATGTAGAACTTTTATTTAACGTTCTGGTCAGTGATTCTTACTTTACAGTTACCAAACAAAAGCAACATTTCCCTTTTTATTTTTCTATTATATTATGAAAATAAAGAAAATGTATACAACATCAGATGTCTTCTTGTTTTTCTTATTATTCAGTCAATAACTCCCCTTTCCTCACCTTTTTTGACGTTTAATTTTCATTTTTACAATTCGTATACGTATATATTCAATTATGTGGTACAACGTGTCAATTAACCAGTTTATTTAAAAAGTGTCATAGGAATGATATGATTCTTCATTTTTATGTCTCAACTGTACGATTATTATAATTTTAAATTATGCGCGAGCTTATGACATTTCACTTTATTTTAATGCATGTATTAGTTTCCAAATCGGCAATAAAGTCAAAGTTTCAAATCTCTAAAATCACAATAAAGTATGTATACAGGAAATATAGCGGTTATAACCCTTCAAGCGAATGTTCCACTTTTATTACCCCATATGCTGTGACAATCGCAGCGGGGCGCGTCATAAACCAATTAACAATTAAATATGTGTATTATTTTTTTACTAAAAAAAATGATACCTGTTTTAAAAAACCGTAAAAAGGGGGCAGATCTAATTATCGCATTTCTTATATCAAAACACCAATCTGACGGGAAGAAATTAAACTCTTAATCAAGTTTGCACAAAATATATTCCCCGAGAAACAAAAGAACTACGGACAAGAAAGTAACCAAGTTTAATATCAAATCCGTTCATTTCCTTCTTTGTTCAATGTGAGTGATAGTCATGTTAAAAACCTTTAAAAAGGGGGCTGATCCCATAAAGATACAACTATGAAATTTAGTGCATTATTTTGTAGACATATCGAACTACAAAATATGTTTGCACATAAGAAATCTATCAAATAGTTTTTATCATATGGACAATTTTACGTGGAGTCCCCATGCCTTCCAATGGTAAAAAAATTGTCACATGTGCGAATACAAATGGGACAAATAGTTGGATATGTATGTGGTCTCCATTCAATTTGCACTTCATCATTTTAATATCAAAGTTCGAGGGTCCGCGGTCAATATATGTGGCATTCTTAACAGGGATTGAGTAGGCAAACGATGTTAAACTTTAAAACTCAAGGAATCTGGAAGCAAACAGGACCATGATGCTAAAAATAGATTTGGTCACTCACGATTTTAGACTGGTAGTAGGACATGTGGTACCAGTCTAAAATCGTGTGAACTGATTTGGACAAAGTGGTCACTCACGGGGATGACTTCGGGTTTTATCGCCTTTCAGTACTAGTTATAAGTATCTATATATATAGTACTATGTTATTCCGAAAGCAACGTATACATAGAGAACAAGGATTACAATAGCTATACATGTATACAGTACAATCCTTCTTCTTCTTCTTCCATGTAATTTGCAGGGCCCACTCTGGGACATTATCGCAAATGTTAGAGACAGAGGTGAGATACAAGGAATCCGGGTGCGATACCCTAGTTCGTTACGAATAGTTTAACGTGCCCGGTGTAAAGCACCGATACACACGAGACTACCCCTAGGTTACCAACCAGGATCATCTCTAGTTGGGTGGAAACACTAAATAACGTTTCTGAAATGACCAAGTGTCCCGGCAGAGAATCGAACCCGGGACCTCTCGATCAGGAACCAAGCGTCTTACCGCTCGACCACTGTGCCAAAATCTTCCATGTACAAGAGGAAGCTGTATTGATATTGAAACTAACGTTAATGAACATACATGTACTTTTAAAAATATGCAACTTTAAATTTGAAACTTGAAATTGAATATTGATTACACAGACATGTATTTATTTTGAAGTTTTGCTATAGCCTACTGCGCTTCCGTAACTCAGTGGTTTTAAATAGCGTGCTTGTCGCCTAATCCGGCGACCCGGATTCAAAACCGGACTGGATGTACACATATGCCTGTCATATTCAGCTGAAAGCTAACTAGCAAATACAGGCTATGCTCGAAATTATTTTCAAAAACTTCATCGGACAATCGAAAGTGCATAATTATGTTCACGAGTTCGGACATAAGTTAATATGTTAAAGATATGTTATGCAGATTTATTGGGGATAGGTTAAGCCTAGGTCCCACTGAACATATTTTTGCCTCGGTGATGTACTCCCGATTGAATTTAGTGACCGTTCATCTTAATAAAAAGTGTTTTGGGCTTTTTTTTAAATTGCCACAAACGATACTCTTGTAGATTCTAATATCAATTCTTAGAACGTTTGCGGTTTATGCTGCAAGTTCTACTAAATTTCAAACCAGTTATTGATGAATCACAGGTTCTCTATTGAACTAAGTCAAACTACTTGTTTTTGTGAGAAAACTTGGCTCGGCTGTTACAGATGTGTTTGCGTCTCCAAGAGTGGGTTGTTCTATATGATAGTAAAACTATAACCGTAACACTACGTTTAGTTCATGGCTATCGATTGACTGTACTTCAACTATGGAACGCCACAACCAGCAAAACAATGTTGCAGTGTAGGTCCTTGCGTCGTGAATTACTAATACTATTCAACTTTAATCAGGGCCAAGAAATTGACGTTTATGTCATTCTTGTCATTAAATGAGTAAAACTGCTTACGAAAACGTTTTGCAAGTATTAACCTATAGTGCAGTCCAAAACTTTAGTTGATATAATTGATATTAGTGCAGTCCAAAACTTTAGTTGATATAATTGATATTCATTGACATAAGGACGTATTGTCAACGTAACTAAAGCTTTAGTTACAGAAACAAACAAGTTAAATTATTACATTGCCTTTTCTGTTCTTTTCATATTATACAAGACGATAAATCATATAGCTGCATGTAATTTCAGGGGAACGAATGCATATCGAACGTTTTAAAGTGATTGAACTTAAAAGCCATGTTTCGTTGTTTCCTCTAAAGACCATGCACTAAATAAAACGACCATGTTTCGAGTTGTTGTTGCCCTCAAAGTCAATGCACTAAATAAAAGACCATGCTTCGAGTTGCTGTTGCCTTCATAGACACAATGAACTAAATACAACGGACATGCTTCGAGTTGTTGTTGCCCTCATAGACAATGTACTTAATAAAACTATCATGTTTCGAGTTTTTGTTGCCTTCAAAGACCATGTACTAAATAAAACGATCATATCTCGAGTTGTTGTTGCCTCAAAGACTATACATACTAAATAAAACGATCATGTTTCGAGTTGTGTTGCCTTCAAACACCATGCACTAAACAACTCGGATTTGTTTCGAATTTGTTTTAAAGCCCGTATTGTTCGTGAATTAGTTTCCTAGCCCTGATAAATTTTAAAATCGATGCAAGTTGATAAACTGTATGCCTGTTGTTGAGCATATTTTCAAAATCTTGCTTTCGATGTTGTTGTTGCTGTTGTTGTTGTTTCGTTTTAAACATTATAACGGTGTTCCATACTTGTTATTTAAATACGAAAACAGCTTGTTAACGGACATCCCATAAACATGAACGATTGATAGAGAACAAATGACATTGGCGAAATGCGGGGCTCCATTGTTATTTCTTTCGCGTCTCGGTTGCTGTAAAGTGGCAATGACCTCTAACCACAGAATGGCCGCTTTATCGGTGACCCCTTGGAATAAAAAAACATTAGTATTGTCTGTTCGCTAGCTTATGCACACGCATGATAACGATGATATGTCTATATAGATGTAGTTGTATTTAAAAAATGTCCGTAAATGAGTACATTATTTTTTGTTTCGGATAAGAGGGCTTTCTCGTTGAAATGGGAACCAAACGTGCAATACCGAACGCACTTACATAAAGTGGATTAACTTGAAAAAAAAATCAATTTATCAGCTGAGAATTTGTTCGATTTGCACATATTTTGGCTAATGCTCGCAATTTAGGAACGTGTTTTTGTAATTATATGCAAATTTCGCCTCCACAATAAGGGTGTTCTATTCAATGTCCTGTTCCACACCTATCGATGAGGTCGATGGAAGCAATCACATACCTTCAAATCACAGGCACACGGTGTGACATCATCGATTTAAAAAAACTTGCATGAAAAAGAACGTGGAACAAGTAAATTGTTTTACTAGTTCCACGTTCTGTTTTCATGGAAGTTAATTAAATCGATGGCACCGTGTGTCGTTGCTTCAAATAACGTTTATGTAGAGCAAAAACACGCACAAAGCATACTGAGGGCGAAATCTGTAAAACGTACTATACATGCGACGAGACGGATATAAACATGACAACTCCTGGAGTACAGTGACTCGTGACCTGCCAATGACCTTCTTCTGGTGTGACCCTGCCTCGAAAGTTCAACGTACGCTCGGAGCTTTACGAACGATTGCCTCTCCCGGCAGATGGATGCAAAAACAGCCTATATTAATCTATTCGATTTTGTTCGATAAGCGGCTGTAGCACCAATTTAATCAAATGATAACGCATTATGTGAAATTATGCGAAGTTACAGTCATTTGGATGAGGTACCCAAAGGGAAGCGAAATAGAAAAATAATAAACAACAAGGATATTATTGACTTCGGGTTAAAAATACAAAGACCGGAATGTCGTTTGAACTGGTGAACTGTTTGAAGCGATGAGAAAAACAACAACTTTAGATCTTAGGCTTTAGCTGAAGTAAGAAAGTACGAAGAATGTCAAGGTCATTAATTGAACTTTCTGGAAAATATAGTTTATCACCCTGATCAGCTGGGTTCATAATTAGTGTTATGTGGATACGGTCTATGTACATGTAATTACTGATCAGCTGAGATTGTGCAATAGTTTATGGATTGGCTTAAGACTAACATCTGTACTATTATGTTGGCCTACATGTATTGTTTATTTATTTTCCAATTTTGGGCCCACATATGGGCATACAATTTTGTAATATACATGGCCTAAAGTGTGGCCATGGTTTTATTTACCTGTCAAAAATACATAATTTCTTGGAATGGTGAACACTAGCGATATGCACTCCATAGAAAGGCGAGCATTTCTGTAAAAAGTGCATTCTGGCCCGGTGATCATAAACATTGGAGAACGTACTCATGCTCCAAGTCATACTCCGTACTCCAATTGGAGCATTTCTTACTTACAAAATATGCTGCATCTCCTTTATTATTACTGATTGGAAACATATAAAGTGAGGGTTAATTTTCTTAATTAGATCATTAGCTACAAGTTAATTGGTGTTTTATTTGATGCAAAATTCTGAAAAAGCTGTTTTTCAAGTTGGAGCATGGAGTATGGAGTTCGAGTATGAGAATGAGCAATGTTTATAATCACCGGGCCTGATCTCAATACTCATCATACCGGCGAGCCGTGGTCTAGCAGTACGCCGAGATCATGGCTCAAAGGTCAGCTTTTACCTATAATCTAGACTGTGTCAACAGCTAACGCGTGATAATGTTCATTTTGACAGATCAAAACTACTCAACAACCTAGCCATTGTAATTAAACATTGTCACTGAAAACTGGAGTTAGTCACCATATATTGTCTCAAATTGAGAGTAAAAATAAATAATTCTATAGTAGGGTATTTATAGCGGATCATTTTAGAATATTACTACGCTCTGGTGCAATGGTGAAATAATTATTGTGTTAGTTGTATGAGTAAAGATTCATAATACACCAAGTCAGTTGCATCCACGGCCCCACCCCCGGGGATGGGTGGTGGATAGCTGAGGAAACGGTTGTGTTTTTTAACTTCCAGCTTCCCCCGCACTGCTGGGGAAATGTCGAGGATTTTACCATCAGCTGTTCTCCTGCAATGGTGAGTTTTAACAACCCAAAAGTAAACAAGAGGACCAAAAGGGCGCTAGGTCGCTCACCTGTTGCACATTGGTCAAGGTATCAACAACTAACATTCTGGCCATATTTCATTAATATTTGATCAAAACTGCGAGCTCTGGAGTGAACACAAAGTTTTTGTAAAATTTGACCTAATGATCTAGTTTTTGACCCCATACATAAGATTTCATGGAGAACAATATTCTAACCATGTTTCATGAAGATTTGATCAAAACTGCGACCTCTGGAGTAAACAAAAGTTTTTTCTAAGATTTGACCTAATGACCTAGTTTTTGACCTCACATGGCCCAGTTTCAACCTTGGCCTAGATTTCATGGAGAACAACACTTTGACCACGTTTCATGAAGATTGGATCATAGCGCCGACATCCGGAGTGCCACAAGGTTTTTCTTAGATTTGACCTAATGACCTAGTTTTTGACACCACATGACCCAGTTTCAAAACTTATCCTAGATTGTACGGATCTACATTTTGACCAAGTTTCATGAAGGTGGGGTGAAAACAGTGAGTATAAACGTTTTTTTCTAAGATTTGATCTAGTGACCTAGATGTTGACCCAACATGACCCAGTTTCGAACTTGGTCTAGATTTCATAGAAAACAACATTCTGACCAAGTTTCATGAAGATTGGATCAAAACTGTCGCCTCGATAGTGTACATAAGCAAATTGCTGTCAGACGGACTACTAGGGTTCCTAGCGTAGTCCCTGAACTGGCCTATGTGTCATGACACATGGTCATTACGAAAGGTGCCATGTATGCTGTAGGTTGCTAGCGTAGTCAATGAACTAACCTATGTGTCATGATTTTTCGAGATAAGGGCAGATTAATAATTTGCGGTATATAGAATAGTTCTGCTACTCGTCCCACACTGACATTCTACACAACTGTCTAACAAGGCCCTTTACCACGATGCACATATATATGACGATATTCCGCGACGATTGTCCGTGGTGTCTGGCTGCACTGGGAATACAACCCCGTACATGTTTTTCTGTCGGTTTTACAGGTTATAGTTTTGTTTTCTAGGAAAAAGATTCCTTCACAAGTTTGTGAGCAGCTATATTTTCGCTTCAACTGTCAGCAGCTAGGGTACAAGTTTGTAATGACCTTTCCGAGAGCGCATGTCGTGCAGTGCTGAGACAGTAGAAAGGTATCATGTAATTTATCTTGCCTTTGTAAAGACAGTGAGTTTGGCTGTTGATGGCTTATATCTATACTCCGTAATTGGAACACCTCTGGTCCATGGGTATGAACCTGTCAGAACATTTGGTGTACGTAATTTCCAGTCCCAAGTTCTTGGAATTGTTTAGGGAGCATCCAGTCTTGGAACTGATGTTATAGGAATTAAGTAGCATCTCGGTCTGTGTACATTCCAAAGTTCGAAGTGCATATAGTTATGTCTCCAGTGTGACCTTTCGTATAACAACAAATTCTTTAGCAACACCCTCATTTTGGTCCAAAAGAAACCAGGCCCCGATCTCATGAAGCATATCAATATGAACAAGATCTAATCTCAAATATTGGCATGCATCTTAATTTTAATTTCCAAGAAATGCTCGACTCTAAGTCAGAAATGGAATTCTGAGTTTGTTACAGAAAAATTAAAAGAGCTTGAACTTCAAACTGATCTCAAATTGCAACTCTTGTTTGTTTTGCAAAATCTCAATTAGAGGTGAGATTTCTATTTTGGATGCCTCAGGAGATCAAAGCCAAATTTCAAAAGAATAAGATTGATATTGTGAACCATTCAATAACAAACAAACTGCATTTTCCAAATGGTGTTTTCCTATTGAAGTTGTACTGTACTGTTCTTGAGCAGGGGTACATAGTTTATTCAAATCTCATTCCAGGTTTGATTAAAACAACATCCGAGTCATAAATGACTGATGTAAAAGTGCATACAAAGTTTGTGACACAGTGTCCTAGTTTATGATTACATGAGACCGATAGTTGAACTCATTCCAGATGTTATCACAAGTGAGGTAATCCTTATTATGACAATGTTTCATAACTACAAATGTACAAGTATCCAATACCGAGAGGAGCAAGATTGTCCCAAGTCTCTACAGGCCGTTACTCATGTAGGACCAATAGTTTGTGGAAAATATTCCCAGTCACATGCACACTGTTTTGTCGATTTAACCAACATGTACGATTTGTTTTTACCATCTTATTTTTGAAGATCCAGGAAAAACTGTATTTGCACCTTACAATGAGGTAAAGATGACATATGGAAGAAAAAATGGCACCATAACATTAGTACATGGCACATATCACTGAAATAGAATGAGAAGGTAGTAACTACTACTTATGACCTTATAAGACTGTTACATATTTAAAATCTACATAATAAGGCTCTTATGAGCCTATTTTCATGAAAATCGGAACTTGTCATGTTGACACAACTGAAGTTGAAACAGCTTGTTTTACCATAGGTAAAGAGTAATTTTCAGACAGAATTCTAGTTTTTTCTCAAACATCGATTTTGTAGTTACAACCTTCTCATTCTAAGCCAGCGATATGTGGCATATATTATATAAAACATAAACAATTTTCATGAAGACAAGATATATTAATGAAAGCACATTACATGATTGTTACTGCTTACACAAACTGTTCAAATACATTTTGTATACATGGAGGGATGGTGAATACATAACAGGAAAATGCTTATAGGCAAAGACCAAAATTAATGTCTTTGTTATAGCTTAGCAATTACCGTATAGCTGGTTATTTCTGCGGGTGTAATATTTTGCGTTTTTGCCCCAAAATTGAGTGTGATTATTTCTGCTGGTCTTAATTTCTGCTGCTTCACAAAATAGCAAGAGTAAATTTCTGCGGTTTGCTAAATGGTAAGAATTGACATACACCAGTTTCATTGGCAGTCTGATCTATGTACATAGTAATTAATTATTACAGTCCAAACTGTGGATCGCACTTTGACATAATTATCATTATACATGTACAAACAATGCTCGCTTAAATTATAAACACCTTTGTAACACTAGACAAACTGCAATAAACTTTACATTGTAACGATAATCAAGTTGACTTGTGAATACCCCTCGATTATTATTTTTATCAAGTGGAGTTAATATTCTGCGTGAAAATTTTCTACAGATGATAAAATTCTGCGTAGAATTAATTCTGCAAATTGATCTTGGACCGCAGAATGGCAGAAATTTCTACCGCGCAGAAATAACCAGCTATATGGTACACGTTTTATGTGGTGGTTAATACATAATATTAGATGAAAACTTTTGAAAATATTTTCAAATATATAGGAAAAAATATAAATAAGTGTGTGTGTGTGGAGGGGGGGTCCAAAAATGTTTAGAACACATTTGCCAACCTATGAAGCATGAGGCATGGGAACAACATTTTTACAATTTTTATCCTTAATCAAAAATTTACAATGTCCAATTAGACAATCACATTCCTAAGGCCCAATAGTGTTATCTTTTAAAATTATTTAAATATTATCCTCCTTTGATATTTATAAATCTAAACTGACATGAGACCAAGTCGAAAAGAGACTTACAATAATAATCCTAATGACTTTTCTAAAAAAATCCAACACTTGCCTATTTATTTGTGACCGCAACATCACATTACACCAATTTTGTGTAAGATAACAAGCATTTTCCAATCCATATTTCAATATGTGATTTTGTACATAAATGAAAGCTTTTGCATGGTATAATCACGAAATAATTACACAGTGTTTCTAGCCTTATCAGTATTCAAGTCTTTGTGATTGAGAATAGTTATGATGAATTTCAAGAGCATACCTTTGATAGTCATAGAGCAAGTCACTCTGATAAAGCCCAACTCACCCCCCCACTAAATGAATGAAATAAACAATTTTTAGTATGTGAGTACATATATAAAATAGAAAGTGGACACATATTTTAATTGTACATGTGAGATACATAATATATGTAAATTATATGAAGCATAGGAATTTAATATTGCATAGACAAAACAAACTTTGAATTATTTTGGCCAACCTGAACTATGCTTATATACGATGTACAAAAATCTCTGATATACCAAATAACATAAAGGTTACAATCACATTCACAATCAATGTACATACATGTATCCATTCACATGAAAATGTTACATTTTGTGTATTTGTAATATCATATAAAACACATAAAATACAGGTCACAGTTATACTCAGGATAAACATAATATTATGTAATATCTTGTGAACGCATTGTTCTGAAGCAATGAAATCACCTAAAAGAGGAGAATGAGAGAGTGAGTGAGAAGGGACGTTACAGGTATAAATCAATGGCTTAGAATGAGAAGGTCATAACTCCTACTTACAACCTTATAAGACTCATACATGTTTGAAAACTGCTTCACAAGGCACTTTTTATGAGCCTATTGTCATGAAAATCTGAAATTGTCATGTTGACCAAAATGAAGTTTTAAAAACTTGTTTTCCTATAGGTAAAGATTAAATTACAGACAGTTTACTCTTGTTTTCTCAATATATCGATTTTGTAGTTAGGACCTTCTCATTCAAAGCCAGCGAAATGAGCCAGTCATTAAAACCAACTGCATTCTTTCAATTTCAAATTACAGTTGGCTCCAATTAATTTCCACCAATCAACTTCTGAACCACCAACCAGACACAAATTATAGTGTACACCCCATCAGCAAGTTTACTAACCACTGAGCTACAGACGCATAAATATAGTTATAGAGAAATTGGAATAGGAAGGTATAGGAATCGGTATTTAGCACAAACTTTTTAATCTCAGATTTTATTACAATGATATGAATTAATATCTAAACAAACTGTTTATATACATTTTGTATACATAGGAGGGGTGGTCAATACATAACAGGACCATGCTTCTAATATTCCTAACTAGAATAACATCAATTGTAGTCTATTAACTATATTACTGCAAGTATTTTAAACCTGATTGAAAAATAACTAATTAAACAATAATTCCTTAATTCAGATACCTTATTTTATCTGACACTTTATGATACTGTCTCCTAATAGCAGTTATTTAGCAATACATTTACCCTGCTACAAACAACTGTTCTGATAAAAGGGAAGTAACTCAAACACCAGAATGATTCCAGAATATCTGTGCGAGAGTACTCTCCCTTTCAAACTATGACGTTAAGATATCTGAGTGTGCATACCACATGTAATATACAACATAGTTCTTGTGCTAAAGGTCACATATTGACTGTGTCATTCGAAAATACCGTATGACGAAAACCCACTTATAGAGAGGCAAATAACAGTTTTTTTTGAAAACTAAAATTCCTTCAGAAATCATTTAATATAGAACTAAATTATATATTTCATACACAAAACATCTTATTGAATTGGTAACAAATGATACATATAAAAACTAACAGAAACTCAGCATTTTCTTTTTGTGATGATTTGATGGTCTCCCATTAGCTTATTTACCCCAGATTAGGCGTAATGATAAACAGGAATAACTATTGATAAAAACTGATTTTGGATTATTCGACATTTTCGAATGGCACTGTCAATATTCCTCAACCGCTTATTGAGTCTAAGTGTTTTAGCAAAAAATGTGACTTTTTGCAAACGTTTGTTACTCGATCATGTAATTCATAAATATACACTTTTCTTATTTTTTACTTTTAAAATGATATAATTAGAGACAATATTCATAAAAATAGACATTTTTTATTTTTAAAATTAAATGATACATATAGGGACAGTAAAACTATAGGGACAGAAAAATTAAACTCCTTCATTGAAAATATACAAAAAACTGTGAAAATAAATTAAAATAAAAAATTAATACTACAAAATATAGCATATTGCAAAACTATTTCACAAACTCAACAAAAATATGGCACTACGATAATGAAAAATATTGCACAGAGATACAATTTGGCACAAAAAGTAGCAATGAAATCGGATAAATTAAAGATGTACTTTTCACAACTGAACAAATTACAACAATTTTATTCCCATTCTTTTTGTGGTCATATTGACAACTTGTGTAATCGCACAGACTAAACATTTGTAATTAGAACTGCAGTAGCCATTCATGGATCCAGACATACAGACTTCCAGCAATAAACCAGTACTTAATCATTGTTGCACATTTGGTTTATACTTTTGCCCAGTTCCTGCTCACAACTTCTTTGATCATCCTGTTAAGGGATTTTTCTAATTAAATTCACAACCAGCTTTGAATATAGAGAAAATCATCAACTAACACATTCTGGCAGGAATTCATCATTTGTTAGATTATCATGTAAATAATTCTAGTATTGAGAGAATGAATGTGAAGCATTATATTCCAAATCACAACCACACACTCATTAACAACTTTAGCAATTTCCGGGGTGGTTGTACTGGATCCTATACTGATATTTAGGCCTACACATTAAAATGTCTCTAGGTATAGCACCTACGATGGGCTGTGTACATACTCAGTACCAACTACTTGTATAGTGCGCCCAGGATAATGTGATATTTACAAACATGGCTGGATTGGTCTACTGTTGCAAAATTGGTAACTTAAATAAACACATCAGGTTAATTGTATACTAAAATAACACCGATAAATAGTGCACCCTTGATTTTTCTACAATCTACCTATATGGCTTATTCCAATATTCCCCGCATTTCTTGTTATCCAGGGTGCACTTTTACCAGCCCTAAGTATGACAGATATCCTTCTTCTTCTATATTCCATGTACAGATATGTTATAAACTACACTGCCCTCCGAAAGTTCCTTCATACTAAGTCTTCTAAAATTATCATCATATTCGATTTATCTACATTGAAAAAAAACAAGTGTAATATGTCATGTTTTCTTCCAAACCATATATTGTTGCATTTTTATCATTTTCTTATTTATTTGACACTCAATCAACATTTATCTGAAATAAAACATTTAAATTTTGGCAGTTGTCAATTTAAGAAAATACTATAATTTTAGGGAGTGTGAAGGAACTTTTGGAGGGAAGTGTATCTATTGGTTGAAGGGTTACACTTCATCTTTGTTGACAACTGGCTGTGATTTTGAAGCCACTTTCCACTTCTGACTGTCAAACATACTTTCACAAGGGGAGATTACAAGACCAACATCTGATTTATGGCTGTCCAAACATTGGTCAGTACCTTCTCTAGAAATCTGACCATTAGAATATTGCCATTTCTGCAAAAGATATAAATTGGGTAAATAATTATGGTATTATCTGAGCAAATCAACCTGGTCCCCAAACCTCATGCAGGATTACTGAACCAATTAAATTTTGCGATTTACAAATTTTCTTGTTATGCTGTTCATTGGCATATTGGCAATTACTAGTTTTCCCATTTTTAAGTCTCCCAAAATGTCCCTATTAATGTTTTGAACACATTCACAATTGGCGAATTTATGCATCTCGCAATCGCGCGAAATAATTTCTTCAGTCGGTTTACAGTATATCCAAAGGTTCTTGTGTGGAATTTTTACCAGCCAGAATAAGCTTGATCTTCTTCTTTCATACAAGGGAGCAGATATTGAACAAAAGATGTTTGTAAACATATATATGTGTCCCAAAAACTTAGAAATGGTATCGGCACAATGACTTTTGACCTAGTTTCAAAATCCTAGGGTAAATCTTACTTGAGGTATTGAAGGAAAACATTGGTCTACCGACCAAAAGACTGACCAACCGATCATCCGGTGTAAAGCAATTTACCCCTCATTAAAAATGGAAAGCGGCATAAGTATATATGGTATTATCATTAATATTCGAGGGAGATTAAATTTCATGGATTTGCGGATGGACTCAACCACAAAATTAAATCCCCACAAATATTAATAATTTCAATTGCATAATTATGACAAAGTGGATAAGGTATCCTTGAAATTACGTCCCCACGAAATTATCTTTTTCACCTAAACCTCGAAATTTTGTCGCATTGAAATTAAATTATTCGAAATATTATAACCATAATTACCTGTGTATCCTCTTTGGTACAGAAATGTATCATCACGTAACCATGTGTTTCTACAGTGCCAGCAGTAAGGCACATACCACCGTTACTTATCTCCCCTTTCTTCTTAAATGACCAATCCTGAAACAAGATGAAATTTAATTACATACATGAATATAACAAGTACTGGCCATCTCTAAATCAAGATGAAACAAAATGATATTACTAATTTTCACCAATTTTGAAGCAAAAGCAAGAGCTCTATACCAAAAATGATTTTTTCAGAAGACTTCCTTTCTGTTACCATGGCAATCAGTAATTTGAGGGGATTAATTACTTTTAAATTTTGAAAGGGTTGCCACCTGAGGATTATTCCAGTGAATTCAGTGAATCTTGGAATAAATTTGCCTCCTACTTTTGAAACAGACTGCATTCAGTGAATAGCTTATGCCCCAGTAGTAGACTTGTTCACAATAACTAGTCAAATTAACATGATAATTTTGGAACAGACAGACAAACAGATGGACAGACAGACAAACTAATGACAGACAGACAGTAGATGCCCAGACATATAACAAGAGGGCCATGATGGCCCAATATCGCTCACCTGATTATAAACCCTGCACAATTTTCACGCAAAGGAATAATTTGAACATCTTGGTAGAAAACCACAAGATGATGCTACATACCAATTATCAAAACTCTAGGCAGTGTAGTTTTAGGCAAGAAGATATTAATATGTTTTCCCTATATAAGTCTATGTAAAACGGTGACCCCCGAGTGGGGCCAATTTTGACCTCAGGGGCATAATTTGAAAAATCTTGGTAGAGGACCACTAGATGATGCTACATACCAAATATCAAAGCTATATGCAGTGTAGTTTTAGACAAGAAGATTTTCATATGTTTTCCCTGTATAAGTCTATGTAAAATGGTGACCCCCGGGGCTGGGCCAATTTTGACCCTGGGGCATAATTTGCACAATCTTGGTAGAGGACCACTAGATGATGCTACATACCAAATAACAAAGCGCTATGCAGTGTAGTTTTAGACAAGAAGATTTTTATATTTTTTCCCTATATAAGTCTATGTAAAACGGTGACCCCCGGGGCTGGGCCAATTTTGACCCCAGGGGCATAATTTGCACAATCTTGGTAGGGGACCACTAGATGATGCTACATACCAAATATCAAAGCTCTTAGGCATTGTAATTTTAGACAAGAAGATTTTTATATGTTTTCCCTATATAAGTCTAAGTAAAATGGTGACCCCCCAGGGTGGGGCCAATTTTGACCCGAGGGGAATAATTTAATCAATCTTTGTAGAGGACCTCTAGCTGACTCTACATACCAAATATGAAAGCCCTGGGCCAAGCAATTTCGGAGAAGAAGATTTTTTAAGGTTTTTTCTATATAACTCTATGTAAAACTAAGGGCCCCCGGGGCGGGGCCAATTTTGACCCCAGGGACATAATTTGAACAATCTTTGAAGAGGACCTCTAGCTGAGTCTACATACCAAATATGAAAGCCCTGGGCCAAGCGGTTTCGGAGAAGAAGATTTTTAAAGGTTTCCCCTATATAACTCTATGTAAAACTAAGGGCCCCCGGGGCGGGGCCAATTTTGACCCCAGGGACATAATTTGAACAATCTTTGTAGTGGACCTCTAGCTGAGTCTACATACCCAATATGAAAGCCCTGGGCCAAGCAATTTCAGAGAAGAAGATTTTTAAAGTTTTCTCTATATAACTCTATGTAAAACTAAGGGCCCCCGGGGCGGGGCCAATTTTGACCCCAGGGGCATAATTTGAACAATCTTTGTAGAGGACCTCTAGCCGAGTCTACATACCAAATATGAAAGCCCTGGGCCAAGCGGTTTCAGAGAAGAAGATTTTTTAAGGTTTCCCCTATATAACTCTATGTAAAACTAAGGGTCCCCGGGGCGGGGCCAATTTTGACCACAGGGACATAATTTTAACAATCTTTGTAGAGGACTCCAAGGTGATGCTACATACCAAATATGAAAGCTCTAGGCCTTACGGTTTCAGAGAAGAAGATTTTTGAAGTTTCCTTTTTGAAAATCTATTTTTAGCCTGTGTGACCTAGTTATGCGACGGACTGGAATTTTTTTAACAACTTTGGTAGAGGTCCACCCAAGGAACATTCCTATTAAGTTTTATCAAATTTGGCCAAGCGGTTTAGGAGAAGAAGTCGTTTGAAGAAATTGTTGACGGACGCACGACGCACGCCGCACGACGCACGACGCACGCCGCACGACGGACGACGGACATCTCGGTATGACAAAACCTCACCATGACCACATTGTGGTCAGGTGAGCTAAAAAGTATTGTAAAATTTTGTTAAACAGATGACGAGCAACCAAAAAATGCTCAACATGAGCATAATATTATTGTTTGTAGCTTAGATGAGCTAGAATTATTTTAACAGATGCCAAACAGAACATGTTTTCTGGCAGCTCAGATGGGCTTGAAACTCATCACACTGGACAGCATGATCTACACGCCTGTTTCCGCTTGAAAATTATAATTCAGGGTTTTCACTAGGATTTCATGTAGGAGGCTTTGTGTACATTTGAGGAGGCCAAGGTACCTAAGCACTGAAGGTGGAAGGCAGCTGGTGGTAATTTGAGGCAGTCAAATTGGCCTCCTGCCGCCGCCTAATGACAACTTTTGTAACATTTAATCTGACGTTACTGAAAGCTTACTGGATATCTGTAGGTGACAAATATAGAGCAAACTGGTCAGAGGAATGTTCAACTAATTTAAGGTCTCTCCAATACAACTTCTAAAGATGAAATCTAAAAAAGCTTAAATCAATAATTTTTATAAAGTGCCATTTATCTAAGTAAAATCCATCAGACAGAAATCTAAAATCATTCTGCCTAAAGTAGACAAAGCTGTATGTAAACCTTTGAAAACTAAAAATATATGAGCAATTCTCCAGGAAAACCGGGCTTAGTGAAAACATTGTGAAAATGTTGATGAATACATGGTAAGAAAGAAGAGACTCTTGTGAACAGAGTCTAAAAATTTGAACAAACTATTCCATACACTTACAAAGTTATAGACTTTTTGAACCAACCATTATCGCCTACTTTTTGAGTGACGTCGCGAACGTCATTCTCTCTGTTTTTGACGTAACGTCAACTGGTATTTCATAGATCCAGTATCTGATAAATTTTTTACGTAATATGTTAAAACTGTGGCACATTGTAGAGTCATATTCTTATTTTGATAAGGCGCTCACCTGTTGCACATTGGTCTAGGTATCAGATCAACCTACATTCTGACCATATTTCATGAAGATTGGATCAAAACAGTGACCCCTGGAGTGAACACAATGTGTTTCTAAGATTTGACCTAGAGACCTAGTTTTTGACTCCACATGCCCCAGGTTCAAACTTGGCCTAGATTTCATGGAGAACAACATTCTGACCAAGTTTCATGTAGATTGGATCAAAATGGTGACCTCTGGATGGAACACTAGGTTTTCCTAAGATTTGACCTAGTGACCTAGTTGTTGACACTACATGACCCAGTTTTGAACTTGGTATGGATTTCATGGAGAACATCATTCTGACCAAGTTTCATGAAGATTGGATCAAAACGGTGACCTCTAGAGTGAATACATGGTTTTTCTAAGATTGACCTAGTGACCTAATTTTTGTCCCCGCATGATCAAGTTTCGAACTTGGCCTAGATTTCATGGAGAACAACATTCTGACTAACTTTCATGAAGATTGGATCAAATTGGTGACCTCTAGAGTGTACACAAGGTTTTTATAAGATTTGGCATAGTGACCTAGGTTTTGACCCCGCATGACCCAGTTTCAAACTTGGCCTAGATTTCATAAAAAACAACATTCTGACCAAGTTTCACGAAGATTGGATCAAAATGGTGACCTCTGGAGTGAACACTAGGTTTTTCTAAGATTTGACCTAGTGACCTAGTTGTTGACACCACATGACCCAGTTTTCAACTTGGTATGGATTTCATGGAGAACAAAATTCTGACTAAGTTTCATGAAGATTGGATCAAAACGGTGACCTCTAGAGTGTATACAAGGTCTTTCTAAGATTTGACCTAGTGACCCAGTTTTTGACCTGGCATGACCCAGTTTCGAACTTGGCCTTGACTTCTTGGAGAACAACATTCTGACCAAGTTTCATGAAGATTGGATGAAAACGGTGACCTCTAGAGTGTATACAAGGTTTTCCTAAGATTTGACCTAGTAACCTAGTTTTTGACCTGTCATGACCCAGTTTCAAAAAAATTGGCCTAGATTTCATACAGTACAACATTCTGACCAAGTTTCGTGAAGATTGGATCAAATTGGTGACCTCTAGAGTGTACACAAGGTTTTTCTAAGATTTGACCTAGTGACCTAGTTTTTGACCCGGCATGACCCAGTTTCGAACTTGGCCTAGAGTTCATAGAAAACAACATTCTGACAAAGTTTCATGAAGATTGGATCAAATTGGTGACCTCTAGAGTGTACACAAGGTTTTTATAAGATTTGACCTAGTGACCTAGTTTTTGACCCCGCATGACCCAGTTTCAAACTTGTCCTAGATTTCACAGAGAAAAACATTCTGACCAAGTTTCATGAACATTGGAACAAATTGGTGACATCTAGAGTGTACACAAGATTTTTCTGAGATTTGACCTAGTGACCTAGTTTTTGACCCCACATGACCCAGTTTCGAACTTGGCCTAGATTTCATAGAGAACAACATACTGGTCAAGTTTCATGAGTATTGGATCAAAACTGCTGCCTCTAGAGTGTACACAAGCCAATTGTTGACGGACGACGACGGACGGACGGACGACGGACGAAGAGTGATCACAAAAGCTCACCTTGTCACTATGTGACAGGTGAGCTAATAAAAAGATGACAAATATGTCAGGTGTGAAAAAAAGTCCCGGGTCATTGTCATTATATTGAGTGTCAATTACTGTGTAAACAATCAATTTATTCCGAACGTTTTGATGTCGGAGTCAGTATACGAATATTCCAGAATAATGGATACAAATAATTTTGAATTGAAATTCGTTCCCATCAATGATGTCGTTATAAGGAAATTGTCAGTATACTGTTAAATCATTAATTTCCGTGGGGGATTAAATTTAAATTAAATTAATTTTGACCCTTGTTTTATTACCTGAAATGCAACTCCACGAGTTCAAGTCCCAACGAAATTGTCTTTTTTACCAAAACCACGAAATTTCATCCCAACGAAATTAAATGATTTCACAGTATCAAATGTCCTTGTAACGAGAGCTGACTGTCAACTTATGATCAGAGTTACATTCACTGAACTAGTACATAGTTGACCTACCTGTGTTCCACGATCAGAGTTACATTTACTGAGTTTTGCTATGGCAGGTACATGACCAATCTCTATATCCACACACAGACTATTCTGTCGTATATTTCCATACATAATCTCGTCAGTAACAGGTAACCTGGAATCATCAAACAATATCATAGACTTTAATTAGAATTTACTCAGTTTGCCTTCATACTGGTTGTCCTGGCCCTGTGATTATAAACATTTCTCATTCATTCCCATACTCAAACTCCATACTCCAAGCTCCAACTTGAAAAACAGATTTTTTAGAATTTTGCATGAAAACCAACACCAACTTGTAGCAAATAATCTAATCAAGAAAATGAACCCCCGTTGCATAATTATGTTTCCATTCAGTAATAAAGTAGTTACAGCAGTTTTTGTAACAACAAAATACTCCAATTGGAGTACGGAGTGTAAGTTTGAGCATGGAGTACGTTCTCTAACATTTATAATCACTGGGCCTGATGCTATAAGCAATAGAAAATAACTTCAGTATCCCCTGAATAAATGCCCCCAGGGGACCATGCAAAAGGGGCAAATTATTTGAGGGTATTAGTCTTGAAAAAAAATGGTGAAAAAATCATTACAAAGGTCTACGTCATTGAAGCAAAATCAAAATAATGAAAATCATCATATAAAACATCAATAAGGTGCGAGAGTGTTTATTCTGGGAATACAATATTGATACAAGAGAACCATTCTGGCCCTAAAGCCCTCACCTGAGGACATACAGCTTAGGTATTATGAGTTATAAATAATAATTTATATGTTATGACCTAGTGTTTACCCCAAATGACCCAGACACAAAATTAATCTAGCGGTTTAGCAGAGACAAACAAAGGGACCATGCAGGTTTCATAATTTATAGTCCAGTCATTTTAACTTTTAACCTCAAACTAATTGCAAAACGAACAGTTTTGTGTTTATATGGTGCGTAAGGCTATCCTTAGCAATGTACAAAATGTCCTAATTGAATATTCGCGGGACTTTTTGAGATATTTACAAATATATTGAATTGTCAAATGTTTTCGCGATATTTGTCACTTTTGGTGTAAATAAATCTTGATTTGTACCAGTAACTTATTTTTACATCGTGCTTAGATGTCGCAATTTTGGTCTGATTTTTATGAAACTTGGCAGCAATGATCATCGGAAGCTAATCTAGGTAAAATAAAATTTTGAGTTAACCGGATCCAAAATCTAGGTCACTAGGTCAAAACATAGAAAAAACAAGATATAGTCACCAGGGGTCGCAATTTCGACCTTACACTTGTGAAGTTTAGTCACAATGATCACCTTACAAAAATCAAGGTCATGTATAAAATTGGATTAACCTGAGTTAAAAACTAGGTCACTACGCCAAATTATAGAACAAATCCTTAAAAGGCGCCCTTTTTACCTAATCTTTATGAAACCATATCACATGGATCATGAAGACAAAATGTAGGTCAAATTTAATATTTACTTATCATGAGTTAAAACTAGGTCACTAGGTCAAATAATAGACAAACCTTCATGCGCCAAAAAGTCGCATCAATTATTTTCACCTATTGACCTAATTTTGACCCAAATTATTCAATAACATACTTGTCTTAGATGTTTTGAGATAAGCATTGTGACCAAGTTGCATAAATATTAGACCACAATTGTGAATTTTGTACCTACACAACGTTTTCCTTTGATTTTAACTAGCGACCTACTTTTTGACCCCGGATGACCCAATTTATAACTTTGACCTAGATTTTGTTGATATTATTATTGTGACCAAGTTTCATAAAAATAAGGTCACCATTATGACCTCTAGCGACTACACAAGGTTTTGCTATAATTTGACCTAGTGACCTAGTTTTTTACCCTCGATCATCCATTTTCTACCTTGGCCTAAATATTGTTCAGATGATCGCTCTGACCAAGTTTCATAATCATAAAGTCAAAATTGTGAATACAAATGCAATTGTGGACGAACAGACAAAGAAAACAATAACTATTTCTCCCGATTCGATAGATTCGTGTACATTTTGTATATTGTCATTATTGGATACTGTCCAAACACAAATATTCTTTTTCCATTAGACACACATGTATACAACACAAGATATGTGTAAATTTTAAACAAATTGGGTTAATATTAAAGAAATGAATAAAAGTTTTGTTTCCCCTTCCAAGTGCTATTTTGAGTCATTTTGTCGACATTTGAATGGGTAGTATACCAACACGTAGACTGGCATTTATATGAAAAGTAAATTTTCTGATTATAAAATCAATATTTGTATTCCATAGAAGAAGGTTGTATCTTTCAGAGAATATAAGCTTGAAGGTGCAATTAGTAAATAGTTAACGACTTACACGGGAATTATTAGAACTTAAAATTCCCCATGTAGTATGAAATAAGGAAAATGCTGAAATTGCTACCAAAAGTGACCTTAAACATGTCGATTTTTTTGTATTTTCCCCACTGAACTCGCATATTTGATGTTTTGTCTGTAGTTGATAATAGTCAGTAGATGATGAAAATGCAAAGAAACTCTGTTTTGCAATTTGTTTGAGGTTGACCATATTTTTTAGCTTCAATGACTGGACTATTAATTTATTATACAAAAACTATGACACAAAGCGTAAATAGGGCCAAATTTTCTTATATGATAAGGTGACAATAATTATTGTGAGATACTATATATCTGGGTCGGCTACGTATTCTAGCCCTTTCCAACCGGACTCCTTGACTCTTTAACAAGGTCAGTTTTTAGAAATTTAACTATACTTTCCAAGTCCAGAACTTAGAAATATCAAATATGAAATCATAACAGGAGATTTTTGTAAAACATGTATGCCCCCATGCATACCTGTCAAGTATTCCTGTTAAAGTGGAGTTACTCCTCTTCGTTGTTAATTACTGGTTTTCCAAGTTCACCTAACTTTGAACGAGGGTGCATTTGATTCATTTGATGATATTCTGTTCCATAATTCATGATTGGTATGGATCTTTCAACACAAAATTTAAGGACTTCTCCAGGACTTTTCATTCATTTTCAAGCACTGATATTTTTACAAAGCATGATTTCAAACGGCGCTGAAACCCGTAAAATTGCCAATTTACACCCCCCAAAATTGTCATTGAATTTGGTGCGTAAGTTTGTCACGTCATGATAATCACTAATACCGTTCATTTCGTACCCCGTTATTTTGTCCCTAGGTAACCTGGTACTGAATCTCAGAATGATTAATTGTACTCCTCATAAAACTATGGTGATGATTTTTTGTGATTTGATGTGTTTTCTAGGATATTTGCTTATTTTCTACTTAAAGGTTACATAAATTCAAGGACAATTTTTAAGAATTCATAAAAAAATAGGGAGTATCTACTGTTACTGGCCAACATCCATTAAGTTTTTTAAGTTTTAAGATAATAGGACAAAGCTTTTATGAGTTATTGAACAGAAACCATATGGTATCCCAACAGATAGACCAACCTAAAGACAGACAGACAAACAGACAGACTGACTGACAGACATGGTAAAGCAATAAACCCCCTAATCAAAGATGGGGGCATGAATATGACTCAGTCATATCAAATTATCAATCCATCAATGGTTCAAATGTTATAAGTAAGGTACAGAAATCAATCCTATTATTACACTAATTAATTCAAGCTTTTATAAATACTAGATAATAATCAGACTACTTTGTCATTAGGGGAGTAACAGTTCACTCACCTCACGATATGATACGTATCGTCAATTTTGCTAACGGTTCGGTATATTTCGGTACAATACAATATTCTCTAACAGCAGTTTAAATATATTATTTTTTAAGCGATAATGAATTTGATGCTTCTATATTATATAACAGCAAATATTATGTGCCTATCAACAGTTTTAACTGAATTAGACAATATGAAGCATATCTCAATACAATTAAAAAGAGAGATACATCGTAATTATAAATAGGCGTTGTCGTTGTCTGAATATTATTTTGCTCATAAAAAAGCTTACACTGAAATGTAGAAGACTTGTATCATGAACTGTGTGGGACTGAAGACTGCGGTATTTCGTATACCCCAGTATACTGTTATCACCCTATATGTCATAGTTATTAACTTATATGAAATGAGAAATCCTTAGTTTGACAGATCACTGACCTCCACCTATCCTTTCACAATGTTAAACAATCTTCATATTATCTGTATTTACACATTTTCTAATGTGAGAGTCTACCTACATAATGTCTACATAATAAGTCCTTGCATTGGTACTTAGTTAGTTATCACATATGCCATAGCCTGAGCCACCTTAACAACTTTAGACAAATTATTTGTAAGGTTGGGTATTTGTTCATTTTCTATAAAATCGGCCAATGATCTCTAACTTTGATGGGAGCAACAGTTGTGTAATACAAGGAGTTTGAGTGCAGCAATGTTATTCATGGTTCATATAGTGAAAAAACAAGTCCTCCAAAATAAAAAGTGAATAAACAACAAATTTGTGTATTTGGGCAAATCATGTCAAGCCTTGGCATGCGTTGAAAATATGCACAAACATAAATGTGCAAAGTTACATCTAATTTCACCATGCGTAAAGAATACGCATGATCCATACATAGGACCTTGACCTCCAACTGTGACCTTGACCTTTGAGAAAGGAACTAGGTGTTGCTCATGACACTCTGATCAATACAGGTAAACATGCATGCCGAGTTATGGTTCATTAAAACTTCAATATGATACTTGATCTTTGATATAGCAAGGGTTGAGCATGACACTCCAGCTCAAAAAGTTGAACATTCATGCCAATAAATTAAAAAATATTGGTCAAGACAAAGTTATGGTCTGGACAAGCATGAATTTGACATTGGAAAAAAAATTACAATAATTTCCAAATACTGATATATACTGTATAGCAGGTATATTTCAAGGGGACAATATTAGCGTTAATGGGATCCTTTTGAATTCAGTGTCTTGATTTTGCGCAAATGGCCTTGACCACGAAAATAAAACCATATTGGTATATAATTATGAAATCTGAAGGTCCCTATTATGTCAAGTTTTACAGTGTAAGATCAGAAATTAAAAATTTAAATATTAACTTGGCAATGAAGTTTAAAAATAAATGCAATAGAGTGAAAATTGGCCGTAATGAAAAATCAGTCATTAAGATTTAACTTTAAAATTGCGAAGAATTCAAGATACATACAATTTCACAATTCCCATATTGTTATCCATAATCAATAATTAAACAAGTCAAACTATTTAGAACTCACTTTCTACTATGTTATAATTTTCGCAAAATCAATTTAACCCTCTCAAATATGCTGAAACATATCAGATCCATGTCATATTCTCAACCAGGGCAGGGATACTTTATCTACCGTAGAATGAGTACCCTGTCTTAACCCAGTGTGTACATGCGCAGTGCCTTAGTTTAAGCATTTGATCTTCTTGGGCGCACAAGCATACCTACAAGCATACATTATGATATATTGAGTCTAATTAAATGTGAGACATGCTTATATGACTGTATTAAAAAAACTGTCCAAGGTTAATTTTTTTTATTCTAGTCGTCAGTATAAAACATGTGAGTGTTACTGTCCATTCAAATTTTATGATGTATAAACAATTGAGTTTGCCTGTTTTTCTTTGCAAGTGAACTGGTATTCAAACACCACCTGAACAGTGGTCAACCTATTGTGTTGCCGCAAAATTGACAGCAGTGGTCGGCGTTTAAAACATGTCCTTGTAACATTGATACTCTGACATTGTAGTTGTTAATACTAAAACTCTGTAACATAAATTATTGAATCGGATAGTTAACTCTAAGGCAAATTTTCTCACGCATGATACTTTCAAGGCAATTTTTTCGCGAGAGGTCACAATCTAAATTTGCTATCATTATGACACAAAATTACCCGACTTTCCTTGACCACCAAACCCTATTTTCTGATCACAGAACGGTTTTCCTTTACTTTTCTCCTGGAGACAGAGCATTTTTCCTGACCCCAAAGAAGCTTTCCCTGACCACTTGACAGTTTCTCTGTTTGTTTCAGCCAACAGACCAATATTCCCTGTCTTTCCCTGACCACAGAGCAGTTTTCCTTTACTTTCCCTGACCACAAAGCCATTTTTCCTGACTTTCCCTGACCACAGAGCAGTTTCCCCTGTCTTTCCCTGACTAAAGAACGGTTTTTCCCGACTATCCCTGACCACAGAACAATAAATAACTAAATAAATAATGGCCAAGTTTTGTAACCATAATGTCAAGATGAACTTCATATTGGCCTGGCATTTGGAGTTTAAACTCGGCCAATGTTGAATAGTTAATTAATAATTATTTGAATTACCTTAAGTCTGTATAAACATTATCCAGAAACCACTTAAAGTTCTGGCATCTCAAGTTCTTTCTGAGAGATTTTCTTTCCATCAAACTGTAAAAAGTAACAATTTAAAAAAGGACATAAATTGGTATACAATACATTATGCACATATACCATTATATATGTTCTGCGCATTCTAAGAATAAGGTACAATTCTAGAATCGCCCTGCGTGTTTTGGGAATTCCCATATCGCGCAACAGAATTGGAATTCCCAAAATGTGCTGGACCATTCTTAGTCCATGTGACAGACCGAAATCCATTACCAAATTGGTGAACAGATCCAACAATGATTTTCGGTTAGCTTGATATCTCAGCAATCCGAAATCGGTTGATGGACTTGCGGGCCATTTTGCCAAATGACCTTTTGGCGGCCATCTTTAAAGATGGCCGCCGTCATTTTAAGCAATCAGACGCTTTGGGAAAACTTGAATTATTCGTCAATAAAAAGGGCTATCGGAGTGGAATTTGTCTTAAAATGTTGGTAATGTAAGTCCGCATCTGTTGATATATACATATGTGTATTATAATACAGATATTACTTGGAAATTTATGATTTTCTAAGAAAATATTGATATTTTTTACTTTTTGTTGTTATGTTTTCTCTGACAATTTTAATTTGGGAATTGTATTTAGCCATTTCTTGCTTTTTGTATGTAGAGTTGAATTATAGGTATCTATATTATAAATTACAAAGATAGATTTCCACTAAAAAGTCGAATTTAGCCGTATATAGATGACATCTGGTATACATCTAAATGGGTATTCTAATAGGAGAAATATGAACAAGTCTAAGTGACAGTGCGAATTCATTACCGAAATGGCGAACAGATCCAACAATGGTTTTATGTAGGTTGGTGTAGGAAGGATTCCTAAACAGTTGATGGATTTGCAGGTCACTTTTTTGCCAAATGACCTTTTTGTGGCCATCTTTAAAGATGGCCGCCGTCGTATACGAAATAATAGCTAGCGACAGGAAAACTAATATAACTCTTTGACAAAATGGACCATCGACATGAAACATGGCTCAAAATGATTGCAATTAAATTATAAACACGATGATATATAATAACACACATTATGATATTACTATGAAGCATCAGAATACAGTAACTCACTAACTTTACATGATGAAAAATGTGTCATATTTTATTTTTCTCCAATATCTCACATTTATCGTTCTTGATCAAGCACGCAATGGCCCAAATTGATCAATCATGTTTTGTATGTTTCGTTAAATCACTTATTAAAGAAAAAGTAAGAAAGAAAACATGTAAAAACTAAAAAATGGGGTCCATACAAAGAGGTTCGATAGGGGATTAACTACAAAAAAGCTAAACATAAGCAAATATAGTTGCAGTTGATCTTTGTCTGGTCTCTAGCTCACAACCTTTCTGACTTAGGTGACCTTACCAGGAAATCGAAATGCCGGTCAGCATAGCTTGTAAGATCAAAGAGACACACAAGCCCCCCTACCACAGCCACGGTGTCAACCTCAGGGGGGTATTTTTATGTTTTTTTTAATGTTTTTTTTGTGTTATTTTGTGGATTTTTTTGTGTTTTTTTTTTTTTTTCAATTTTAATTCAATTTGTTCCTGTGAATTATAGATATATTTAGTTAACATCACTATCGCTATCGTCGTCTGAGTTATGGAACTGATCATCAGCCTCATCCTGCATATTTATACAGTCCTGTTATTTGCAGGCGGGTGTGCAGCGCAAACCATTTTTTGAACATGGACATTCGTCATCACAGCGTCTAGAGCACTTGCAAGACATGAGTTCGAGTACCACAACAGGAGCTGGTGCTTTTGTCAGCCAACATATTTCAATGTGCCCATCTTCTACCACCCACCCATGTCCAGCAGCCGGATTAGGTACCTCTGGTAAATTAAGCAGACTTCGCTTCCAGATAGCGGCTTGGTAGTTGGCACGAAATGCATGTTGCCTTAATGCATCCATACATGGTGGAAGTTGACCAGACGAAAGCTCACCTTTCCTTGATCGGAACATTTCGTACCGTAGTGTGTTAACATCTTTAATCTTTGTGTTTGAACAATACATATTACATGTGAATGCTTGTATGACTTTGAACATATCTTCTGTTATATGCCATTCCTGGCCAAATACCTTGAACATGTCTCTGAATTCTTTGTTCTTAGATATCAAGTTAACAGATTTTACCTTGCCCTGTCCGGCAAAGGAGCTAGTGGTATCACAACCTGTATATGCATGGAGACCGATCAATGCAGAACATACATCAAGTCCCAGTATTGTCCCAAGTTGTGAGATGTCTATTAGCCTGATTGTATTCTTTTTACCCCTTCTCAATAGGATCCTGCAATCTATTTGTGTGTGTAATGACAAAAGGATAACGAACACATCAGTGTCTTCCGAAATAACAATTACTTTATGGTAGCTTTCAGATGCATGTTTCACATGAAGCATCATTCTAGAGTCGGCTTCCTCATGTGTGGATTTCAACTCAGGAATCTCTGCCACATCATCCTTCGTTATTCTGTAACACCTCTCACCAGAAGTCACCATAAGTATATTATTACCAAGTTTATCTCGATTGTGTTGTTCTTGCCAGTTTTCTGCTAAGAAAAGTGTAAGTTTCACTTTGCTTTCAACGCTAGCTAAGATGCGTTTCCAGTTCTTGATTCTATGTCCAGCCTTTATCTGACTGAATACGATTCCGTGTTGTGAACCACGTTGTGTTCGTTCAGCAGTCTTAATCGATTGTTCTTTATATACGTCAAATACTACATCAATTCGTTCACTACCCCTACCATCATTTAGAACCTTTTACAGTATACTATCTGATAATTCATCGAATGTTAAATTCTCCCCATGAACCATCTGTACTATCGCCATGGCATCAACTACTGTTGTACGAGTATCAGATGGAAAGTCAACATTTGCCATTTTTTTCTCGAAATACTGACCTCGTGCAGATTTACTTGTTTTTTTCATTGTTCCGTCTGCATTAGCTAACGCCCATGGTTTCGGACCTAGGGGATATTCAAATACCTCTTTCATATCTAACTTTCTGTTTTGAGCAATCAAAAGCATTTGCCCAAAAACACGATTATCTGATTTTAAAACAACCTCTTTGTTTACACCAGCTTTAATTACAGTGTCTTTCTGTAAAGCACTGAATGTCTTTAACTTCAGCTTCTTAATGGGTTCATAGAATCCTGCACCGGACTCCAATTTTTGCATATGACTCTTGAAAGCGTCTTCACCCTTACAGTGGGCTTTCATAATATCATTTGTTATCACTTGTGTGGCTGCAGCTCCAGTAGACAGACACACAAGATCCAACGGCTGATTAGAAAAAGGATTTGTCCAATTCTGTTCAAGCATATCGACAATCGACACCACGTCAGCTTCATCCCTCCTAATCCGTGATGGTTGAAGGTCGACATGACCAAACCCTTCTCTAATTTGGCCAGATATGAATGTCAGCTCTCTCAACCGTCTTAAAGCTTCAGCCCTATGTTCCGCAGTCATGTAAAAACGGGTTAATGCATTGGGTTTCAGACTGAAACCTTTTGTACCACCTGCAGTTTGTGTGTCTTTGTTCACGGTTTCCTCTACAGTTTGATCAATTGGAATTTTGGCAAAAGGATTAGATTGCCCGAGTTGAACTGAGAACCCACCGTGAAGAAAATGAACATAAAGGTCTGGACAGGTATCCTTTAATTGGGACATTTGTGCATAATATACGGGTAGATATCGGGAATAGTTTGTCTTATCCATTGCAAAGCACCAAGGAATCATTGCTTTTATGTTTGCTAAATGCAAATACCAGTCACCGGAACGATTTGCTCGTATCAACCCAAGCAGTATCTCAACCATGTCAATATACATCATCCAAAATGATGCCATGTGGCCACGGTCATGTCTAAGAGAGTCCATGTAACCTCGAAACAGATTTAAAATTCTCTGACATGACACGTCATTTATGCAAGATTCAAGTGTTGCTGCAGAAGTATCTGTATAAATAGTCTTTACAGACTGCAAGGTTTTGTTTAAATGTTGTAGGTCGGCACGATGGTTGTTTTCCAGCCATTCAGTGAATCCTGACCACACAAGTCGCATCAGAGCTTCATATGTTAGCTTGTGTAGACGTACACCTCTATTATATTGTTTACCATCTAACACTTTGTCAATCGAACCTTCAGCTATCACCCCTGATTCGACTGCAAGGTCACGAAGACCCGCATCACGAAATAGTTTTCCAATAATTGACAGCATATTACAAATGACATGGAAATTGCCCATCATTAACAGAACATTTTCAAACTTGTGTTTGTTTTTCCAAGCAACTTCTGTTGCCTTAGCATACAGAGCCTGGTCCATGATTACGGCAATCTTATCTACACCTATGTCTTTTTGTATGGCGATCGACTGTGTGAGTATTTCTTGCACAGTCGTTAGTTCTGTGGCCGGTGCATTTATTGTTGGCAAATATCCAACCTTATCTGGTTTTACTGTAACATCATCTCTTGTTTTGATGTTAAATCCAGTCCAAGAGCCCACCCTTTGGTTTACAGTGTCATGTAGCCTCGTGATAATCCAAAGATAATTTTTCTGTTTTGCAAGTTCAACTGCATCAGACAGAGGTAAGTTGATGTTAGCAACCTTTAATGATGGGGGATTTTCTCTCTTGGCCGAGATATATATGGGGAAATGTTTGTCAGGTAAGTCTAATGTACGCCGCTTATCCTTTCTGTCCACAGTTGATTTTCTTTCTTGAGAACACAAAAGTGATAATGGCTGGACTATAATTCCATTTACACGATGTGATGTACCTGTCCCAGTAAGAGTTTCTTCCAGTCTATCTATATTGTCAAAGGCAAGCACTGTAGGGGTACATACATTAGTCCATGAAGGTAAAGTCGGTTTGTTTACATCTTCACCGCTCATTTTCGCCATGCATATAGCTGTGTCAATCTCCTGTAAACGTGTATAAGAACACCCATGACCCAGGCGATTTAATGTCTTAATAAGTTCAACATTTCCAGTTAATGTTTTGACAGCCCAAGGGAGTAGGATATGTTTTGGAGTCAGTATTCGGGAATTTGTTACAGCGCTTATGATATCCTGACCAAATGAGTATGTCAGACGTCGAACTTTGTCAGAGATATCACACTGACTGCCGGCAAGAAGTACTTCTAAGAAACGATTAAGACAGTTTGGAAGTTGAACATAGTTTTCAGTCAACTCCTGTGGATTTGGAGGCCATGACTGCTCCTCGATTCCTTCTGTAATTTTATCTCGAATGAGTATAGCCACTCGATCAACTAAATTTTCACAGGTTTTACTCTGTGTGTACGTTTCGAGTTTTTGTTTCATGTCAATGAAGTCACGAGCAAGTGATTCTATTGAAAGATTATAGGGTTTTACATAAACATTGTTGGCTGCACCAGCAGCGAAAAAGTGTAATGTGTCACCGAATTCAGACTCAAGATTCCTACGAATATGCGTTTTTGAAGATTGTCGTACGTCTTGAACTCCATCATCATGCAGCAGCTCTACAAGCTTTGAGGTGAGCTCTACCAATGACACAATACGGGGGTTTGAAAAAAGATTGATACGGATAAACTTGTATAACAACTGCAGTGCGTTGTTTTCAGCTGTGGTATAGTCGTTCACGACCTTGAAATCAGCTTGTTGTGTTGATTGCTTTAATGAATATTTTGTGTACTTTTTGTAGCAAGATGCATGGTAACATGCCTCCGCTGCAACAATGTCACGCGAAGTAATGGAAAGGATCTTGGTGTCCCCTTTATGAGTTGCAATCGACCTAAGTGTCAGGTCAGCGCGTAGATCAACTGCCTGAATCAACGATTCTCGGGTCGATGTATGTTTTAAACATTTGTTTCTGCATTCGCAAAAGATGCATAGCCTGTCATAAATACGCGCCGGTTCTGATGCTCCTTGGCGCAATGATTGTCGGACAGGTTGCTCGGCAAGCGAATGGTCTTTGGCAGTTTCATAGGAAAGATGCTTAAGCCTATTCAGTTCTTTCTTGTGGGTAAAAGTCGACCTGCACTCACGATGATAGAATACATTGGGAATTTCAGTTGAATGTTCAACGAATAGATTCAGGATGGGACTAAAGAACCTAATTTTTGCAGCTTCATATAGTGAAAGCCACGAACCTATATCTTTTGGTTTGACAAGTTCGAAGGATGCTGCATCCTTGTTGCATAATATACATGCAACATGGTCAGTCTTTAACCGTTTAGCTTTACCACGGCAGTCAGTCATGGTGATTATGTTATAGGACGGGTCATAGAAAAAGATAAAGGGGTAGAGCCACGAAGGCATGAAATCGGCCCCGCTTTTTTTCCATATTGTGAAGTACTTGTTTTATAATGCTTTTTATGCTATTATTGTTTATTAAGCATCGTACTTTCATTCAAAATAAAAAACTTTTAAAAATTACGAGTTGTTGTTGTTACATAGGCCACCAAACCCCACCCACTTTTAACAAAGATGGCATTTTTTTACGAAATTTACCACTTTGAGCATCATTTTCGTATTGGCGGCAAGGGTGACCAGCGACTAAATTTATACCAGTGATTTGTAACTATAAAAGCAACCAAATACATAAAAATCATCGCTGGTTGTCAATGCCGCCAAGTTCAAAAACGAAAAAAATCGTAAATTTTGATCAAATTTCTGCAACGTCAACGTCAGGGAAATGACGCCATAGACGCGTGCCATTTTTCCCGGATTTTCCAATCAATTAACGAACATGTGTACAATGGTATAAAATAATAATAATATTTGGTTAAAACTCGCATCGTACTTTATCCTTCTCCACACAATATTATTTTAGTGCAGTCTAACCGTTACATGCAGTGATAGTTCTCTCCCCTTCCATAGATGGCGTGAGTGTCGCTGTATTACATGTTTTTTGTAAACACTGCATTAAAATATATGGTTTTGTAGTAATATTGACATCGATCGCAGTATGATCTGGTTGTTATCGAGTGCTATAATTAAAACGAACAGGTAAGTTGTTGTTTATATTTTCTGTCATCACACTGCCACTGTAAATAATACTAAATATCGGGATCTACGTAGGTTGAAATTACCCAGAAGTGTAGGCCTACAAACATCGTTTGTTTGTTTGTACATGGTGTTGGATTTATCTTGGATCGTGATTTGTGTCACGGACATCCATGATTGGCTCCAATCTAGACTAAATAATTTTCAAACACAATTATTACATCGGCATTAATTCGATGAGACATCATAACAGTGTAGTTCTAGCCATGCCTAGCCTACGTGATATATTCGCTTGTGAGATTCCTGGGTACAGTGGGTAGAATGGCCAAACTACAGCTTCTTTTATAATAGCCTAAATATGTATATGTTATTTTGCCTCTCAATCGTGTTTGTTTACCTCGAAATGAAAGTACATTCCAGATGCTTGTATTGACATTCATTGCGTCATATATGACGTCATGACTTAGAAATATTTAGGTCGTCCAAGGGACACAATCCCTACACTTTTTAGAGAACAGATATAATTCAGTCATCCCCCTTATTATCCACCGCCAGTCAGAACCGTCATGATGACGTTCACTTGTGGCTCGGCGCTCGACTTGAGCACCATTTTTTCCTTATAAATAATACACTATTTGTTACGACTCAACCTTTGATCATTCACTTGAAGCAGACTCTCTAACTCTAGGATATTGCAGTTATTCTTAGTTTAAACAGTTGCTACGCAAAATCTTTATTTGCCAATCAGCTATCTGCCGAAATAAGGAACGGCATATGAGTGTCTCAATCTGTTTTTGAACCCGGGTCGGCTGCTTGCGAACCACGGAGATGTATAAATTGCGAAACACATTGAATACTCAATAATGTGGCTAATTGCTTTAAATTAAGGCAGAACGAGCTGTTTAACACTTGTTAATGTATATAGACATTGACAAAGTCACATATTTTTCAGGTAATCCATTTTGTTCTTCAACACACAAAGAAAGTGCGAACTATGTGGAGAGTACTGTGCTCCGTCACAGTCTCACAGGTAATCATTCTGTTTCATCTGTTAGTTTCGATTTATGAATCCATCTCCGGGTGTTTGTCAAATTATGGTGAGAAGTGTTCTAACAAGCGTTGTCCTTAATGTTGGCAGTAGAAAGAACACGTCGCACAAATAAAAAAGATGAATACATATGCCTAACGCACATCGATTGCAGCGAAAGTGACGCATACATGAAATGTGCTACAACGTTTCTGCGCACTCCCAAAAATGTACCGAAGATAGCACTGATCAGTAACCTTGCACGGACTCCTACGTGTTACCTATGTTTTAGCATGTAGAAAACACGGCTCTAATGGTGACCGCTGCTATACTGTAAAGTATAGATATGACAACTGAAAATGAACTGGTTGACCAACTTAACTCAGAAAATTCTCAGACACTTCTTATCGTACCAATATCTATATCATACATGTTATTTTGGTGCTGCAAAATCAAAGTATTTATTATGTTACCCTGCCGATGAACTGTGTAATTTGCAAGTTTATACGAATATGTGGCTAGTCATATTTTTGAAAAAAATATTTGTAAGTTATTTATTTCTTTTCAGACGCGTTGACGCTGGTGAAACTATTTGGATTTGCTCCTTATTGATGAGTCTTGAATCTACTGGATGCTGTCAAAATATGCTAAGTCCACAGGTTTAATATTGTAATGCAGAACTCCATTTACATGTCTTTAGTGCCAGTAGTGAGGAGGATTAATCTTCGAATAAGTTATATACAATCAACTATCGGGACTGAGAAACAATGCCGGATAATGGATAAAACAGGTTCTGTTAAAACCAGGGTACTTCAAATAGAAATACAGTGGCATTTTGCCGGGACCGACGAACAGTGCTGGTTAAATCATAGTTCGGGTAGAATCAGGTTCCGGATAAACCAGGTTATATTGTATTTGTTTGAAGTGTGTCATTATTATAGTACATGTGTATAAACAAAATTGATCATCACTCATATCAGAATGTTATGAAGTTAACCAGCAATAAATTATAGCAAACCAGTGTATCTCGTTAGTTATTATTTGTAGTTGAGAAAGTATCCGTAATTAGTTCAAATATATTCTTATGGCGAAGAAAATTTGAAAATATGTGCAAGTTTCTTTGCAATCAAATCATAAATGAAACCATTTTCATTCTGACGCTATCCTATTGGCAATTGTTTATTGCTGTTCTCACTGTTTATGACTGTAACCACAGAGGAAAACATAAGATACTCATATCGGTCACAAGCTTGAATGGAAGCCATCGCTCATTTCTACGTAATTGTTATGAATTGGTTCAAATTCAATTAAAAATGGAATAGCTATAGCGAAGATTCTTTAAAAGGCCTAAACCAATCCCAACAGAAGCCTAGAATCCAGTTTTGTCAAATAGGTTACCATGGTAACCAAATAAAAACAACTGTCAAAATGTAACTTTGAATATGTATGAACATTCTCATGAAAAAAAACTTATTTTCTACAAAATATGAAAAATTATTTATTTTTCACAATTTTGGCAAAATATTGTTTTCGTTGTTATGGTTACAGTTACAATGTTTAAAAACAACTTGAAATGTAAAATACTGAGGAACGTCTTAAAATTTATTTCGAGCGATATGCAGCTGCAAGTAAAGTGTTAGGTAGAAAAACCCCTGATGAGGTTTCGTAAATAATCGTTTTGGACATTATTTAAAACTGTTACCATAGCAACCGAAATGAAAAAAATCGTAACAAATGTCAGTATAATTGCTTTGTATGATTATATGGACGCACACCTCCTTTTCTTTTAAAGATTTTGAAAATATAAGCAATTTTTCATTTTTTTTACAAAATATTCAATCCGTTGCCATGGCAACAGTTGAATAACAATTTCTTTAAAAAATGCCTTTTTTGAAAAACATTTGAACAATTGATATCACATTATCATTTTCACAGGATTTCGAAATGGGGCCATTTTTTACCCTTCGTGGCTCTACCCCTTTGCCTACTGAAACTTGTAGGCTGTACACAGTTATCTAGATTGATCTACCAGTACTCAGGCAATAGTACAAAATTCAATTTCTACAGAACTACATATTCCCGACAGTAAATATTGTCTTAAAGTCGGTGTTTGTAAGAAATATCGGTAAACTGATTTCCAACACGAAAATTGTCTCATAAATGTTGGATAAAACAGTACCACTCGCTAGATAGATGGAAGAGAAATAACAGTCTGACCTCAAATGACGTCATCAATACATTACTTACAGTTCATTTCGGAGGGGTGTTGGCCAACATTGGATCGGAAAATGTAAGGAGTGGAGCATTTAGTTTTAGATTTTCAATTGAAGATTTTGTCTTGTGATGTACAGTTCAGGAATTAAATACATATACATTAGGTTAAAATGAATTACCAGACCCATAACCAAACCCCATATCCGCCGGGCTAGGGTACCATGCCCACAGTAAATAGTAGACCTGTGATCGGCACTGGACTCTTACATGTGCATTAAATTATAAAAATCTGAACAAAAGAAGCTGCTATTATATAATAAAGCATTAGATGCAAAAACGGTTGGTGGTAAGAATGCTTGGAGCGGTCTATCAAGCTTTCTTGAAAAAAACACACTTTTGTTGTAAAATGGTAGTGGGCGTAAATCCCCCCAAAATGGGACTTATAAGCCACAATCTATCAATGCGATGCGTACTATTGATGCTTAAAAGGCATATCTGCTTACAACAAAAGCAATACGGCAAAATATCGGCCACATTTTCAATTAAAAAAGAAGACAATAAAGAAATTACGATAAAATCGTTAAAAAATCTCAGAATATCAACTTTTCTGTACTTTTTACCTCATCACCAGATAAAATATGTCTAATCCATCAGATGCTGCGTCGAATCACGCACATTTCAAGACAAATTTCAAGCCGATATCCCGCGTTAGTGAGGAGTTATTAAGGTTTTCCTAACACCACTATACTTACAAAATAATGGCGGCCATCTTTAAAGATGGCCGCCAAAAGGTCATTTGGCAAAATGGCCCGCAAGTCCATCAACTGATTTCGTATTGCTTAGACATCAAGCTAACCGAAAATCATTGTTGGATCTGTTCACCTCTTTGGTAATGGATCTTCGATTTTCGAGACCTGGGACATGGACTATCTAGAATGTACCGTATTCTCATATTGCACATAACATAATAATTATATAATATACACATTCAAGAACCTCATGTTATAAATGATGATTCAGTATGGTAGTAAATTTTCAGGGTGGCCACAGAAAATATAGAATGAAATTATCTGGGAATTTCATTCTATATTTTCTGTGGTAATTTCATGAGAATTTCGCGAGAATTCCATGATAATTCCAAGACTAACAGGGTACTGTTTTATTAAAGCATTTACAGAAATCTTAAACTTACAATCAAATTTAAATTCTTTATAATACTGTTACAACTGTAAAATGTCAAACTTCGAGCTGTAATACTTATCAAGATTCAGTGAATGAAGTCTTACAAACAATAGCTGTTCCCAATGTATAGCTGTTAAATAATTATACTGTATTTAAATTAGAACGTAAGTTTGAAATTTCCATAAGTACGTTGATAAAACGGTGCCCTGTGATTTTCCATCACTTTTGCGTAGTTGGCAACAGTGATACATCTAACAATATGGTCTCAAACCTGATGTGACTATCATGCAAAGTTAGAATATCCTAGAGCAAAGTGTTCTTGAGTTATTGAACAGAAACCATTTGGTTTTAAATGAAATGGTAAAGGTCACAGTAGGGGGGCAGGGGGGCATAACAAATGCATGATTTTTTGCCTCATATAAATATATGTACGATTTTAGAGAATCTCAGAGATTACCTGCCGGCGTTGATCATTCTTGCTGATGGTCTGGTATAGTAGAAGAAGCGTTTATAATCATCCATCCAAACTTCGGCAATCCTCTTGATATTTCTGTTATATTATAGTTTTCAAAATTTTACTATGTTCATCTTAACAAGTACCAAGCACAGGTAACTATATCGTTGAAAACAAAAAAAACACTTTTTGAAACAATTTCTTTTTTCGTTTTTTTTTCTTTCTTTTTATTTTTCGTTTACAACGATACAGTTACCTGTGGTACAGGGGGCCTTATTTACCAACATCGTAACACTGAAACTCAGACTTAGTTTTAAAATTGACAACATTTATAACTTGTTGATAGAATTGATAGAATACCATTTCTCAGCCTTTGCTAGATGAGTGGTGTGGCTTAGGCAAATTCAGCTTGGGTAACCTTCAGTAGCATTTTTCTGCATAACAGTCTACTACCCGTGAACACTCACCAGTAGATAAATTTTGTTCACTTTGTCCGCTACATAAGGCTTTTTTAAGCAAGCCGTTTTCTAGCATTAGGAGTTGCTGAGGTGACAGGATCCTGAAGAATTATCACAGAAACATCATGAAGAAAAACTTACTTAAAATAAATATTTTCCTTTCCTTGTGGTATGCCGTGAATTTCTGCATCCAGGTTATACTGACCTACACGGCTACAGGTCAGTATTTCAACAACTCCACCACATAACCAATTCTTTAATGACAACTCTGAAAATACAACCTTTCCATAACATGTCTCTGAAGAGCAACAACTTTTCTACAATACATTGTACTGGGTAATACCTTCAAAATTTGCCTTGTATGTAATTATTAAAACCTCTCGGTCAAGGATAACCCATGAAAGTGCAAGCACTTATTTTCAATGGGGTCCTGTGTTTTTGCTGAAGGGACAGCAGGTGGAAGAGACAGTAATGTGATACAAGGTATCCGCGCGCGATGCCCTAGCTCTTTCCGAAGAGACACCTTGGTTCTTTAAAGTGCCCGGTGTATAGCACTGATACACGCGAGACTACCTCTAGGTTGCTAACCAATTCATCTCTAGTTGGGCGGGAAACACAGAAAAGCATTTCAAAAATGATCAAGAAATTGAGCGCATACTTACAATGAATTAACTTATTGTTCCTGTTTGATTCGATATGCTGTTCATATCCTTGTGGCAAAGGATACCCTCAGGTATGAGGTGACAAAAGTGATTAAAATACAACTAGACAAAGTCCAAGCGGGCGACTGGTTCAATTTAAGCAAGGCCCTCAATCAGAATATTTAAAACAAGAGGGCCTGAAAGGCCCTAGGGCGCTCACCTGTTGCACATTGGTCTAGGAATCAGTACAACCTACATTCTGACCATATTTCATGAAGATTGAATCAAAACAGTGACCCCTGGAGTGAACACAATGTTTTTCTAAGATTTGACCTAGTGACCTAGTGTTTGGCCCCACATGACCCAGTTTCAAAATTTGCCTTGATTTCATAAAGAACAACATTCTGACCAAGTTTCATGCTGATTGGATCAAAACCACGACCTCTGGAGTGAACACAAGGTTTTTCTTAGATTCGGTCTAGTGACCTAGTTTTGACCCCACATGACCCAGTTCCAAACTTGGTCTAGATTCCATAGAGAACAACATTCTGACCAAGTTTCATGAAGATACGATCAAAATTGTCACCTCTGGTGTGAACACTAGGTTTTTCTAAGATTTGACCTAGTTACCTAGTTTTTGACCCCACATGACCCAGTTTCAAACTTGGCCTATATTTCATAGAGAACAACATTCTGGTCAAGTGACATGATGATTGGATCAAAACCACGACCTCTGGAGTGAACACAAGGTTTTTCTAAGATTTGATCTAGTGACCTAGTTTTTGACCCTGCATGACCCAGTTTCGACTTGGCCTAGATATCGTGCAGAACAACATTCTGACTAAGTTTCATGAAGATTGGGTGAAATTGGTGACCTCTAGAGTGTACACAAGGTTTTTATAAGATTTGACCTAGTGACCTAGTTTTTGACCTAACATGACCTAGTTTCGAACTTGTCCTAGATTTCATGGAGAACAACATTCAGACCAAGTTTCATGAAGATTGGAACAAGTTGGTGACATGTAGAGTGTACACAAGCTTTGTCTAAGATTTGACCTAGTGACCTAGATTTTGACCCCACATGACCCAGTTTCGAACTTGGCCTAGATTTCATAGAGTACAACATTCTGATCAAGTTTCATGAAGATTGGATCAAAACTGTTGCCTCTAGAGTGTACACAAGCCAATTGTTGACGGACGACGACGGATGACGACGACGGACGGACGGACGGACGGACGTACTCATGAGACGGTATTTGTGGGGTTTTCTTTTGTTCTTTCTTTTGTTTGGTTGCAACCCACAAGTAGCATTTTGCACCCCACAAGTGACGGAATGAATGGAATCTTAAAATAGCCTATTGTTCCACACCCCACAACTACCGGTGCATTCGTACGGACGGACGTACTCATGAGACGGTATTTGTGGGGTTTTCTTTTGTTCTTTCTTTTGTTTGGTTGCAACCCACAAGTAGCATTTTGCACCCCACAAGTGACGGAATGAATGGAATCTTAAAATAGCCTATTGTTCCACACCCCACAACTACCGGTGCATTCGTACGGACGGACGGACGGACGGACGGACATTTGACTTGACATTGTGGGGTTTTCTTTTGTTCATCCTTTTGTTTGTAAAACCCCATAAGCAACATTTTGCACCCCGTAAGCAACGGAATGAATAGAATCTAAATATAGCCTATTGTTCCACACCCCACAACTACCAGTGGGTGTGTACGGACGGACGGACGACGGACGAAGAGTGATGACAAAAGCTCACCTTGTCACTATGTGACAGGTGAGCTAAAAAAACACCCAGGTTTGATTTCTATCATCTTCCACAACATAGTGTAAAGCCTAAACATAAGTGAAATAAATGGAGAACCACATTCGTTAGTATAATAACTTGTTAGTTCTACATATTTATTTACTGTATTCAATCTTTCACAACATTACGTTCAAAATTTACCAAAATTTTCACCACCAGCAAACTCTAATCCAGAATCAAAGCTGCCCAGTTGTAAGAACCTTTCCTTCCTCACACTGAATACATGGCCCGCATACAAGGGTGTTCTGAAATATCAGTGGGAGAATTTAGAATTTGGCCCGCATACAAGGGTGTTCTGAAATATCAGTGGGAGAATTTAGAATTTGGCCCGCATACAAGGGTGTTCTGAAATATCAGTGGGAGAATTTAGAATTTGGCCCGCATACAAGGGTGTTCTGAAATATCAGTGGGAGAATTTAGAATTTGGCCCGCATACAAGGGTGTTCTGAAAAATCAGTGGGAGAATTTAGAATTTGGCCCGCATACAAGGGTGTTCTGAAATATCAGGGTGATAATTTAGAATTTGGCCCGCATACAAGGGTGTTCTGAAATATCAGTGGGAGAATTTAGAATTTGGCCCGCATACAAGGGTGTTCTGAAATAGCAGTAGGAGAATTTTAGAATTTGGCCCGCATACAGGGGTGTTCTGAAATATCAGTGGGAGAATTTAGAATTTGGCCCGCATACAAGGGTGTTCTGAAATATCAGTGGGAGAATTTAGAATTTGGCCCGCATACAAGGGTGTTCTGAAAAGTCAGTGGGAGAATTTAGAATTTGGCCCGCATACAAGGGTGTTCTGAAATATCAGTGGGAGAATTTATAATTTGGCCCGCATACAAGGGTGTTCTGAAATATCAGTGGGAGAATTTATAATTTGGCCCGCATACAGGGGTGTTCTGAAATATCAGTGGGAGAATTTAGAATTAGGCCCGCATACAGGGGTGTTCTGAAATATCAGTGGGAGAATTTATAATTTGGCCCGCATACAAGGGTGTTCTGAAATATCAGTGGGAGAATTTTAGAATTTGGCCCGCATACAAGGGTGTTCTGAAATATCAGTTGGAGAATTTTATAATTTGGCCCGCATACAAGGGTGTTCTGAAATATCAGTGGGAGAATTTTAGAATTTGGCCCGCATACAAGGGTGTTCTGAAATGTCAGTGGGAGAATTTAGAATTTGAAACTTCTTGCCATAATCACCAAAATAGTTTCTTTTGTAGTTATAAAAACCAATGAGCATTTTACAGAATGATCAAGGAACAACACACAATAACTCGAAACGTTGAATGATCAAGGAACAACTCACAACAACTCGAAACGTTGAACGATCAAGGAACAACTCACAATAACTCGAAAGGTAGAACGATCAAGAAACAACTCACAATAACTTGAATCGTTACTATCTATTTTCACCGATTAGGAGCATTTCACATATCATGAAAAAGCGTGACTAAATAATTATAGCAAATTGTTGCTCTTAAAGGTCAAAAACCACCAAATAGAATTGTTCTTTAACTCAATGTAAAGTGATCTAGGTCCCCCCAAAATAAGTCAACTTTTTGTCCATGTGGCCCTCTCAAAATCTTTTAATCAATAGAAATAGCATCTAGCTTCAAGAAAATGAAAAAATTTGGTTCGTCAAACTCGGTGAACAGATTTTCTTACATGTACGGATTTACTCACTGTCCGTTAGCCCTAACCTTACTTTCACTTCCATATTCAAGCCAGAATACAAAATATTTCTGAATAAAACCATTTCACTACATCACATAATTATATGCATACAAAGCATTTAACACCAATTTCATGATTCTGATGCTGATTTGTCAAGACATACCCCCATTTCCAGTTGCTTTAAAGTTTTTTATCGGACTATTTGACTGTATCTGAATTTGGTCCGCGTAGGTATTTAGTGCTTATTTACCTAAAGGAGGCTATAGTAGCTCCACTCTTAAATGAAGGCCATAATGGCACATATTTACCTTTTAAAAAAGGAGGCCATAGTAGCTCATTTGCTCTTAATAGGAGGCCATAGTAGCTCATTTGCTCTTAATAGGAGGTCGTAGTAGCTCATTTGCTCTTAAAATGAGGTCATAGTAGCACCTTTGCTCTTAAAATGAGGTCGTAGTAGCACATTTGCTCTTAAAATGAGGTCATAGTAGCGCCTTTGCTCTTAAAATGAGGTCATAGTAGCACCTTTGCTCTTAAAATGAGGTCATAGTAGCTCCAGTGATCCTAAAATGTTGCCATAGTACTTGAGTACTCCTTCAAAGGACCGATTATCAACTACCGGTAATAGTAAAATTTTTAATTGGCAGATATTGTTTATTGGGTGTGACAATTAAATAAGAAATAGAAAAATTGTTATTGTTTCATCATTATCTAGATCTGATCAACAACTGAACAGAACTGACAGGCCAACACGCTGTTCTTTATGAAGTTGAACACTAGCGTTTGCAGTAAAACATTTCTATTTCCCAAATATCATGCACATTTATTGTTTTCCGAGTACCATTGAAAATGACAATAGGTTTATTGTGTAATACAAGGCCTCCAGCCAAAAATACAAATAGTTTGATATCAACTCAAGTATATACATGTAGTGTCAAAGAAAATAAATATGAACACAAAGTACAAATGCATGGAATAAAATTAAGGTTACGCAGGATATTATAAACAGCAATGTGGATAATTATACGAGGGGTGTACCAGAATTACGTAGACTTTTGTCATAACTTTTTTATTTAGGTATGTATTATCACCAAATTTGCCGTAGAAAAACTTCAAACCCTTTTCAAGAGTATCGGTAAAAATATTTTCTAACAGAATGTTAGAAAGCCATTTAATCTGTCGCCATAGTAACCAATAGTTGGGTAGGCGGGGCAGCGAATTTTAAAAACATTTTTGGCATTATTCAACTGCTTATACCTCGCTGATATCAAGTCTAATTTTAACGCGACTTCGTGACATACAAGCACAATATCATTGTAACGTATGCCGTAAATTTCGACTTTATAAAGGTAACCATTGTTGATATATGGTACAAAACAAGCAACAGCTGCCTCGCGTCACCAGTGAAAATATGACGTTAGCGAAATACGCTGGAAATCGCATTAACATGGAGTTTTGTGTGAACCTCGGGAAGACGCCAGAACAAACGCTTTAAATGTTGGAACCTGCTAACTATCAACATGTTGTATCGAGTTACCTGATTTTCAAACGACACTAGCGCATCAATCGTGGTCGAAATCGAATAAAACGACAAGGACCGACGGCAAAAACCAACGGCGAATGCGGCGTCATCAAGCATTTTCTATGACCACATAGACCTGGATCGACGCTCTATTATAAGGGTTATATGCGACATTACTGGTAATGTATTGGAACTTTCATCACATTTAAGGTAGTAAATAAACATTCGTAAGTTTTGTTTACGGTTGTGCCCATATTTATAGCTATAATGTACACAGTTAGGAGCTTCACTTATCCTTGAACTTCCGCCGACGTCGTGACGTTCCGTTGACGTGCCCCGCATACCGTACCCCTATATATCCCCGGAAGCTGCAGAATTTGATCCAAATAGGATACGGCTTTGAAATTTCACATACTTACGCAGTAAACATTATTTGCTCTCCACACAAAATTATTTGTTTCTATGATGAATGGTATGGAACGTATGACAAAAGTCTACGTAATTCTGGTACAACCCTCGTACATATACAATGTGAAAATACTGTAAAATCATTTAATTTCATTGGGACGAAATTTCATGGTTTTGGTAAAAAAGACAATTTCTTTGGGACTTGAATTCATGGATTTTATATTTCAGGTAATAAAACAAGGGTCAAAATTAATGTTCATTGGTATTAAAGTTTGTGGTTGAGGTGAGCCAGGAAATCCATGAAATTTAATCCCCCACGAAAACTAATGATTTTACAGTAGATAAAAACTAATGATTTTACAGTAGATGAAAACTAATGATTTTACAGTAGATGGAAATTAATGATTTTACAGTAGATGGAAATTAATGATTTTACAGTAGATGAAAACTAATGATTTTACAGTAAATGGAAATTAATGATTTTACAGTAGATGATTAATGATTTTACAGTAGCTGATTAATGCTTTTACAGCAGATGAAACATTGTTTCATTGATTGATCATGTCTGGATTCATCATAATGACATGAACATATTTTTAGAACATAATATATTTTCATAAGATAAGCCCATTTTCTATGTTTTTTGCTAAAGCAAAAATGTTAGAAGAAAGACCGAATACTTGAAGTTGAGTACCGATTTTAAAACTCAATGCCAAAGTAGAGCTTGACTTCTAATACCAATAAAAGCTCCGCGAGTCGCATGTGTCGCCTGACTACATGAAATATGAGAATTGATGTTGTTAGTGACTTAACCTTACTTTAACTGCAATAATGTAGGAACCGTGGTGAGTTGTCAGACAATGGGTGGCGCAGTCTTTTTATCATATTATCATAGTTACTGGGTCAATACAACGTCAGCAATAACAAATTTAAGTCGTTGGCGCTACTGTTTCGCGCCAAAAGGATGGTGACGTCACACATTAAAATTTTGTTCTTACAGGCGTTGGAGAACAACTTTCCGCGACTTGTTCTCCCATGGCAGATCACAGTTACTAGTTTTGTGCCTTTTGTGTGAAAGGGACAAAATTCAAAAACGATGCAAGGATGAGTTATAGTTCTTGTGCACTGCACTTTGGCTTATTGCAAGAAACATGCATACCAAATATTGAGTCATTTGAACATAAGGTGACAAAGTTATGCTCTTCAATTTGACCTCTAACTGTGACCTTGACCTTTGAGAAAAGAACCAGGGGTTGCTCATGACACTCCGATTAATAGAGATTGACATTCATGGCAATTTCAAGCAAGATTGGTCAATGCATGACAAAATTATAGTCCAGACAAGCTTCTTTAGAAATTTGATCTGCAACCGTGACCTTGACCTTTGATATAGGAACCTGAGGGTTGAGCATGACACTCCAGCATATGGAGGTGAACATTCACGCCAAATGTAAGACATATTGGTCAATGCACGACAAAGTTATGGTCTGGAAAGCTTCAATTTGACCTTCAACTGTGACCTTGACCTTTGAGATATGAACCTCAGGGTCTGTCATGAACCTCTGTCTCATTAAGGTGAACATTTATGCCAAATATAAGAAAGGTTGGTCAATGCATGAGTGAGATACAGCCCGGACAAGGTCTATAATGGTCATTTTTGAAGTTTGACCTCTAAGTGTGACCTTGACCTTTGAGCTAGAGACCTGTATCTTGTGCACTGCACACTGCCTCATGGTGTTTAACACATTTTCCAAGTTATTTAAAAATGTGTCAATCTATGAGTGAGATACAGCCCGGACAAGGTCTATAATGGTCATTTTTGATGTTTGACCTCTAAGTGTGACCTTAACCTTTGAGCTAGATACCTGGATCTTGCGCACTGCACACCGGCTCATGGTGCTTAACAACTATACCAAGTAATTTAAAAAAGTGTCAATGCATGAGTGAGATACAGCCCGGACAAGGTCTATAATGGTCATTTTTGATGTTTGACCTCTAAGTGTGACCTTGACCTTTGAGCTAGAGACCTGGATCTTGCGCACTGCACACCGGCTCATGGTGCTTAACAACTATACCAAGTAATTTAAAAAAGTGTCAATGCATGAGTGAGATACAGCCCGGACAAGGTCTATAATGGTCATTTTTGATGTTTGACCTCTAAGTGTGACCTTGACCTTTGAGCTAGAGACCTGGATCTTGCGCACTGCACACCGGCTCATGGTGCTTTACAATTATGCCAAGTTATTTTCAAAAGTGTCAATACATGAGTGAGATACAGCCCGGACAAGCAATTTGTGACGCCGCCGCCGCAGCCACAGCCGCAGCCGCCGCTGCCGCCGCCAAAGTAATACCTATATGTCCCTTTTCAGGCGACACAAAAACCATCCCTTGTGTAAGCGGACATTTTTCCTTCTAATCTTGTGTTTGTCTATATTTCGGGTCAACACACAGTTTGAACACGTATGCCTTCACAGTTTGAACACGTACAGCTCAAAAGTTGGTTGACCTCATAACTAATTTATACTCAAGAAATCATAGATATATCATCAAAATAAAGCAAGACTGCCACTTGAAAGAATCCATGTGATAATAGTGCCATAAAGAGAGTCTGACAGACATGAGGATCCCCATCCTTCAAAAGTTGAAGCCTTGAAAAGTTAAGTGAGGGAATTGACATCTTGCAGGATTTTGTCCACTAGTGATTTGCTCTACATGTAAACAAGTACAATGTCCTCTCATCGTGCTGGGCGTATATTACAGTGGAGTTCACTTATAACAAACTCGCTCTTTGTGCTCAGGTGAGCTAAAAACATATAAAATGTGTCCCATTGAAATTAAATGATCTGACAGAATGTTTAAAAATGGCTAAAAATATAATGTTGTTAAGTGCAATGTTTGTAAAGATTGCAAGTGACTGGCCTAAATAAACTGACATAGAGGATCTATCACGAGTTGTCAATTGATATAAACTTATATTAAACGAGTTTGGGAATTCTTATTAAGCGAGCCTTTGGCGAGCTGAATAATGAATAATATTTCCTTCACGAGTTTAATATAAGTTTATATCAATTGACAACGAGTATTAGATTCTTTATATCACAGGACTCTAATAACATGGAAAAAACGCATCTTTCTGCTGAAAAAAAACCAACAAAATGCAACGTCATTTTCAGCACAAAATTACGTCATTTAGGAGATTAAATGTCATTTAAACGTTTTACTACACTTGTTACATATAAAGTTACACATACTGGTTATACTAACCCGGATACAAGGAAATTCATGTGATATTATAATTTCATAACCTTATCAAATAAATAAGTAAAAGGCAAAAAAAACAGTACATTTACCTGATTATTTTATTGTACATATTATCAGAGACTGTATTGATATTTTCCCACCTGAAATTAAGGCCCCAGTCAAAACCTGCAGAAAAATGAATATTGACAACATTAAAGATAAGAAACAATTTGGGTTTTATAACTAAAGTTCATCATTTAGGAAATACAGTAGATTCTAAACTCCCTAATCCGAAACCTCTTCAATCCAAAATCCTCTGCAATTCGAAAAAAATGCTATGTCCCAATTTTTTTCCTTCTTTATGTTATATGAAATGAACCTCCACAATCTGAAACCTCTCCAATCCTAAATCCTCCGCAATCAAAACTAACTTTTCAGTCCCAAACTGTTATTTTACTCATAATTTGAACTCTGTATTCAGAAATTCTAAATAGTTTCCATATACGTGTATATTGCAAGCAGAGGTATTGGAATCATTACTAAAGATTAATGTATCATTTACTATGAAATCATTTTGAACTGGAACCGGACTAATATACCCTCTGTCGACAAAGTGCCATAATTCTGGGGAAAAAAATTGAACGCTAATTTTTTCCTTCACGCATATCTACCTGTTAAGGTTGTTCATACATGAAAGTTTCAAGAAAATCCTGAAGAACTGTTACAATAGGAGGAGTTACGTTCACAATAATTTGTCTACGGAAAAACGGAGGGTCTAGACAAGCTGAAAATAGTAGATAAGCATTAATTGTTGACATCCAACAGATGCTTGCCAATAACGAATAGCTCACCATAATACAAGCAAGAAATTCAAATAAGCTGAATGACATGAATTACCTCCCTTCATATTTGTATCAGTAGCAGCATAGCCTCCAGTGTTATCCACCTTATCAAGCACTGGGGTTACCACAGCAGACGGCATATAGGACAGCCTATCTATCAATGGTTGTAGCCATCCAATATTCACCTCACAAGGTGCTTGAAGAAATGTGAGCACCGGTCCCTGTGCGATACTAGATGCTATGTTGAAAGACTTGATCAATCCTTAAATGAAACACAGTTTAAGAAATTAAACAAAGATACGTTAGTTGTTAGTTGTAATAAACCATGCTATATAAAGTTGAAAAAAATATTAAGTTTACAGCAGATTCAATCTCCCTGTTGCTGGCACAATGCATCCCCCTTAGTGATGATCTTTTGTTGCTTTTGAAGCCTATATCCGATCACACAATTCATTAGAATATCTGCCTAGGATAACATTTGATGATTATTAATTAAAAATACAATTGCAAATACATTTGAATGCTTAATCTAACAACTCTCAGTTATTTTTTGACGGACACTAGTAGTTGTAGTATGATGCCTGTTAATCTAACAAAGCACTTTGTTGTGCTTTCCACAGGATCTATGCTCACTTTATTTGATTGAATAGAAGGTAACTGAATAAAGGTAAAGGAACTCGTTACTGGTTTGCTTATGCGAAATAAACTGGAAAACTGGTCTTATTAATTTACAAATAAGGTCTCAATTGTCTTAACTCAAGCATTCATGGTCTCAACTGTCTTGCATTCACTGAGAAAAAAATCTGTAAATTCTGGGTTTTTTTGTAAATGATCGCGAATTACATTCTTGTATTGCAATGCAATAAAAACTAAAGAGATTCCCTTGAGAATTCCACTTTGTGCTATTTTTAGAATTATATCTATGAGCAATCGCCCAGCTTCCAAAAAATGGTATGGGGTAGTATGAAAAGGGTTTACAAGTATAATACTTACCTTCCTGATTTGGATTTCTAACAAGCTTAACTTTCGGTATTTCAGACAACCTCTCACCAGTAGCAACTGTTTGAAAACATAAAAGTTTACTCAGTGCATTAAATAATACAAAATGACTGAAATTGCCTTCTTTCAAGACATACTACTGTAAAATCATTTAATTTTGTGGTGGATTAAATTTCGTGGATCACCCAAACCACAAAACCAAATACCATCGAACAATAATTTTTACCCTTGTTTTTTTACCTGAAATGCAAATTCAACGAATTTATGTCCCATCAAAATGGTCTTCTTTCCTCAGATATTTTGTTCCATCAAAATCATATGATTTTACAGTACCATTGTGCAACATTGGGCGCAAGTTATGTAAAGGCAGTGTACAACAATATCACGCAAGTAGGACGCAAGAGGACCATGCTAGCTACAAATTGCTCTGACTCAACTACCCGTATGTGAAAGAGCATATTATCATCTTCACAGTTTTAATCTACACATAGGATGCAAGATGACCATGCAAGCTACAAATTGCTCTGACTAAACTACCCGTATGTGAAAGAGCATATTATCATCTTCACAGTTTAAATCTACACGTAGGACGCAAGATGACCATGCAAGCTACAAATTGCTCTGACTCAACTACCCGTATGTGAAAGAGCATATTATCATCTTCACAGTTTAAATCTACACGTAGGACGCAAGATGACCATGCAAGCTACAAATTGCTCTGACTCAACTACCCGTATGTGAAAGAGCATATTATCATCTTCACAGTTTAAATCTACACGTAGGACGCAAGATGACCATGCAAGCTACAAATTGCTCTGACTAAACTACCCGTATGTGAAAGAGCATATTATCATCTTCACATTTTAATCTACACGTAAGACGCAAGATGACCATGCAAGCCACAAATTGCTCTGACTCCACTACCCGTACGTGAAAGAGCATATTATCATCTTCACATTTTAATCTACACAAAGGACGCAAGATGACCATGCAAACTACAAATAGCTCTGACTCAACTACCCGTATGTGAAAGAGCATATTATCATCTTCCCATTTTAATCTACACAAAGGACGCAAGATGACCATGCAAACTACAAATAGCTCTGACTCAACTACCCCTATGTGAAAGAGCATATTATCATCTTCACAGTTTTAATCTACACATAGGACACAAGATGACCATGCAAGCTACAAATTGCTCTGACTCAACTACCCGTATGTGAAAGAGCATATTATCATCTTCACATTTTAATCTACAGGTAGGACGCAAGATGATCATGCAAGCTACAAATTGCTCTGACTCAACTACCCGTATGTGAAAGAGCATATTATCATCTTCACAGTTTTAATCTACACGTAGGACGCAAGATGACCATGCAAACTACAAATTGCTCTGACTCAACTACCCCTATGTGAAAGAGCATATTATCATCTTCACATTTTAATCTACAGGTAGGACGCAAGATGATCATGCAAGCTACGGTACAAATTGCTCTGACTGAAAGAGCATGTTGTTCAAATCTTGGTTACATAAAGGTTTAAAAGTACTACCAGTCAGTGCAAGTTTTCCTCGGAAATAAAATTGTATATAACTTTTTATTATAATTTGACTTAGTCTTTTTAATCCATTAACCCAGTATTTGAAATTAAATTTTGAGCATTATGGCAATGTTTTAATATAAGGTCAATCCTGTCATCAAGGCACTTCTTTGATTCAACCAAGTGACCTAATTTTGACGCTAGATGACACAGTTACTGTATCAAACTAAATTAAGTCAAACATTGAAACAATAAAGGTTTCATAAAGATTGTATCAGACCTATAACCAAGATTTTCATGTATTGATATGAAGTTCGGTCAAACTTTGGTAGGCACCAGGAGGGTTCCCTCCCTCTAATAAATTCTCTTCACAACTAGTATAATGGGAACTAACTACTCAGTTCAACTCTACTACAAGATTTTATGAGAAGAAGGCAGTAAACCTGTGCACGGTGTTTGTCAATATGCTCAGGCCCAATGATTACAAACATTAGAGTGTGTACTCCATGCTCCAACTCATACTGAAAATGAAATATTTCTAAGTTCAAAAAACTGCTGTAACTTCTTTATTACTGAATGGAAACATAAGAAATTGGGGTTCATTTTGTTACTTAGATCCTTTGCTACAAGTTGGTGTTGATTTTGATGAAAAATTCGAAAACAAGTTTGAGCCTGGAGTTTGAGAATGACAACGAGAAATTTTTATAATCATCGGGCCAGGTGAGCTAAAAACTCATAAAGATTGATTTTCTAGTATGCTTGATTGGTTACCATGGCAACATTTCTACATACCATCTTCACTTCCATCATCAATAAGTACCACTTCCCCAACATAATCAGGTGGACTTCTCAACAGTATACTACAATACAAATCATTTATTATATTACAACGTCTATAGAGCAACACCTTTAGGGAGTCGCACATATTGGCCATTGTTTAGCACAGGTGGCAGTATCAGTGTTTTGTCCGCAAACGATTAAAAAAAAAAAATTCTGTACTGAGCTAATATACTATCAAGGTATAAAGCGTACTATATGTCTATATGCCAAAGATTGTGGAACGTTGCATCTCGTTGTTGCAACATAAAATACGGGCGCTGAAGAAAAATCGCTATACCAGTCTTCAAATAAACTATAAGATAATCATTCTTTATAATTTAATCTTATAACTGCGAAACAGCAAAACAGTGTTACTTTCGTTATTTAACTTCGCTCAAGGTCATTTTATTTATGCACTGGTTACCTATGCGATGTTCCACAATCTTTGGACATAGACATATACTACGCTTTATACCTTGATAGTGTACATGGAGTTAGATAGACACTCGATATACTAGTACATGTATATACGGTCCATGTAGTGTATTAGCTCAGTGACGGATTTTTTTCTTTTTCTTTTCCAAACACTGATACTGCCACCTATGTTGTTTAGAGGCTGTTGTTATCTTACACAGGTTAAATTCATAGCAAATATAGGAGGATGTTGCTCTTCAGATGTAATTTTTTTAATTTAAGGTAACTTGGCCATTAAAAGACATAACAATTCAGCCCCTTTGACCCCCCTCTGTTATTTTAATTTGGAACATTTTCATCTTTATTTCTTTGTCAGTTTTTACTCATTTAATAACTGTAGTTTCAGAAATTACTATAGTTTTTTTAATAATTGAACCAATTATAATTCTGCATCTGTCAAAAAGTGTGCACTTATTAAAGGTGGGCACTGTATATGTACCATGGTATACCGTTATTTTTTACTGTCTCAGATGAATGTAAAAAAATAATATTAGTAATGGTCAGGGGTGGTATCCAATATTGATTCTAATCTGATTTGAGAATATGGATAGCCAATCATATTGCCTGTTTCTGACCTAGATTTTAATATGATTTGATCTCAATGGTTGTCCTTATCCTTAAGTCAAGAAATAGTTCATTAGTGAATACCGGTATAGTCCAGTTAGGATAAAAATAACAGTGACGTTATCGTTTATGTGTACCCAAAAGATTAAAAACATCGCTTAAATAGGTAGAGTTTAGTTTGGTATTGAACTGTTAGTATAATCCTTTATACTTGTTTTTACAAGTACTCTTTGATTGTTCCATTGCGTCACTGGATTTTTATCCTAACTGGACTGTACCACAAAAGGTCTCAAGAAGAACTTACCTGTGTATAGTTTGAAGTAATGAAGCTCGTTGTTCATTGTGGTACACAATAATGATGCTCGTTAGCATAGGATGTATTATCTCTTTTAACGATCTACAACTGAAATAAATAGCAACAAAACATACTTTAATATATCAAAAGATTTTTCCTGTATGAATTTTTACCTATATAAGATACAGTAAAATCATTAATTTTTGTGGGGATTAAATTTCATGGATTTCAAATCCCATCAAACAATAACTTTGACCGTGGTATTTATTACCTGAAATGCCAAATCCACAAATTAATGTGCCATCGAAATGGTCCTTTTTACTAAAACTATGTAATTTCGTCTCATTGAAATCAAATGATTTTACAGTAATTAGTTTTCTGAACACTTTATTTGGTCAAAACAAATTAAAACTGTAATTCTGATCACATGCTGAGAAAAATCGGGTATGCAATGGCAAGTTAGGTAAATCAAACATCTGTAGTGACATCTAGCAACATGCCAATAAAATGTTAATTAAGGGCTGGGGGCCAAAAATAGTTTATGTAGGGTTACTGGAACCACAAACTTATAATGTTTTGGCATTATTGTTTTAAAGGTATGATACAAGCACATTATATTGTGGCTATAAACAAGAGTAAGTCGATGGCTTAGAGTTAGAAGGTAGTAAGTGCCACTTACAACCTTTTAAGATTCATACATATTTAGAATAAGCATCACAAGGCGCTTATTATGAGCCCATTTTTATAAAAATCTGAACTTGTCATGTTGACCAAATTGAAGTTGTAAAAGTTTATTTTACCATTAGTAAAGAGTCAATGCCAGACAGTTTTTCTGTGTTTTCTCAAAATATCGATTTGGTAGTTACGACCTTATTGTTCTAAGCCATTGATGTGTGTGTTAACATAGTTTCGTTCTATTCAGTTGATGCTTATTACTGAGGCACTACTGTAAAATCGTATCAATTTCGAGAGGATAAAATTTTGTGGTTTTGGTAAAAAAGACTATTTCGATGGGACGTTAATTTGTGGATTTTGCATTTCAGGTACCACATACAAGGGCCAAAATTTGTTTTTGGGATTTGATTTCTTTGTTAAAAGTGTACCACGAAAATCCACAAAATTTAACACCCCACGAAAATTAATGATTTTACCGTATTTTTGTTCAGCATTAATTTTGTGCTGCTGTCTCATACTCATACATGCAAGATCTCCCTGCATCATGCAGCTGTCTCCTGAGGCCTTATTCACCAACGTTGTAAGTCGAAAACACAGACTTAGACTTTAAATTGTCAAATGTTCTATTTGCTCTCATGATGTTATAAATGTATCAATTTTGATATAAATTGGTAGACATGCTCAGTGGGTAACCACAAATAGTGAGATAAAATTGCACATGTTTAAATCTAATTTCAAAGAAATGGCAGTGATTATGAATAATGACATCTTTAAGTCTAAGTCTGCGTTTTAGACTTACAACGTTGGTGAATAAGGCCCCTGCATTTGAGACTCTACTCCTACATGATTTTAGGCAAATTGATCAAATCTCACGCATTTCTTGGAATACTGGACTGACATTTTTTTGTTTGCACAATGAAAATGATAACAAATATTAATTTAAATAGCTTTATGTAGCATGCATGGTAATGTCCAACAAGTAAAATAGGTGAAAACTGCAAAAAGAAAAATCTCCTGCATTTCATTGAAATCTCATGCGTAGGCTTCAGGAAAATATGGCATGTACGCAAACTAGATCAATTGAAGAACCATGGAGTATATTAAGAAAGAGCTAGGTTATTGCACATGTATCCTCTTTCTAGGTCATTGCACTCTGATTCCTAGTATCTACCTTCTCCCTTCCCTAAAATACAGTCATTGACCAATTATTGGGTGGGGACAAAATACAGTCATTGACCAAGTATTGGGTGGGGACAAAATACAGTCATTGACCAATTGGCTCAGGAAAATAACAGCCATTTTTTCACAAGTAAACTAATTTTTATTAACAAACCTATAATGACTTCTTACAATATTCACAGCTTCTCAGTTTGACCGGTCACAGCCAGTTCTCATTATAATATATCTTAAAAACAACCCACCTTCAAAAATATTTTCACAACACACCCAGAAATCATTCTCAACACAAATAGCACAAGGGCAAATAATTATTTTCCATGGTATATCTTTTTCTTCAAATGACATTGGTTTTTTTTTGGTAATTTATCAAATTGTCTAAAGCAAGTACCTTGATGTGGTACTATGTGGCTTCCATGTGTCCCCACCTACCCAACATGCCCCAAACTCCCCAACACGCCCTCACCTCCACAACACGCCCCACCTCCACAACACGCCCTCACCTCCACAACACGCCCCACCTCCCCAACACTCCCTCACCTCCACAACACACCCTCACCTCCCCAACATGTCCCAACCTTCGCAACACGCCCTCACCTCCACAACACGCCCTCACCTCCACAACACGCCCTCACCTCCCCAACATGTCCCAACCTTCGCAACACGCCCTCACCTCCACAACACGCCCTCACCCGCCCTCACCTCCACAACACGCCCTCACCTCCCAACACGCCCCAACCTCCCTAACACGCCCTCACCTCCCCAACACGCCCCCCTGCCCCACCTCCACAACACGCCCTCACCTCCCAACACGCCCCAACCTCCCTAACACGCCCTCACCTCCACAACACACCCCCTGCCCCACCTCCGCAACACCCCCACCTCCCCAACACGCCCCCCTGCCCCACCTCCACAACACCCCCCACCTCCCCAACACGCCCCCCTGCCCCACCTCCACAACACGCCCCACCTCCCCAACATGCCCCAACCTCCCCAACATGCCCCACCTCCACAACACGCCCTCACCTCCCCAACACGCCCCACTTCCACAACACGCCCTCACCTCCACAACACGCCCAACCTCCACAACACGCCCCACCTCCACAACACGCCCTCACCTCCACAACACGCCCCACCTTCCTAACACGCCCCACCTCCACAACACGCCCTCACCTCCACAACACGCCCTCACCTCCACAACACGCCCTCACCTCCCCAACATGCCCCACCTCCCCAACACGCCCCACCTCCCCAACACGCCCCACCTCCCCAACACGCCCCCCCCTGCTCCAACTCCACAACACGCCCCCTGCCCCACCTCCGCAACATTAACTTTAGCAGGAACATAAAATAAACATTCAAAGATGGTATCAAATGTCTGGCATAGAATTCCACTTACCCGAAAGGTCGAGTGTCAGGTAAGGATCTACCCAGCGTGTCTTTCGTGGAGTTACTAACTTCACCAACTTGTAAAGGATTGGGCTGATGAACCAGTAAGAAGTCATCCACATTGAAATTACCTAGATCCACAACATACTCCTACAATACAAATAAAATGAAACAATATTTAATACAAGAGCACCACCAACGAGTGTTGGACGCTCGACTTTTTTGATAGTAACAGGCAGATAACTCAATAAATATAGGGCACGTATGGACTCACATTGTGATTGCGAATAACTCTGTTGAGTTTCAAGTGGATACCTTTGATAGTTTTTGAAAAAATAACTCTGACAATAAACTTAGCCATCCCAGACGCACATGCTCACTGTCACAATAACAGCTCCACTTTTTTTAAAAGTCTCTCTAATTCACAATAATTAAATAATTTTGATACTAATGCAGTGTGCAACTTTTAGTATATTTTAAGACATAATAAGTATATGCAGAATGATTAATAATATAACATGGCCACAAGCCTTCATCGCCCGAAGCATCGATCCAACTTGAGCTTGTACAATTAATTAATTAATGATAGATTAGGGTATGCTATTTAAGAAAATGTCACAATTTTAGGTAAAAGTTCATGTGTGTCCAGCTTCGTGTGTTTGAGAACGTTTACGTGGAAAGGCATTGGATTTGTTATTATGGGAATACAAATGTCAAAATCAATATCTAATTGACGAGATTGAAGGCTGTTGTTAATGTACAAACAGTAACAAATCAGGGTTTCAACAAAAAAGTGTTACGTATCGTTCCTAGTGACTGTTCCAAGAATATAGTGTTCCATCCAGATTCAGCTTCAAGTCACCATATGCATCGCCAAATAAAAAACTTGAGAATATAACTTTGATATATATTATGTATTCCAAACAGCGGATGTCGTAGTCTTCTCATGCTTTAACAAAATAACTTTCTATCTGGTTGATATTAAAACAACGATTAAAGAAGGAAATCGAATATCTATAATATATTCATTTCTTAGTATATTTCTATCTGGCATTTTTCACTACAACCCAGGAAGTATATGAATTTAGTGAATGTCATTTCACCAGAATAAAACCCAGTTGATAAATTAATCTTCTAATAACCTAAAAGCTCATTTGTTTAATAATTATGTAAAGTGTGTTTTTAGGACTGACAAAGGGTCACAACATCACATTATTTTAGGTCTAAGAACACCATGTTTCAAGACACCATGCTGTCACTCCATTGAAATTTCCATGAATAGAATTTAATTACAAACCAAGGGAGAGCACTCATACCAAGTTCGTACATAATATATTTGTATGATTTATCGCCCTTGAAATGGAAAATTTGAGTGTTATAACTAAGTTTGATTTCGAACATTGGGCCATGACTGCACTTTTAAAGTTTAATCCATTCGCCGATAAAGATTGGTGTGGAATTGCCTATTCAGATATATATGTATTTCAAATAAATAAAGTGAACCTGTGCGTCTCTGTGGTCGTGACAGCCGCCTAGGAGATTCAATCCCGGGCCTCCACAAGCTAAAATAGGAAAATATTTCCAACGTCTTTAACCACTCGGCCACGGTCTCAACATAAAATATTCACTTTAATAATTTGACAGTAGAAAATCATTGGCGCATGCTCTCTTTTGCGCTTACGCACACATTTCTTTGCTAATGTCAACATCACAGCAGCGGACGATATTTTTGATAAAAAAGTAATGCTTTGTTGATTTTGATAAAAAAAATTCAACCAGAATCCTTTTAAACATGCTTCTCAGTGTTTTGATACAAAAATATACGATTTATTATACTAAACAAAGCTAGGAGACCGTTTGTCTGGTCATTACTTGCAGCCGGTCATTACTTCTTTGCCAATAGTGGAAATTTACATGAAATGATGTTTTAAATTTTTTTACACAATACCAAATTATCAAGGAAATATTAACAAATATATACAGGGTTAGCTCACCTCGCATTAATAGGGATTACGGAAGTGTTTCCTAAAAACTGTAGATATTCACCAACCAAGGCAGAACTTCAGATAGAAGGATACGACCTATTTGTAAACAATTGTGATAGTGGTTCTAGTAATAGGAGAGGGGTAGCCCTATATACAAGTAATATTTGGAAGGCAGAGGAGGTGAAGTTGAGTGGTGAATTTAAGGAAAGCATGTGGGTAAAAGTGAAACTAAATAAAAGTGACAACTTGTTAATTGGATGCATATATAGAAGCCCAAACAGCACTCGTGAAAATGTAAATGAACTGAATAAACTATTCAGCAATATGGCCAACATGAGCGACACATATTCACATGTACTCCTGATGGGCGATTTCAACTTCCCAAAACTGAACTGGACAGACTGGACATGTGGAGGGGACAAGGATGGTGCAAACTTCATGGAGAGTGTCAGAGATAGCTACCTGTATCAACAAGTGACTAAGCTAACAAGGGTTAGAGGAAGTAATGAGCCAAGCATATTAGACTTGATATTTACAAATGAACTGGAAATGGTATGTGACCTAAAGCATGAAAGCCCTCTGGGGCGTAGTGACCACTGTGTTCTAGAATTCAAATTCAACTGTTACATTGAACGTGAACCAAATAAGACGGAAAGATGGAATTTCTTCAAAGGAGACTACAAAGACATGATTGATGAAATGACATTAGATTGGACGAAGGAACTAGATGGAGACACAAACCAAATGTTTGGAACGTTTCTACACATGTTCAATTCTGCCAAAGAGAAATTCATACCAAAAAGTAAGACAAATACCACAAATAAGGCAAAACAACACAACTACCTACCGCTAGATTTAAAGACTATAAAGAAGATAAAGAAGAAACACCGTTGTTGGCAAAGATATATGGAGACAAAAGATGGCAGGAAGTACCAGGAATATACAAAGATTCGTAACCAGGTTAAAGGACTAGTGAAAAAGGCCAAAATAAGGATGGAAAAGGACATTGCAACACACATAAAAAAAGATCCGAAAAGATTCTGGCAGTATGCAAATTCAAAAAGAAAAACCAAGTCGGGTATAGCTGAGCTGAAAGTGAAATCTGAAAGTGGAGATTACATATTTACAAAGGGTGACAGAGAGAAGGCTGAAGTTCTGGCTGACTTTTTCTCAAGTGTATTCACTGAGGAACCAGAAGGAGACATACCGCCACTTGAACCAAGAGTAATTGATTATGAATTTGTTGACAATCCATTCACAGAAGAGGAAGTATATAAATTGTTGAAGGGATTAAATCCCAATAAATCCCCAGGTCCAGATGGTTTACACCCAAAAGCACTAATGGAGCTGAGAGATGCGATAACATGCCCATTGACAGTTGTATTCAACAAATCACTGCAAACAGGCCAAGTTCCAGACCTATGGAAGCTAGGAAACATAACAGCTTTGTTCAAGAAGGGAGAAGTGTCTGATCCTGGAAATTATAGACCCGTAAGCCTAACCAGTGTTGCATGTAAGCTAATGGAGAAACTAGTACGACAGAAGATAGTAAACCACATGGTAGCCAACAACTTGTTTAGTAAGAATCAATATGGTTTCATATCTGGGAGATCAACCACTCTACAGCTACTGAAAGTAATTGACCAGTGGACAGAAATTCTAGACAGAGGAGGAACAATCGATGCTATTTACATGGACTTTATGAAAGCGTTTGACAAAGTGCCTCATAAACGTTTAATAAGCAAGCTATATTCGTATGGCCTCAGTGTGCAGATCATTTCGTGGGTAGAACAATTTCTACATAATCGCAAACAAAAAGTGCTTGTAAATGGTCATGCGTCAACATGTCACCAAGTTACCAGTGGTATCCCTCAAGGCAGTGTTCTAGGACCAATCTTGTTTGTGATATATATAAATGACATGCCAGACTGTGTAACAGCACCAGCTTACCTGTTTGCAGACGACACCAAGATATATACAGAGATCAAGACGGATATAGATAGACAAAATCTCCAAAATGATCTAGACGCACTGCAGAGATGGTCCGATATCTGGCTCCTGAAATTCCACCCAAAGAATGCAAGGTACTACGCATATCCAATAAGAAAACGTCTGAAGATGGAAACACATTCAACTACCACATGACTTCAAAAGGGGAGGAGAAAACAACACTGGAACATTCAAATTGTGAAAAAGACATTGGCGTAGAAGTAGACAGTCTCCTAAACTTCGAACATCATATGCAGCAGAAAGTCAACAAAGCAAATAGTATCATGGGACTGATAAGAAGGACATACTCTTACCTGGATGAACATAGTTTTAAATACCTGTTCCAAGCACTAGTCAGACCAAACCTGGAATACGCCCAAGCAGTATGGTCGCCATATAAAGAGAGAGACATTGGAATCATCGAGAATGTACAGAGGAGAGCGTCAAAACAAGTACCGAGTCTACGTAACCTGGAATACACAGAAAGATTGAAAAAGCTGAAAATGCCAACTCTAAAATACCGACGACTGAGGGGAGACATGATAGAAGTATTCAAAATAATGAAAGGAATATATGACACCAATGTAACAGAAGGATTTTTAGAACAATCAATACACACTAATACAAGAGGACATGACCTAAAACTTAATAAGAAACCATTCAAGACCAACAAGAGGAAATTCTATTTTACGAACAGAATTGTGGATGCGTGGAATAGCCTTCCACAAACTGTAGTGTCTGTGAAGAAAGTGATTAACTTTGAAATCAGACTAGATAAACACTGGGGGGACCAAGAAGTTAAATATAACCATAAATCAGACCTTATATTCACAAATGCAAGAGGAGACGAGAATATTCAAGAAGAAGAGGTGGATATAGAGGTTTTATAACCTGCGTCCACAGAAGATCCTAAGGTATCCTAAGGTATTAATTAACATGATGGGGCTGCGGATTTAATGTCAGGGCTGTACAGAAACATTGCATTATACAAATATCGGACACACCCACTTCTTGTGAGCTGTACTGACGTAGTCAAACAATCTCGACTTCAGTTCTATCACACTTAATTACCATTGTGGAAAGCGGCAGTCACCTCCCCCACAATTATCTGATTATGTTTAAATAATCAGCTAATCAGTTAATCAGTTTTAACTGTTTAATTGCCAGTTGCAACTGAATAAATAACAGCGTTCCTTAATCAATTTAAAAACACAATAAAAAGGTAGCATACCCCAGGCTTCAAATGCGCCTTCAGACGTTGAGTGACAACATAAGTGTAGCCACTGGATGCTGCATACAAGATCAGCATCAAAACAATAAAACACCAAATCCATGTCAACAATTTCCGTCTACGTCGTGAATTCATCTTCGTTTGTTCTCATGTTGTGTTGAATTCGAATGCATCTATGTTGTGTATCGTATCACACAGTTTATTATGAATTAAGATAACTTAATTTGTTAATTACCAAATTAATTAATCGACTTTGTTTACATCTTGCAACGTGGACATTTGGCGGGAGAAGGGAGATAACCCACAGCGGATTTTAACGCATGTAAAAGCCAAGTTCCGTATTATAAATCGATTTAAGATATCGAAAGTTGTTCCCCTTTGTTTATTTACACCATTTGTAATAGGAACGAAATTATTGGTTTACATAACTACTTGGGTAAGAAAGTGTGATCAGGGAAGAATATACCTCAAATTCAATATTACTCATTGGTGTGTTTCTTATTAAAAGGTATTTTGTTGAGAGTTTATTATTTGTCATGATATTGTGGAACTTCGCATCTTGATGTTTCAGCATAAAATACGTTTATACGGTCACTAAAGGAAAATCGCTACACAATTCATTCAAATAAAATATAGATATTAATTCCCACTGAAAATCTCGTTCAAATTGTACCTTATTATATTTATATTTTTAACTGCAATGGCAAAACAGTTTTCCTTCGTTATTTAACTCCGCCCGAGGCCATTTATTTACGCGCTGGATACCCGCTCCACAGTATCGTAATTATAGTTAGGAACCAAGTCTATTTTTAGATGCGATGTTCCACAATCTTTGGACATAGACATGTAGTAGGCTTTATACCTTGATAGTATATTAGATCAGTGACGGAATTGTTTTATCTTTTTTTTTTCAAACACTGATACTGCCACCTGTGGCTAGGATGGGACCATCTGACCATGGATGGATCAATTAGTTGGATGCCTAATTGGCATTGGCTGTTTATATGAGCCTGTTGCCTATTTTTATAATTTATGACTACTAAATTCTACTCAATTTTGTACAGTAATACACGATAGATGGCGCAATCTGCCAGTTATTCAAAAGATGCTCCCGACAGTACGCTGGTATTATTGGGGGGGGGCTACCAAGCTACAATATCTCTTGGTAGCTGATTATGGTATAAAACATATGCTACCAGGGAGGAGTGGCAGGGTTGGCGACTACCCGCCCAGGGTGGGAAAACCCGCACGGGAAAACCCGGGTAAACCCGGGTTGGGCAATACTCCTAAAATTGACTGAAGTGGGCAATACTGGGTAATAAGAAGTTTTTCAGTTGTATTTTGTTCATTAATGGTGATTTTGTAACAATTAATTGCTGGCAATGAGATGAAACACTTGCTAAGCCATAAGTAAAGCAAAACATAGTGAAACTGGTTTAATTAGCACATATACATATACTAGTACAATTATGTGATTTGCATAAATACATGGAAAATTCAATATCGAGTTAGCAAATTGTAGGTCTATACCATTTATATCATATGTGTTGCATAGTACATTTTGTATAACACTCTAAACTGATCGATACTGCATGCATCCGACACTAGATGAGGACACTTCAATCTATGTGCTTTCAGTCTTTCACTTTTTGCACTTACAATTGTCCCACAATCTTTGCATTTAGCATTTTTCTTAGAATTTTCTTCAGTGATATTAAAAAAGTTCCCCACAGGGTCTTTCGGTTTCATTTTGACTGTCTACCACCATACAATATAAATGAATGATTTTTACAATTTCAAACATGAGATCTCTAATAAATGATCTCGGTGAACTTCATTCAAACACTTTTTGTATTGCTCAATAATTGCTCAATTAGCAGAGCAGTGATCTGACAGGGGGCTGTTTTGACAGGTAACAAAGGGAGCCTTAAGGAGGTGTCACTTTACAGGTGATTAAATAGGTGCAGGGATGAAAAGTCATTTTAATGTATTGAAACACATTGGACTTGAAGTATATAATGTCTTGATCAGTTATGAAGTTGATCAACTTTAAATGTTTTTAATAGTCATTTTTAACATTTTTTCAATTAATTTAAAGTAAATATTGAATTAATGATCCTTTTAATCATATTTTATAATAATTATGTTACATAATTATAAGTTTATCATGACCCTCATCCCCCAAAATAAATACTGATTTTTATCACCCAGTATTACACAGTATTGCCCATTAAAACCCTGTAAAACCCGGGTTTTCCCAGTAAAACCCGCCGGGCTGGGAAATACTCATAAAACCAGGGTAATTGCCAACCCTGAGGAGTGGTCGCCTATGACTTTACGTTCCTCAGCACTTTTCTAGACGAGCGATGTCTAATATGCAACAGACCGATTCGGTGGGTCTTTGCTGTGCCTTTTTGAAGCAAGTCGTATCGTAGCATATACAGTAGGGCTAAATTGAGCTCTCGGGGTAGAGGTTTGGTTTTGTTGAACAAATTCAATGGTATACATTGAACAAAGTACTTTAGCAGATGGTGATAGCCAGATCGAGACAGCAATAGTGCTATAATACACAATTTTACCACAATCAAAGAGCGTTGTTGTTGTGGTACTCTAAACTCGATCAGGTTCCATGATAGCCTAGTGGTAGAGTGTTCCCTTAAAGTGTGGGAGATTTCAGTTCGATCTTGGGCCATGTTATACCGACGAAGAAATAAAAGATTACTAATGTACACAAGTCACATGTGACAAAATATATTTTAAAGGCAGTGAAGGATAATGTATTATTTTAAATGATTAGCATTTTGCATAGTTGAAGCATTTTGCATAATTGAAACCAGTTTCACATTGAAGTCAAGGTGTCTTTGCAGTCCTTGTTTGATATTCAGATTACAGTTTTTTTTATCAACACTTTTTAGTTAAAAACCACCATATTGCTTATACAATCTTATTAACAAGTTTACTTTTTCTTGTAGACCTACTTTCTGTAGTGAGTGAAAAAGATGGTAGGTAAGAGGCGGACGAGGGGCCAGCAAGCTGGGGACCAGCAGGAAGTGGAGAACCAGCTTAACCCGAAGAGAACAAAAACCACTCGTGGGAACTCAAAGAAATCAGGTTGCCATAGCAAAGATAATCCTTCATCGACCAGACAAATGAGAGACAATGTAGCTAAAGAACCTTTGTTGAATGTTGATAGGAATTCGAGGGATAATGAAACTATAACTGTTGATAAAAGTGAAATTGATGTTAATGAAACACCCCTCCCTGTACATACTAATAAACCACTGGATCATTCAGATTCGTTTCTTAAAGAGCTCTCAGAGTTTGGATTCAAGAAAGCTGTGCAAACTTTGAGTGACAAACCTTACCAAAATGTGTGTTCATTTAAAAGTAGAAATTTGATTCACACGTTTGAGAAATGTAGTCTTGGAATAAAAACCCGGATACAACTACAAAAGGTGGGTTCATTTAAAAGTATGTACTGTAACTGTTAGGTGCACAGAATTACCTGACAGCACTGTAGTCTGCATATACATTATACAGTGCTGTCGGGTAATTCTACTCGCCTCACTGTTGTTTGCCTTCTGGTTACAAACCACTAAATGCCTCCGCGAACCAAAATAGGATACACTGAAATAGTCCCTTAATAAACTTGTGATTGTGCTAAAATGGTAGCATGCTTTGACATGGTGGAATTGGAATCGTCTAATTGGGTTTACAGACTTTGTATACATGTATGTGATGTATTGAAACTGTTTTATTTTACATACATTTGTATTTTGAGATTTTTGCCAAAATACAAAAGCGAAAGTAGGGTAAGATAAAACCCTGATTTGGTCGGTCCGCGCGCCTGTGAAAATATGTTCACCGCGTTGGACGGACAAAATTTTTCTTATATGATACATGACCCCCTGTTTTTTTGTATTTTCCTAAAGCTGGTAGCTCCTTCTGTTTATTGATATATGTCTGCCACCTGGCTAACATGTATCAACCTGGGACTGACTATTGTAACTTTACATTAAGCTAAAGAACAAATTTAGTCAGTGGTTTGTGACCTTTTACATTTGAGATTATTTTATTTGTAGAACAAATTATGATGCTGTTTGAGTAGAAACAAGCTTCATTGGAATATGAAACAATTTAAAAAGTCATACATAAGATAAACTAGCATGCTAAGGCAGGCACAAAAGTAGTAACCCTAGAGCGTCTACAATTTTATACATCTATATAAAGTTCAACCAAGGAAATAATATGTAAATTAAGACCATTGACATTATGGCAGATGTGAAAGATCCAAATTAAGTTATAAAATATTTATATTTTGCTGAGTCATTAGCTTCCAAAAGATATTACTAAATATATATAGTCATAAGCCTCCAAAAGAAATTGCAAAACATGTATATTATAAGTATTATATGGTAAATTGACTCTTCAAATTAAATTTTCAAGAGTCAAAATAGGCGACTTTCATCAAATTCAAGAGTCAAAATGCAGTTTCAAGAGTCAAATGAAAGCCTTGCTACAAATATACTTATCCAGCTTGTTCACTTTGTTTTAATAAATGTGATGTTGATTTCTTTTCAGTCTGTGTTCAGCCCTGTGTTAGAACTCATTCAGTCTTTGGAATTATACAGAACTGCAAGTCCATTTGATCGCAGAGTTACTGCCCTTGAATGGCATCCAACTAAACAAAATATTTTAGCAGCTGGATCTAAGGGAGGCGATATTGTTTTATGGAACACAGAAAGTTTCAACAATGATAAATCCATTCAGGGGGTATGTTACGGCATGATATACTTATACTTTAAAATCATTTAGTTTCAATGGGACAAAATTTCGTGGTTTGGGTAAAAAAGACGCTTTTGATGGGACGTTAATTCATGGATTTTGCATTTCAGGTAATAAATACAAAGATCAAAATTAATGATGGGATTGAATTAAGGGGTTGAGGTGAAGCACGAAATCCCCGAAATTTAGTCCCCCATGAAAATCAATGATTTTACAGTAATTCTTTTGCATCCATTAAATTAAATATATCCTCAAAACATCAGGCACTTATCAATTTGTCTTCCTGATTCTGCTACAGGAATTTTAGGGTATAAGATTTGTGTTATCTCATTGCCTGTAATTTAAGGTTCATAGATCTAAACAACGTCTTGGTGTAAGTTGGATACTGTTTGATCACAATGATCATCTTAACAAAATCCTAAATATTTGTTCCTCAGGGGTAAAAAATTAGGTCACTAGGGGCCACCATAGCTATATGCAGCATTTTTAAGACAAGTAAGCGATGTAGCATGTTGATGTGGAAGACTAGGTATGAAACTAACCTCCTCTAGTGATACAGCATCCACTTTCAGTGTGGAAGATCGCTTGGTTGTCTCATAATACCAAAGTTTAAATAATCTGGCATAAATATTTCCCTTGTTTAGGTTTAAACATTGTGAAAGGTAGAGTACAGTCAAGAACAACTGGTTAGATGCCAAGTACTCATATTAAAGTGGGGTTACTCCTTTTTTCGTTGATAAATATCTGGTTTCCAAGTTCACTAACCTTCCACTTAAGTACATTTGGTTCATTTTATAATCTTCTGTCCCATATTGAAAACCACTGGAATTAATTCATTCCCTGTTTATGAATCTAAATACATTTTAAATCACATTTAAGGGCATCTTGAGACTTGTTTTGTTTGATTACTCCTCTTTTAGTTTAAACAAACTTGGCCTGCAAGGTATTTTAATCTGTCGCCATATTATATAACTGAAATATTGTTAAGATATGGCATTAAAATGAAGTAACAATGACATGAATTTCTTTGTATGTTGGTTAGTATAGTGAGTATGTATACAATCTTATATTTAACATGTGTAATATAAGGTTATATGTTTTTCCAATAATTTGATGTGTATTTTGCGTTTAAGTGTTACATTGTATAAAGAATCTATCACTCTTTTTCAATTGATTTATTTATATAAAACTCATTCAGGAATTATTATTAAGCTCGCAAAAGGCTAGCTAGCTAAATTTTTCCAAAACTTGTTTAATATAGATTTATATCAATTGGCAACTTGTGATAGATCATCTATATATTATGGTTTCAGATTGGTGCTGCCGGATCATGCCAGGCGATGAAGTTCTGGCCATGGGATACAGATAAAGTCGTTAGTGCTTCTATAAATGGTACAGTTACACTACATGATTTTGAACTGCAGCAGGGTACTGTACTCGCTGATACTGGCAACTCATACGAGTAAGTACTGACCTCAATCTCTATAAAGAATCTCAATCTGAGCCAAACCTCAGCTTAAATATTGACCTATGAATATGACGAATCCAACAATATCAAGAACTAAATTTTGCTAACACTGAAGTTATACACTTCTGGAAATAAGGTGCTTAGACCTTAGTAACAATTGGTTCGATTTAATAAAACGTACTTCACCAGTTATCAGAAGCCGCTGTTAATGTTTTATGTTGACAAATAAAGTTTACATAGACCAAGAGATTTTTTTATTTCTAGGCCTTACCATGATATATTTTATATTTCTATTTACAGCCATTGGTATTGTGGTGTGGATGTGAATGTAAGTAGATATATGGTGGCTGCTGGTAGAAATAATGGTATTCTACATCTTATGTCTACAGAAGGAACAAAGGTACGGCCAAACCTTACACAAATAAATTGTTTTGAGTTACCTGCTCCTAAAATTGAAAACTTATACTGTTTAAAAAATGCCCAAACATATATTTTAGGTCTTTGATAATGCATATTATTGGAAAATCTTCAAATCGGGATATTATGAATCCTGACCAGGAGAACAGTGTTTAGGATGTGAAAATGGGTCAGTCCCCTTTTAATCGGGTGTGTTGTGAAGCATGTACTTTTAACGTTTAAAAAGGCAGTCCGAAAAATCTTTGTTTTAAGTAAGCATCCCCCCTGAAATTTTAAGTGTGTAGAGATTTTGTTTAAAAAGAATCGTTCTTATAATTTGAATTTTCATTCATTCATATGAAATCAAAAGGTAATTGTTTCCTGGTGGACAAAATAAGAAGTTGCTCTCTCCCTCTGCTATGACTTGCAGTGCTTCCGCTGGCGTTCGCCAATGGCGCCATTTGCGAAAGAAATGAAAATTTGGCGCAAGATAATTCAATTTGGCGACAAACATAAAAATCGGCCATTTTTTTCGATAATGTTTACATCTAAGTCGCAAAATCACGTGTCGTAAATTTACCGTAAAACGGTCTCACACTGGAAATGTGTGAAGCAATTAGCGAGCAGGTTTGTTTACACAGTTTGACATGTTTATTGGGGTCTGTCGAGTGCAATCAGGAAGATTACGATTGAAGTGTGGTATTGTTCGTATAACGATAATCTGATTAAGCGGTCTCGTGGGCAATTAATGTCAATTAAAGAGGTAAGATGATTGTATTATTGAAATTGAAATATTTTATCACTACGAAATACACGCACGTTAGAGCAGTTTGTACCACAGTTGGTACCTGTTGAAAGAAATAGATTATGACAGTTAGCATGGTTCTGTTTGTCGGCGAGTCGGTGTTTGTTATAATTAAAGCCAGGACTGTATTTTTAATTACTTGTTTTGTCGTTAATTGGGCCTGTCTTAGGAACTCTCTCTCAACCTCTTCCTTAGAGAATCTGATGCACATTTCTATTAATGGCCCATCTGGATCAGACTTTGATTTCCATAGAGCTTTTGTAAGGTGGTCAGGGGTTAAGGACAGGCGTATTTTTAAGTGAAAGTGATTACTGTGATATTGTACTGTAACACTATCAGAACTTTGAACTCTTGAACTCTTGAAGCAATATGTGGCATGTGTATTTATTTAAGTGTTATTGTTTTTTGGTTCATTAATATAATTTCAAAAGGCAAGATTAAAATTTATGTAACAGTGTTCTTGTTTGTTAGTTTTTCAGTTCATGAAATATTATAAGGATTTATTGCTATTTTCTTGCTCTTGAAAATATGTTATAAAATATTCATCTTAGCTAAGCATACTGGAAGCATGCTATTCTCTGATAAATGGTTAGCATTTTGTCAATAACATAGGAAATATGAATAAATTGTAAATATATTTGTAACAATGATGACTTCACACTGAAAAGGAACATAAGAAATGCAATTAATGCATTACCATTGACACATATCAAAATACACATAAAACAGAAATATATACAAATACAAGATTTACATAATTTCAATTTTGGTCTAAGTGGCGCATAGGTGGCGACAACTTTTTTCATTTGGCGAAAGTGGTGGCGCAAGAAAAATATAAGCCAGAGGAAGCACTGACTGGGATAATAAATTGGCTATATGATTCCAGCATATTATTTCTTAAAACAAAAAGGTGTGTTCAGTACTGTTATAAAAGGAGGGGGCCTCCTACATACCATCCTCATACATAAGGAGTACAGTAAGTCAAGCCTTACTAAGATTAAGACTGAATAACCTGCTGGGGGAAGGAGAGAGCCTTTATACCATCATTGACATTGATTGTAGATGTTAATATTGATTTTCAAATTTTCAGGTGTTTGAATGCAAACTGCACAAAAACAAGATAACTCATGTAGAGTTTTCACCGCGTGAAGAATGGTTACTCTGCACAGCTTCCACTGATTGTACCGTACAACTATGGGATATAAGATGTATCAAAGACAAGAAAAGTGCCGTAGAAAAACTGTTGCATGACAAACCTGTCAATTCTGGTAATAAGATAGTTAATGCAATTTGCAGGTGTATTTATATGAAGATATTTCCACAGGTGGTAAAAATAACAATTTTAAATTAAATACAGTTACTAGTGCCCTACTGGTTTTCAACAGGAGGGGGACTATAGATTTGCCCTCCGTCCGTCTGTATCCTAGCATAACTCAGGCTTTTGAAGCTAGATTTATGAAACTTGGTATGTGGATAGAGACCAATAAAGAGATTATGCACATTTGTCCCATCAAAATTAAATGATCAATATTACATTACATGCCCATTTGATTTTTTTTTGGCTTATCATATCCAAATTGTGTGATACAAGAGATTTGTTGCAAAGCGCACGACTCCCTAGTTCTTTAACTGACCTAGTTTATTGCACTGTTCTATGTGAGACTACCTCTTTGTTGCTAACTAGCTCATCTCTTGTTGGTTGAGAAACACTTAAAAGAGTTTATTATATTTCTAGTGCTGAAGTCTGGGAACAAACCAGGCCCCAATCTCCACAAGCATCTCAAGTAGAAATCTCAACTCAAATTGAGATTTTGCTAAAATCAGGGGCATAATTAGAGATAAATCTGAAGTTCCAGCCGTTACATTTTATTGTAATAAACTCAGAATATGAAGTTCCAGCCATTGAATTTTCCTGTAATAAACACAGAATATGAGTTCCAGCTGTTACATTTTACTGTAATGAACACAGAATATGAGTTCCAGCTGTTACATTTTCCTGTAATAAACACAGAATATGAGTTCCTGCTGTTACATTTTCCTGTAATAAACACAGAATATGAGTTCCAGCTGTTACATTTTCCTGTAATAAACACAGAATATGAGTTCCAGCTGTTACATTTTCCTGTAATGAACACAGAATATGAGTTCCAGCTGTTACATTTTCCTGTAATAAACACAGAATATGAGTTCCAGCTGTTACATTTTCCTGTAATAAACACAGAATATGAGTTCCAGCTGTTACATTTTCCTGTAATGAACACAGAATATGAGTTCCAGCTGTTACATTTTACTGTAATAAACACAGAATATGAGTTCCAGCCGTTACATTTTCCTGTAATAAACACAGAATATGAGTTCCAGCTGTTACATTTTACTGTAATGAACTCAGAATATGAGTTCCAGCTGTTACATTTTACTGTAATAAACACAGAATATGAGTTCCAGCCGTTACATTTTCCTGTAATAAACACAGAATATGAGTTCCAGCCGTTACATTTTATTGTAATAAAGTCAGAATGCTATTTCTATTCTTTGGTGCTAATTTTGAGTTCAGCCTCACATAGAAATTAACATTATGACATTATGGTGATATCTGAGATGAGATCTTGCTCAAATTAAGATGCTTCGAGAGATCAGGACCAGGGACGTCTGTTTTGGTAGTCGAGGGCTTTCCAACTGAGATGATTATACAACTATACTGAAACGAAAATATTTAGTCTGTAGAAATGCATGTAAAATCCCATAAGGGATGTTTAAACCACTATAGCTTGATAACGTCTATCTTATTATGGTTTATGAAAAGTTTGTAGGATATCAACAAAATGTGCATTTCACATAAATGCCCATAACTGTGTAGGAATGGTAAAAAAAGTGCATTTTATATCAAATTTGGCAGGAGAATGCTTTGTCAAAGTGATTAATGAGACAAGGTAAGGACTTTTAGCAATCTCAAACAGATTAAGCTCTCATCCAATTTACTGACTTTTCTTTTGAGTATACAATGTTTAAATATGTTCTTCTATTTGTTTTAAGCTTACTTCAGTTACACAGATGGTTGCCGGCTTCTCACCACGGATCAAGGCAATCAAACGAGAGTATACCAGGCACCATTCTGGCATCTAGAAACACAGATTCAACATCCTCATAGATTTTTTCAGCATATTACACCATTTAAGGTTGGTTTACATTACAATAACACATTAAAACTGGACCTGCTTTTTTATAAAACATCCAACATATTTTTTCTGAAGAAACAGCTGTTTTCTCTTAATAGACTCACACATAGGATGTTACAATTTTGTGGCCTCAATAAAAACAGTACAACCTCTTGAGAGCAATTCGGTTGAGAGCTGTAAATATTATATAATAGTGGTCCTCTACCAAGATTGTTAAAAAATTATGCCCCTAGGGTCTAAATTGGCCCTGCCTTGGGGTCAACAGTTTAACATAGTATAGGAAAAACATCTTGTCTAAAACTACAATGCCTAGAGCTTTGATAATTGGTATGTAGCATCATCTAGTGGTTTTCTACCAAGATTGTTCAAATTATTCCCTTGGGTAAAAATTGGGCAGGGCTTTATTTATAATCAGGTGAGCGATATAGGGCCATCATTGCCCTCTTGTTTTAGGTATTTTCATGAAATAACATTTATTTTGAACATAAGTAATGGTTCTTTCTGAAACAAGTCCACAATTCCAGATTAATCAGGAAAACTGACCACTCCTGATTTCAGTGACTGCGTTTGATAAAAAACGTGAATGTCGTCTACTTCATAATAACAAAATTTGTACAATGTAGCAGTATCATATACATGGTGTGTGTATTTACAGGCTACATGGCATCCATTACAAGATTTAATCGTATGTGGTAGATACCCAGACAAGAATAGCCCAGGAAGTACCGGCACTGAACTACGTACCATTGACATGTTTGAAGCAGAGAATGGACATAAAGTGGCACAAGTTTACAATCCTGGTACTAATGGATTATGTTCTGTAAGTAGTGTCAGTATAAGCATTTTTAGCTCCACTAATCGAAGAATATGGGAGCTATTACATTCACCAAAGTGTTGGCATCCGAGTCTGCGTAATGGTCATGTTCAAGTTTATTTACCACGTTAAATATTTTCAAAGTCCATTGACATATTGGTTTGAAACTTGGCACACTTGTTCACCATCATGACCATAGCCATTACCTGAGAGGAGGTAGCCCCATTTTAAAAGCATTTTAACCAAATTATGCCCCTTTTGACTTAGAAAATATAAAATAAATTTACACTATCAAAGGATGTGACTGAGAGTAGTGGAGCGCGTCCAGCGACAGCTCTTGTAAGTTTATACTAAGTTATTTAGTTCTAACAACTCCCGACACCTCATTCCTGATGTCAGCAAACACCACAAGAGTATAAGAGACAGAAGCAGCAGCCAGCTTACCCTTTTATGTCTGTAGGAAGTTCTAGTGATACATGTTGACATTGTCATTTCATCCATGGCATGATGTAGCTATTAATCAAACCAGCATCATCCAACTCTTTCATAGGCTATCAAGGCTGTTCAAAATATGAAACCCTCACATGATCATAAATATATATATTTTTTTGTACAGTACTGGAGTGTGATTCTTCCTCCTATAGACTGATATATCTCCTTTCTTTAAAACAAGGGTCCAGATGAAACTCTGACTTACTAACTATAAATGATGCCTTTGTACTGGGCATCCAATACTGTAAAATCATTTAATTTCAATAGGACGAAATTTTGTGGTCTTGGTAAACAAGACCATTTCGATGGGACGTTAATTTGTGAATTTTGGGTTATTAAATTTAATAAATACAAGGGACAAAATTATTGTTCGGTGGGATTTAATTTTGTGAAAGAAGATGAACCACAAAATTCACGAAATTCAATCCCCCATGAAAATTAATGATTTTACAGTAACCACTTTCAATATTTATACTTCAGCTGAACAAGTTCAATTGGCAGGGAGATGCATTGGCCTCAGGAATGGGTGAGAATTATTTGTTGCAATCTTATTGATAGTGTTTAATGCTGACAGCTGCAACAATTCTTTGTTTAAATTGTACAAAACAATTTGTAAGGACAAGTTATGCTCATCACAATTGCAATATGCTCAAAAGCTGTTATTGTAACAGTTTTTATTCACAGAACAGATTGAAACTGATCTATTAAGTTGTGTTCATAATCTTTTAAACATATCTTGTTCACCGCCTGGATAAAGCACCCACTTGTTTCTAGAGTGACTAGGTCAGGCAGGTTATTTTCTATAGTGACATTGTCTATAGTCATACCCTCCACATGTGGAGAAATCTCAAGTTGTTTGTTGTAGAACTAGTTCAGACAGATTGCTCATTTCATCCAGGAAAACTGGTTTGGTCAATATAACTCATTTACTGAAAAATGGTTAAAATATTGCTGACGTTGATAAAAAATAATAACATACCGGTAATAAAACTTGAGTTTCATTTTGCCATGTAACATGTAACCAGTTATGCACTTGGACCAATGCTGCACATTGATCTCAATGAAGGGTCTAAACAATTTATTCGTAAAACCAAACCTGACATTCTATCCTCTTGCCTTGTCTTTCAGGATTCCATGTATTATTATGGAACAGAAAGCAGATTATTGCCAGAAAGCAGTCGCTACTTATGGAAAACACAACATCCAAACCTAATACATCATCATCGTCTTCAACGAACCTTGCAACTGATCCCTCAAGGTCACGACAACGACCTCCAAGAAAACAAAAAGCCGATGAAGACATTGATAATATTAAAAAAAGAGTTAAAACAAAGACAAGTACAAAAACAAGTGACGGAAAAAAATCCAGGAAAAAATAATTACCTGAATGGTGTTTTTTCTACCAACTCAGTGAAAGATTGAGCTAAAAGCTATAATGTTTATTTTTAGCAACTCAGGGAAACTCATAGATTGAACTATATAATAACTTTACTGTTAATTTTTATAGCAACTCAAAGACACTTATGGATTGAAAAAGTAACAATAATGCTTATTTTTCTAGAAACTTGGGGACACTAAAAACAATTGAAATAAGAACTTATAGCTGCTTAAGTTTATTTTTTGTATCAGGTAATTCTGTGCCCCGAAATTCGAATATTTGTAAACACTGGGTTGTTTTCCTTCAGTCCCCAAGTGTTTTAAACATGTTTGTTACATATGATTTTTTTAAATCACAAACAGGATTGGATAAGTATTTCTATTACCTAAATGATCTGACACTGGAAAAGACATGATAGGGCATTTAATGTGTGTCTGACAAAGACATGATAGAGCCTGAATTTGATATGTTGATAAAATGACCTTAAAAACTTTTGGACTGCCTCTTGTATATACAAATATGTGGAACATGTGGACAATTTAATGTAGCTTTGTTACCGGTATATAGAAGTGATCTTCTGGAAAAGGGATTAACTTAATATGCTGGTTTATGTGTTTAAAACGTGGCCTAGTTAATATGTCGAATGGTGTAACAAAAGTGAAAGAGCTGTGTTGGAAATAGGGCAGAGCTATAGTCCAGTTAGGATAAAAATACAGTGACGTGGTGGAACAATCCGCTAGTACGTTGTAAAACAAGTATAAAAGCATTATACCAACAGTTCAATACCAAACTAAACTCTACCTGTTTAAGCGATGGTTTTAATCTTTTCAGTATACATTATTGATGACGTCACTGTCAGAATACCCTAGCTGGACTATAGGTTGAATTTTATGACTGTATTATGTGCTTATATTGTACTCATTTGAGCTTACCCAGAATGTGTTCACAAGTTACTGGTCTAGAGATATTAATCTGATCCAAACCTTTATGTATGAATATACATGTATAACAAGGTTCTTGTATTTAATTTATCAATGTCTGCGATAGAATTGTGCAAACTTGGTCTTTCAAGTTTGTGTTTGTATTGAGCATTTTTGTGATACTTCTCGCTTACTACAAGTGTTTTACTATCATGGCAATCCTGAAAACGAGTGGCAAATTTGTGTCGGGTGCCATTAAACACATCCCAACACCTTGACAAGGCTTCAAACATTGTTTTATTTTCAAATTTAGTTTATGGAACTTCAAATGATCATATCTTTGACAATTATTTGAATATTTTCACCAAATAATTTTTTTTTTTGCAGAAAATATCATTCCTTCTAATGCAGCAAATCTTGATTTTCAGCTTATTCCGGAATTATAGGACCCCTGTTACAAAACATACGTTCACTGCTATTTATGGTTGTAAATGAAGATATCAGATGTTATGCTAGAATAGAAGGTTGGGATCAGGTTAAATGCTCTGTGCTATACTGATTTAGAAACAAAAATGTTGTATTTATAAAGTTATGATGTTAAACGGAAATAACAAATTATAATAATATATGTGGGTGAATCAAAAAGTTCGTAGAAAAATATCATAACTCACAAACCAGAGCTTCAAATGCTTTCAAATTTTACTATAACATGATCATTAGTATAACGAAACAATTTGTTAAATGTCATTGAATTAGTCAAAACTACGTGATTTTTACATTGAAATGCACACAAGCTGTAACAGCATACCGGAGCACGTCAGCGTCATTTGATGAACAACGTCAAACTTACGCCACGTTTGTCAATACTTCCGTTAACATTTTGACTCATTTTCGCTTCTAGAAGTGATAATATGTAGGTATTTTTGGATAACCATTGTTTAAATAGTTTCATCATTTTTAATTGTTCGTTTAATATAGTGTGCGCTGTCCCGTAAGATTAATCAAGTGTTTTGCTATATCCGCTATTATAAAGCCCTGGTCCTCTTCGACGACGTTACGAAGCAATGTCCCCAATAACGGATGTATTTATTAGGTTGTCAACTGCTGGTATCCTACAAGAAAGCACTAATTCCACTTATAAATCGATTGCTATTTATTTCAGGATATTTACCTACACATTTCAAACCATGTATCCTTTCTGATGCCGTACGTATATTCCAGTTTCACGCAGATGTTGATAGAACCACCTGGTTCCGTAAATTTCGGTAGACCCATTTTACTTGGGTATTTCTATATAGTGTGATTATATGTGGGATGATCAAAAAGTAATGAGACAAATGCTCTCATTTTTTAAAGTTTGCGTATCTAAGCCACGAAAATGTCATATTAATTTAGCTGTATTTAATGCCGATGTTTACGTATACAATACAATGTTCTACAATAAGTAGTTCTTTGTTAATGAAATGTCAAACATAAGGTGTAGCGCTATGCCGCCGCACACCAAAACGTCGCCCATTTTCGCCTTATGGTATAGAAAAGCTTTTGACTTATATTTTATTAAATATTCCTCAAATAATATATCAAATTAACTGGGCATTACGCTAAAACATAGAAGAACTGTGGAATAAAATAATGTTGAAGTAGATTTGTTCGTTTTTAGCTCGACTATTCGAAGAATATGAGAGCTATTACAGTCACTTGTTCGTCGGCGTCGGCGTCGGCGTGGTGTCGGCGTTGCATATGGTTAAAGTTTTGCATGCAAAACTTTAACCTTGGTTATATTTCAATAACCAGTGCATATATTGGATTGAAACTTTGCACTGGCTTTCCCTGTCATGTAATCAACCATGTTAGATAACTCTTGCATGAATTTAATGCAAATTATGGCCCTTTTTTACTTACAAAATTTGGTTAAAGTTTTGCATGCAAGTTACTAATAAGGCCATATCTCAAATAGTATCTGTGCTATGGCATTGAAACTAACAACACTTACTAACCATCATAAGGCAATGGTACCGGTCATGGGTAATAGCTTTATTATGATTATTATTTGAGTTATGCCCCTTTTTAACATAGAATTTTCTTGGTTAAAGTTTTGCATGCAAGTTTCATTCAGACCATATCTCAGCTACTATCCATGATACTGCATTGAAACTTACAACACATGTTTACCATCATCAGTCAATGGTATCAGTCAAGGGCAATAACTCTATTATTTTTTTATTTCAGTTATGCCCCTTTTTAACATAGGAGTTTATTGGTTCAAGTTTTACATGCAAGTTCTATTCACGCCATAGCTTAGTTACTATTTATGATATTGCATTTAAACTTATAACACTTGTTTATCATCATTAGTCAATGGTACTGGTCAATTGTAATAACTCCATTTTTAGTTTAATTCAAGTTATGCCCCTTTTAACTTAGACTTTCCTTGGTTAAAGTTTTGCATGCAAGTTACATTCAAACCATATCTCACCTACTATCAATGATATTGCATTGAAAAGTTTAACTTCCCCTTTAAACAAGTACAAAGTAACAAATTCTCACATATAAATGATTGCCAGTTTAATAATGTCGTATAATACACACATTATTTGTCTAATATGGTAAACTGAAAATATCACATTGTTTTGTTGAGGCTTGAATTCTTAAGATAGATATTTAGGTTAACCACTAGAATATTGTATTACATGTATTGCTCACTATTGCTAACTTGTATTGTATTTATCCTCCCAGTTTAGTTCTCTGGCTGAATCTAAAACTTGTTAATACCTACATTTATCACAAATCTGTACACTTTCCTACTATGCAATAAAAAAATCATATTGCACAGTGTGCTTACATACTTTGCAAATGACATGTGATGTTCTTTGTTTATATGATGTTTATGTGATAAGTAGAATATTGTTGCTAGGTAGTAAAAATTTTAGACAGTGATAGGTGTTTGCCTTTTTTCTGTGTCTAAAGGTTGTATCTATGTGTCAAAAGGTTGTATCTCACCCGAAACTGTAGATGAATTTGACAAATTAATGCCAAATAGTCATATCTGGCCGAGATCTCACATTTTGTTACCAAAAATAAATGGGTGCGAGGTTTTGAATGTGTCATATGACGTATATCTAAGAAAATGATTGGTGCAGAGCTACGATATTTTGACATAAGGAGCAAAACGGTCTCCTGTTTCCCCGCTCATACAAACCTGAGATACGAGGTTTTGACTATCCAGCGAGGATATCAAACTTGTGTTGTTTGGCATGGTATTGTATTCAATACTAAAAATAATTACTAAACTACTTTAAACTCATCACTGATTTATTACATGACTGTATCCTCTACATTATTATTTTAATTTGTCACCTTTGTTTTAAAATTGACTCCTTTAACAAATCATATCTTACTCATATGATTATTTTGTAGAAACTTTGTTATGTCAGTGGATGTATACAATTCCCTTTAAACATACACATTTCTTGAATAGAGTACAGTGCCGCTTGAAGTCTTAAAATCATTTTCACTGACAAATATTTGTTAATAGTCCAGTGTTGAGATAATTGCCATGCCTCAACAACCATTGTACATTAGCTTTCATTGCCATGTAGTCAACTAAGTAGCGTAACTCACGTTTCAATATAATACAAATTTTAAATGGCCTGTTTTGAACTTATATTTTTTCTGACAAATGGCTGCGAATAGTCGAGCGCGCTGTCTAGTGACAGCTCTTGTTAATATATGACGTGAAAACTAAAAGTAGCGACTTAAAAACTACGCAATATTTCAGCAAAAATTCACATCTCAAAAATATACAGTTCTTCCACAAACTAGGATAAGGTCTAAACATGCATTTAAAATAAGGAAACGAGCATTGGAAGAGAAGTCTGCTAGATGCATACTTATGTATCGTTAGTGAAAAAGGGTTTGTGACGGGAAAGAAACTCTTTTGCATCAAGCCGAGATAAAAAAAAGCGTTAGATGAGATGTCAATTTTGATTGTCACTTGTTTGACGGACGTCGTATACAAGAGCCGTCATTAGAATAAAAATTATCGAATAATATTTTCAACATTTCCTTGGTATTTTATAACAACTGAATCGCTTTAAGACAAATAAACAATTGTTCTAATTCAATACTGAATTATTAGTAAATCTATCCAATAGTTTTAGAGACACAAGCTGTTTTTCGGAGCAACGAGATGTTCCAATAGTAAACAATTTACATACATGACGTCATTGACGTCGTTGATGTGCGGCGAGTCGCTGTACGCAAGGTGGCAAAATAATGATTATCTCTGTCAGTAATGGATGAAAAATTATGAAACTCAGCAGACAGAGAGGAGATACATTGTTTATTTGAAATAAAAACGTATTTTATTGATATCTCGAAGAATTATCATTTGAGAGCGTTAGTCTCAATACTTTTTGATCACCCCACGTATTAATGTCGATTAAAACATTATTTATCGGAGATGACGTCTGAAATTTTAACAGACTTTATACATGATATCAGACAATCAGGTATAACATTTTGACGATTTTTGGAGGTCCTGCAATTGAGATATGTTAGAAAATTTAATAATATGTGTTTAAAATTATCCATGTGCTCAGGTATCCGTTATCGCCCTTATTTAAGATATAAATATTTTTGAAACGGTTATCACCAGGTCGCTGTAAATCAGTCTCTATAAAGACAATACCAATGTATTCATTCAGCATAAATATGACGACAATAACTCTAAAAATAAAAAAGTTATGACAAAATTCTACGAACTTTTTTATTCACCCACGTAGATCAAATATGTGTGCTTAAAATGTTTGCTTCTAGCAGAAAGTATTAAACTGGAAAATTTAGAACTGTTTTATTTGAATTAATAAGAGTATATAAGATTTGCAACCTGCAGGGGCATAGCCAGAACTGAATTGACGTAAGCACACAAGCCTTGATATTTGTAGTTATGGTTTGGGGCCCTCATGAAATTGAAAACTAAGGATTATATTTTTACTTTTATAATTCATGTTACACATGTGCAAACATCAATATCGCTGGTTACCCCACAGGTGGTAGTATCAGTGTTTGGGAAATAAAATTTATTTTTTTTAAAAAAATTCCATCACTGAGCTAATACCCTATCAAGGTATAAAGCATACTATATGTCCATGTCCAAAAGCTGTGGAACATCACATCAAAAAATAGACTTAGTTCCTAACAATAATTACGATACTGTGAGTGGAGGGGTATCCAGCACGTAAATAAAATAGCCTCGAGCGACATTAATAACGAAAAGAACATGCCGTTTCGCAGTTATAAGATACAATTGAACGTGATTTTCGGTAAAAATGAATATCTTTTAGTTTATTTGAATGACTTGAGTAGATATTTTCCTTCAGCGCCGTAGTTTATGCTGAAACAGCGAGAATGCAATGTTCCACAATCTTTGGCATATAGGCATATAGACATATAGTACGCTTTATACCTTGATAATATACTAAGTTTAAGCTCAGTGACAGATTTTTTTATATATTTCTTTTATTTATTTTTTAATCGTTTGCGGAACAAACACTGATACTGCCACCTGTGGTTACGCCACTAACCTGGAAAACATTTTTGTTCCTAAACCAGTTTTAGTGACTGTATACATTATACATGCATGATATTGTTGACAATTCATTGTTTTTATACTATTTTTCCTTGGTTAAAATAAATTAGTCATCCTTTTCTTGTTGACATTTTGATTTGTCTAAACCCTGCACATGGTCATCAGATACAAACTGATTGGTTGCCTTAATGATTCCGGGGTCGTCGTATGGCAATGTAATATCTCCCACATATTGTAGATTGAAACCTGTTTTAGATGTCTCAATGTTTGGACTAGCCTTACCTGATGCTTTTGATGCCATCTTTATTTCATTTCATGTATTCTACAGATTACTGGTAAAGATAGTATTATACTAACTATCAGTTAGCATACTTTTCAGCTTGTTGCAACATCCTTTCGGTAGCATTGCATTAGTTTTACACTAAAAAAGACAGCTTCAATACACAAAATAATCCATCGTACAAACCAAGGAGGACATCTTAAGACTCCAGTAAGGAAAAGTGGGATTTAAAGATGTTCTTGAATTGGCTTGGAGCAATAAGAAGAGCGATCTTTATCACTTTGGCCTGTATTCGAGTCAAACTAAAGCAGACCTCGCACTTTTAGTGGATGCTGTACCACAAGGCTATTGAGGCAGGCACAAGAGAGCAAATGTTGACCCTCCAAATGCAGGGTGGACATACAAGGTCATCTTTTGGCCAAGACTGCAATCAAAAATACTGTAAGTAAAACTGTAAGTATTTTATTCTTAGACATATTTTAACATGTTCGAAGCACGAGCCAAGAATGAGCATTACACAAGTATGGAGAGCAGTTAAGTTGGTTTCTGGCAAAAACTGTGACCTGATCAAGATGCATGGGTAATGTTCACTTTTGGCGTGAGCGTGGAGTATATCTGGTTAAAATCAATCAAAGAAAAATAAAAACAGTGGTGGACATATTATTACTTGCAGTCCTAGCAAAAATATCATGCTGTAAGTCCACTCTGAATATGATAAATTTTCCGCTGGACCAATTATTGTTCCAGAATTTTTTTAACAGAAAGGATAGTCCATGATATTCATGATAAAGAAACATAACAATCATACACATGTATTCATAGTTTATTTCATTACGATGGAGGACAAGTGATTCAATTTGGTTTTGAAAACTATGAGTCCTTTACCAATGTACTCAGAAGGATTGATTAGTCCAACTATGTAACTTTAATGGATTTCAAAAACTTTATTTGTCCCAAGCCAATTTTGTGAGTCAGTGACTCGGGACTTCCTCCAAAATAATACACTGAGCCCGCACATTATCCAGATAACTATTTAGGGTCATCAATCATTTCTAAATGTTAATGAATAAATATCAACCCATGGCAGATTATCTACCTTGAGTCATTCTAGCCTGTAGTTCCCTGCCCTCGATTCCTATGTCATCACTGTTTCTGTTGAGAAGCACATAATGAAGGGAACCAGACTATAAAAAGTACATGTCATCAGTCCGATCACCTTGTATTAAAAAAACTTAAATATGCAATATTTCTCAAAAACGAAAAAAAACATAACTATATAGTACTCCTCTTTGTAGAACACAGAAAGGGAGAAAACTCTCTTCTTTAAAAGAACACACAAAGGGAGGTAACCCTTTTCGCAATAAACAACTTTAAGTTAAGTCAATGTACATCTTGTTTATACCATGATGTCAGGATTTTGACATATTTACAGCATCACAATTCTGATTGCACATGCATTATATGGATTTTATTGCTTTTATCAAGATTGAAATTCTGTAAATGACTAAAATGATTTTGTTAATGAAAATTCCTAGAAATAAAGTAATTTGAGGGTTGTATGTCCTTCTCTTATATCAAGAAGTTACGACAGTCTTGCAGGCAACCCTCAAATTGTGAATTTGGATAATCTTGCTACTACTTGGTACGTTTTTCAGGAGTCAAACCAGCGCACTCAAAACGTAAACTGATTGTGCTACCCCTATGTGTTGTCTTGGTAAATACTTCACGACAAATTAACAGCAGTAGTACGGTATCCAGTGTACCGTTCCAGAAATGTCAAATTTCTACAATAATACAGTATCCAGCGTAGCAATCAAGAAATGTCTAATTTCTACGATAATATTGTAGCACTGTTTCATCTGGATGTCAATTACTACACGCTGTACATAAGCACATTCCATCTCGGGACAACAACACAATACGTCCAAGTTGATAAAACCATGGCCTGTCAATGACACAGTGACACATGTAATGACTATCGCCCGTCAATGACACATGTAATTACTATCGCCCGTCATTGACACAGTGACCCGTTGACACATGTGATTACTATCATCTGACAAGTTTGGGTTTTTTCTCAGCAGGAGGTTTCAAGCTATTGTCTGTTTGTTTGTCAGTACCCGACTTTTCTTGTTTTATGTCTGTTTTTGGTTCTACTTTCATCGAGTCATCCACTGTAAGATAAAACATACATACAGGGTATACAAAATACATGTGACTGCACTTTCACACTACTGAAAATAAAATACAGTACAGCCTATCTAAATTTTTAGCATTTCGACATTCACAAGTATGTAGTTTCTACAAGTTAGAGACATGTAACAGAGAAAATTCATTTGTGTATTATAATAAAACCATTTTGAGCATACATCCAATCTCATTAAAATCAGAGCCCAACATTTACTCCATTCCTTTGCGCTATTAGTTAGATCTGACAACATTACATAACTGGTCAAGTTCGAAGGACCGCGAGTGCATGCTGTAGTATGGCTATTCACGTGACCAGCATGTACTCTAGCGTAACTCTCTATGTAAAAAGTTCAAACAGAACAGAACAAAGTTTACAGACAGAGATTCTCTGCACTTTCAGATTTGAAACGTAGCAATTTGATTGGATGATGTGAAGTTCACATCGACATGACCCCATACCGGTAGGCGTCAGATCCTATATTAGTGTAAAGTAGTGGAGATGAGATGGGTCACATTTACATGAGATTGATCATACATCTTGGAAACTAAAAGGCCCAATTTATTATGAGTTATTTTGGCGCACTATATGCTTCTAACCTTTGGCTTCTGGTTGTGTTGGGGCAACAAATTTTGGAGGAAATTTCTTAGCGAGTTCTCCTAACAGTAAGTCTACCCTCTGTCTTTGAAACATTGAACCAGGTGTCTCTTTTTTCTTCTTCTTTTTCTCTTCTTTCTCTGTCAAATAATGAAAACATATTGTTCAGGATATATCATTTTTATGTTTCATTATGTTGACGGTGCCAAACCAAAACCCCATATCTCAATTTTGGCGCAAAAACTTTTTTTGCAGCATCCGCATCTGCTAGATTTCCCGCGCATTTCTGTCTAGTCGCCACCTAAATAGCCAATCCCGTTACTTCAATACAGCCAGGTGACAAAATACTGTATTTTTATTGGATTCAAAAAGGTTAGTCGAAAAATCCCGTATATGACAGAACAAACTCCGATTTAGTACAAGTCAACATATTCTTGTACATTCGTCTCCTGAAAAGTTGTGTTTTTGCAGTTTACGGGGATTTGGTTCGGCACCGACGATGTGTTATGCCAAATGAGCTTTAGTTATGTTATATGGCTAATACAGTACATGTATTCTTGTATACTCTCTCGTTGCCATTGGTTAATTAAGTTTTAAAAAATTAAAAGACTTGTACCTTTATATTTAAGTCATACAACGCACAGGTAACTGTATCCTTGATAAAGACTAAAACATTGTTAAGGTGTATAGAGCTATATTTTAACGGTCATGTAATGTCACACGAATTACTTGCATCTTTTTTAGTGTGATACTAGACTACCTTTATTGCAAATTAAAACTTTGGATGGGTCCCGTGTACTTTGATTCAATCATCAGAAAATAGACAATTCTTATAATGTCATAGGGTGTTCTAGAACACTTTCGTATGAAAACCAACAATTCGCATGTCCAATAAATCACAGAGGAGTTTCTGTTAAAGCTGAAACCAAAAATGATCTAATGGATATGAAAGCATAATTGTTTTTCAGTTTTTGAAACTTTTTTAAAAATGTTGTCAGATATAGCTCTATACACTTTAAGAAAAGTATAAAATTTACTCCCTTTTCCTTCATTTTTTGTTATCAATGACACAGTAACCTGTGATACAACATGTATTTACGGCGTAATACGAGTACTAACCAGCATTGTCCTGCTCTTTGAAATCCCACCAATAGCCTTTAGATGGATGATATCTAGAAAATGACTGTGCTGAAATGTTAAAACAGCATGATATACTGATACTGTAAAATCATTTTATTTCGATGGGACAAAATTTCATGGTTTTGGTAAAAAGAACCATTTTGATGGGATGTAAAGTCGAGGATTTTGCATTTTGGGTAATAAATACAAGGGTCAAAATTATTGTTTGATGGGATTAGATCCTGTGGTTGGTGGACCACGAAATCCACAAAAATTAATCCCCCTCAAAAACTTATTATTTTACAGTATTTAAATCACTGTCATTTACATATTGCCACTGAGAGCAATCAAGACTAAATACATGGACTATCACACACAATTTTATTGCAGGTGTAAGACCAACTTCGATCAGTTATGAAAATGTGTTGCCAAAACAATGGTGTGATGAACTTAAAAATGGTGGTTGACTTTTGACTGAAGTCGACTTATCGTCACCAGTTTACAGTACATTGTCAATAATAAATTCATAGTTAACAGCAAATTTTGAAATAATACCAAGACTGCATTCAGTAAACGCCTATGCCCCGGTGAAAACCCTTTCCATAATAAATAGTTGACTTAAAGTCATTCAGGAGCCATAATTCTGTTGAAATGCTTGATAGTATTACATGACTTTGAAAATGTAATGTGTTTATGATGGTAAAGAAGTATGCCAAGCAATGCATTGATGGACTTCAAAAACATTTGAGTTTCAACATTTTGTAACAGATGAAATAACGGACGGACAGGATAATCGCTATATGCCTCCTACATCAGTAGATGATGGGGCATAAAAAAAGGCATATACGAAGATGTTTATGTCTTCCAGTAACTGCCACATATCAAACCTACATTATTACTGAATGTGATTAATAATGCCATCAATAGAGCTTTTCCAGACAGAAATACACTTCCAAATCCAAGGGAAATAACTCAATAATTCAAGATGACATATTTCAGAACTTTATTAGGAAAGAGTTGTGTCTGATTGTTAAGTCAATACTTAGTCAGACAGTTGAAGTGTTATCAAACTCCTAATGCTATTGGTAATGCTGTATAAGATAAAACAATGAACTAACCTTCTTCAAATGATGACTGTAAGTTATGAACAGCATTTATCTAAAATCAGAAAAGAAATACATAAGACTAAGTAAGAACTGATAAAATTATTTGATTTATTCCTAATGTAGGTTAATATCAAGCTGTGAATTACAATGCTTTCATTCTTACAAATGCAGTCGAGACTAAATAATAGGCAAAGCTAAATAACTAAATTTGTAGAGTAGCATACCCAACAACTGGCCTCAACATTGTTTTGTTTTCAGTTAATATGTTTCAAAACTATTAAAAACTATCAATTCAAATTAACATCATAATAAATAATATACACATAATGTTTTGCAACCAAAGTTACCAAGCATATGTTTTCAGTTAAGATGTCTTAAACTATCAAACAAAACAAATCAATTCTAATTAACATCATAATTTTTTATACCCAAGATGTTTAGCAAATAAATCATGTTTTCTGTTAGATTGTCGCAAACTATCAAATAATCAATTAAATTTAACATCATTATAATGTATATCATCTTAGTATACAAAATGTTTTATAAAAAAATGTTTTCTTTTAAAAATGTCTTTAAAAAGAGGATAGATTTGCTTTAGAAGTTATGTCCCCCTAACTCACCAATCTGGAGTTTATAACGGAGCAGAGATCTGGTGCTTGATACACTGTACCACTGATGATATAGTAGTCTGTCTGAGGAGTCACTGTAATACAGAGAATTAACATTACAGTGATTAACTAACATTACAGTGATTACGCAAGTTGTCAATCTATACCCTTTAATCAAATTATAATGGTAAATGATAAATTTTAATTAAATGGTCAAATTGATTAACCTGAAAACCTGCGACAAGCAGCCTTCAACAAACAACCAGGCCCGGTGATTATAAACATAATTTGTGAGTAAACTTCTTAGTAGTAAGCATGCCATAATTTGAAACCGTATTAAATTGAAACAAGCGTTAACTTCATTAACTACATGGCCAGGAAAGCTGATATGTAACAAAACATGCAATTGTTTAAGGTATAACATGACTACAAGTATAAATTAAAAACTTAGTAATCTTATCAGTTTAATCATTAATAGAAACTCATGCAAACCCTGTAGTAACGTTTTCTTGTAACTAAGCTATCTATATCAGGGGTAACTATTCTTCTAGCTTCTGAAAAAAGGAGTCATGATATTGACCATTCTAATGGCATAATACACATGATTTTTTTTAAAAATGACCCTTCGAAACATTAAGTTTGAGGGTCAATATGTGGCTTTTTAAAAATTTCAAGTGTCAAACTGGTTACTCCTACTCCCAAGTGGAATGAAATGTTTGTATGGTACCTTGTTGTGCTGAGTGCCTGAACTGTTTCCGTACAATATATAGTATAGGATCTTGTACATGTAATAAAATATACTCTATCCCAGTCATGTTCCTGAAATAAACAAAGTAACATGTCAAACTAATTACCGACATGTATTGGTAAACTTCATTAACATGGGACTAAGTCTTGTCATTCTTGAACGACCATCAGCAGTAGGGGTGTAACGGTAAGCTCACCTCACGGCATGATACATACTGTCAATTTTCCTAACAGTTCAGTATATTTCGGTTTGATACAATAATTCTCTAACAGCAGCTTAAATACTTCAATTTTTAAGTGCCAATGAATTTGTTGCTTATATAACAGCAAATATTACGTGCCTATCAACTATTTTAAATGATTTTTGATAACATGAAGCATACACTGCCCTCCAAAAGTTCCTTCACACTGTGTTCAAATTATGTGATTTACCATACCACATTATTTATTGCACACACACTTGAGCATCAGTATTATGATTGTTCATGGGTTTATGGATAATGTCGTTTTCCTCATAATTTTCTTTCAAACCATTTAAAATTATTACATTTTCTTACTTGCTTAGTATCATGACATGACGGCATTTCATTTGGTATATTTTACCAAGGTGTTAATCATTCGATGCAAATCAGATATTTGAACAGTGTGAAAGAACTTTTGGGGGGGCAGTGTATCTTAATGCAATAAAAACAAGTATCACATGGCTATTATACATAATCAGTAGGCTGTCAGATATTTTCGTAATCTGAATAATATTATTATTGTGCTCATAAAAAAGCTTATACCCAACCGTACCGAAATTTAGAAGTCTCGTACCGTGTGGGACTGAAGTCTGTGGTATTTTTGTGTACCGCGGTTTGCCATTACAGCCCTAATAAGCAGGGGTAAAAATATTTTCATGTAGCCAGTTTATCTTTGAAAGTAGGCAGTAGATGTTATATCTCACTTAATAAACAAAGAAGACAAGAGGGCCATGATGGCCCAATATCGCTCACCTGATTATAAACCCTGCACAATTTTCACCCGAAGGAACAATTTGAACATCTTGGTAGAAAACCACAAGATGATGCTACATACCAATTATCAAAACTCTAGGCAGTGTAGTTTTAGGCAAGAAGATATTAATATGTTTTCCTTATATAAGTCTATATAAAACGGTGACCCCCGAGTGGGGCCAATTTTGACCCCAGGGGCATAATTTGAAAAATCTTGGTAGAGGACCACTAGATGATGCTACATACCAAACATCAAACTCTATGCAGTGTAGTTTTAGACAAGAAGATTTTTATATGTTTTCCCTATATAAGTCTATGTAAAACGGTGACCCCGGGGCTGGGCCAATTTTGACCCCAGGGGCATAATTTGCACAATCTTGGTAGGGGACCACTAGATGATGCTACATACCAAATATCAAAGCTCTTAGGCATTGTAGTTTTAGACAAGAAGATTTTTATATGTTTCCCTATATAAGTCTAAGTAAAATGGTGACCCCAGGGTGGGGCCAATTTTGAGCCGAGGGGAATAATTTGAACAATCTTTGTAGAAGACCTCTAGCTGAGTCTACATACCAAATATGAAAGCCCTGGGCCAAGCAATTTCGGAGAAGAAGATTTTTTAAGGTTTTCTCTATATAACTCTATGTAAAACTAAGGGCCCCCGGGGCGGGGCCAATTTTGACCCCAGGGGCATAATTTGAACAATCTTTGTAGATGACCGCTAGCTGAGTCAACATACCAAATATGAAAGCCCTGGGCCAAGCGATTTCGGAGAAGAAGATTTTTAAAGGTTTCCCCTATATAACTCTATGTAAAACTAAGGGCCCCCGGGGCGGGGCCAATTTTGACCCCAGGGACATAATTTGAACAATCTTTGTAGAGGACCTCTAGCTGAGTCTACATACCAAATATGAAAGCCCTGGGCCAAGCGGTTTCGGAGAAGAAGATTTTTTAAGGTTTTCTCTATATAACTCTATGTAAAACTAAGGGCCCCCAGGGCGGCGCCAATTTTGACCCCAGGGGCATAATTTGAACAATCTTTGTAGAGGACCGCTAGCTGAGTCAACATACCAAATATGAAAGCCCTGGGCCAAGCGATTTCGGAGAAGAAGATTTTTAAAGGTTTCCCTTATATAACTCTATGTAAAACTAAGGGCCCCCGGGGCGGGGCCAATTTTGACCCCAGGGACATAATTTAAACAACCTTTGTAGAGGACCTCTAGCTGAGTCTACATACCCAATATGAAAGCCCTGGGCCAAGCGGTTTCGGAGAAGAAGATTTTTAAAGGTTTCCCCTATATAACTCTATTGAAAACTAAGGGCCCCCGGGGCGGGGCCAATTTTGACCCCTTGGTCATTGCACTTCTCTTAGTTGCCATCTATTTATATTCCAAGTTTCAAGTCAATATGTTAAATAGTTTTGAAGATATACTCAGAGCAAAATTTGACTATAAAAAAACACTAAAGGGGAGATAATTCAAAATTTAAGACAGACAGAGTTATGGTTCTTGGTCATTGCATTTCTCCAAGTTGCCATCTATTTATATTCCAAGTTTCAAGTCAATATGTTAAATAGTTTTGAAGATATACTCATAGCAAAATTTGACTATAAAAAAACACTAACGGGGAGATAATTCAAAATTTAAGACAGACAGAGTTATGGTTCTTTGTCAATGCACTTCTCCAAGTTGCCATCTATTTATATTTCAAGTTTCAAGTCAATACGTTAAATAGTTTTGAAGATACGCTCCAGACAAAATTTTATTGTAAAAATACTAAAGTGGAGATAAGTCTAAGTCCAAAATTAGGTCAAGGTGAATGTCAAAATGGAGTCAGGTGATACAGGCGTGTGGAGAGTGGTCATATACAACATCCATGCAAGTATGAAAGCTTTGTAGCAAGCCATTTTAATGCTAGAAGAAACGGTCAATTTGGGTTAACCAAGAATTTTACCTTTCAATAAGTCTAAGTCCAAAATTAGGTCAAGGTGAAGGTCAAAATGGAGTCAGGTGATACAGGCGCGTGGAGAGTGGTCATATACAACATCCATGCAAGTTTGAAAACTTTGTAGCAAGCCATTTTAATGCTAGAAGAAACGGTCAATTTGGGTTAACCTGGCCGGACGGACGAACGGACGGAAGGACGGACGGATGGACGGACGGACAGACGGACGGACGGACGGACGGACAGGTGAATTACTATATGCCTCCCGATCTATCGATACGGGGGCATAAAAATCAGTGAATTGTTCTGCCTTCCACCTCATTTCTACACACATGCATAAGCTCAGAGTCTTAGTTTAATGTAGTCAGATAATAGCAACAGCAGGACTATGATGGTCTTCTTATATTGGTCACAGAAATATGCTGACATCATTAACTGATCCATTACCAATCAGGTTTTATGTTAAACATCTTTGTGCGCCTTAGGCATCAATTTTGAGAAAAAAGGAAAACAAGAAACTTCCTTGATTTTTATGCTCTAAAGACGTTTTTCTTTGGTAAAGTTGCGTTCCATTTGAATTCACAAACTGAAAACATCGAAGCGATTTGGTATGGCCTTACATGAAAAAGGAATGAACAAATCTAAAAATTCTTCAAATGATCAATCAATCAAATAATTCAAATGAACTTATTTATAAATAAATGAAAGTCTTACATTTACAACCAGTCAAGTGCTGCATGGGTTCGAAACAATGAAAAGAACATTGGAACTGGAAAACTTACGGTAATTGATCCTGACTTAGCCGTTGCATCTTTATGACTTCATTATTGCATTGACGATCATAGAATGGATTACTTCGTTCACTAAAGTAATCCATCACATTGCTAGAGTTGAGTACTGGTATCCAGGCACTGTCTGACCAGCTAATACTGAGAATATGATCTGAAATTGATGCAGATTTCAATAGAGAAATATACAGTAAGCTACAAGGGCACGACCTGGATGTAGGGCGCATGCTTCGGGATTGATATGTCCCGGGTTCAAACATCTACAATGACACTTATCGATGCGGTCACACCTGCCCATAACGCAATGGGTGGCTTTTGAATAAAGAGAAAGAAATGGAAGATAGATCAAAGTAACAACTATATTTATTAATTTAACTTAAGACAGCGATGGACAGCTGCATGATTTTCGTCTTCACACAACCCAGACCCAGGGGCGTAGCTGGGCATATTTTCAGTGTACGCACATGATCAATGCATAGTTGCTAGGGGGATCCGGGGGCATGCTCCCCGGGGATTTTTTTTATTTCTACGAAGCCGTACATACATTCTGGAGTAGTTTCAGACCATAGTATAGCGTAATATATGGCATGATAAAAATGATTCTATACCATTTTCTATATTTTTAAAAAATACTACAAATGTAGTATGATTTCGTTTTATACGTATATTATATTTTTTGGCATTAAATATGACTCTAATGAACACTTCTTAATAAAAGGGGCTAAAGCTTAATTAGTAGCGTTAAGTGAGTCTCGACAGTCCGGGGACATATCTACGTCCGACCCCGGTATATCAACGAACATGACGACAGAGGTACGATTATCCCCAGACCTCGCACGGCGGTTACACTGAATACACGGGTACATACTGTGCTGATTCGAGATTATCCGTGTTTCTCGACCGAGTTATTCCGTCGCTCTGAAGTGCCTATGCGGGACATTCCTTGGTCATCTATATAGGAGCCTTATAGGCTGTTGTTATCGTTTTTTTCGGCACATGCTCGTCCGTGTTGCCTTGTCACCACCGCATGGATCGTCGCAGAAGTGAAGGAGTTGAATGGGTTTAGTGGAGGGGACATTTAGAGCTATCCATACTTCTAACGAAGGATGTGACTCAGTGCTCACAAGAGTATGGTAAAATACAATATACCTGAGGGGCTTAGTACACACAAACATTAATATGTTAAAACTAAATACATGTAGTAGGGAACGATGCTGCTTTGGAATAATTCATATTCTCTGACTAGCCTACATGTATCCATGGAATGGATAGACACATGTACGTATGTACGTCCATGATGTATCACACAAACTTAATCTCTAATTCATACTGTTCAGCAATAAATGCATTGTGCGAGCGAAACGAGCTAGAAAAAATGCATTATTTGCCGCAGATGCTTGTAACACAAATACGTTTTCTACATTATTAACTTTGTATTTTAGCTACTTAAGCGATTTAAAATTAAGTCAGAAAAATTCAATTCAAAACACTTTTGACAGTTTCTATATCAATTACGTTTGATCACATGGAAAATATGCCTCACCCGGGTTAGGCATTGCATTTTATTGTATTTTTATATCAATTAAATTTTGTCAGTTTTTCAAACAGCGTACGCACGTGCGTATTTGCGTATGGGCAGCTACGTCCCTGAGACCTCTCCGATTTAATATGGTATCCATCGATTAATTTGTAGTAAGATGTGTTGACTGAAGGTAAATTTTGGCAGTATTTCTTAATTAGGGAAGATCTGGTGCTAGGTGAAGATGTTATAGTTGGGCCCCAACTTGGGGTCCGAGATATTGCGTATAAATGCCTTTCAATGGCTCCTGACAGCTACTTGTTGAAAGAACCAACCAACCGGCTGTGTTGAAGTTGAAATTAATTTAATTTCACAAATGTAAAAAGGGTATCCTTATTATGTTATAATATCACAAAGAAAATTCTGATGATAGAACTTTTGAAACACGGAGAAAATTCGCTTCTGTTTGCCAAAATATGACAAACTGTAGTAGTGTTCGGATAAGTCCAGTACTAATTACTTAGGCATGTATCAATCTGTAAAGACTTTTCGACACATTTGCACCTTCTATCTTATTTTTAAAAAATAGAAAAAGGCTTGTGTCACAAATTTTACCTTTTTCACTTGTCATGGTTTTAGAAATTAACCCGACAAAATAATGCCCAAAAACACCAAAACCAATTCATGGAAAGCTAGCAACAGTGGTCTAGCCGCAGTTTAGCATTTGGTGTTTTTATTGTTTTTAAATTCTTACATCAATCGATTTTAGTTAAGTGTACATAGGGCAAACTCATATTTGAGCACTATAATATTATGCATCGGGTTTTGTGTTTTATCGTGCCTTTTAAATAATTCGTAAATACGGAATAGTTGTTGTTGTTATTGTTGTCTACAAATTTTCGATTCGTTCACAAAATTTTCGATCCATTTTCTCGATGCAAACTCTAGTTCAAAGAATTAAAAATCTCTCAAATGAAAATACTGCATGACCTTTTCGAGGATATAAATTGGGTTGAAAAACAAATGTGACGTCATATATAAAATCTCTTACACACATGAATAAATGGGACATGTCTGTTGTAAGATATAATCTATAAATATACACAAAAATTAGTGGGAGATTCCCTTACCTGTCCTAATCTATAATTCAACGTTCCAAAATAATTGGTAAACCTTCAAACGTGAACTGGGAAATAAATGATCAACACCGAACGACACACGTGACATAGTAGGTCCATGTCAGGCGCGTAGCTACCTATACGCGAGTTCGCGGCTGAATCCACATGATTCTGACAAAAAACTTTTTTTCTGGCAAGGTCCATACTTTATTCATGCACCTTAATCACGTAATCCTCATTCATGTATTCTAAATTTCCATTGCATTCGTATTGTAATTATCCTCAGAAGTCGAATAGGTTATTTACGCAAGAGATTTTAGCGTTCCCTGTCACTATTGGCTGTCACGACTGGTGCCACTTACATGCACCTTCTCTGACGTTAAAAATCCGCCCCAGTACAGCCGCGTAACTTCGTTGTCAACAAGCGTAGCCAACTACTGATGAAGCAACCAGTTCCACAAGCCTTTGAAGCATTACTTCGTGTATGAATGCAGAGACGTGTTCGTTAGAACTTTACCTTCAAACCCACTGTGCCTCACAGAAACTCGGTAATTGTGCAAAACGTCTTTCGGGAACATATGCGAAACGATGCTTTTGTGTAATCACGAACCGGTTCTGCCTCGGAGTCTATGTGAGACAGTAGATGGGCTATAGCCTTGCAGACTCGTTCTACAATTTAAAAGTATCATTCAACACCATATATCCCATGAATTCTATCTAGAGCGAGGAGACGCAAATGCCTGTGCCATCGAGTGTAGTATCCTAGAGTTCGACTTTATCGTCTCTTTGCATGGTTTCTGTTGGATTCATGATCCAGAATGCTTGACCACTGAATAAACGTTCACAGAAGCAAATCATCGAGTTGAAGCAGCTAGATTCTCAAAGCATCGTGCCTCGCGTATAGGGGTCGTAACCGTGCGGGGAGAGTTGTATGGCATTTGCGGTTATATGACTATGATTTTGCAGAAAGTGCAGCATTCAAAGTCGAAAGCAGCTCATCACCAACACCACTGTGATATTATTCCCATCGACTCCATCTCGGAGTGCTAGAAACGGGAACTGTAATTAACGCTTGGCTGGAATTTTTGGATACTAGTAGTTGTAGCTGCAAACTTATGGACATTGGCTGACAATGTAACCATACAGTTCGCTAGCCTAAATCTTGGCGGCAACTAGATTTCTATGAGCAAATTTGAATATTATGTAAAAATGGCTCTCGAGATTTGTTTGATTTAGATTTTAGCTTTATATAATAGAAATTTTATGTCGAGTTTAAGCATTTGTTATCCTAAAATTGCTGTTTTTACAACTAAGTAAAGCACCACGAGAATGCTTAATACGCGCCAGATTACACCTTTGTGTTAAAATTTTTTAGGGGGAGCATGCCCCCACCCCCCTAGCACAATCCTGAATCCACATGCCAAGAGGGCTAGCTATGCGCCTGCATGTATTTTCATATTTCAAAATTAAAATCGGAAACAATATAAAATAATTATACACCATACATGAGACATCGGTTTAAAGTCTCACCCGAAAGACTATTTTAGCCCAAGCCGGGATTCGAACCCACAACCCCGAGATCAGTAGTACAAGCTCTACCGACTGAGCTAAGCGGAATGGAATATTAAGTAATACTTATATAATTAAACCAAAATCAATAACAAAGAGACAAAAAAGGTGTGATGTTGCCCGTACAAAGTATCGGTACATTCACTTGTAGGCCATAAAACGCTTCCAATAAAAGTACATCGTGATACCGAAACTTAGGTATTATTCATACGACGTGTTCTCATTTTTGCCAGTTTGCCGATTTTGCTGACAAAACTCGAAACTTGTAACAATATCGCATATGAATTGAATTTGCAGATTTTCCAAATACATTGATGTTTTTTCTTTCATTATCATTTAGACCAATAAACCTTAGTTTAAAATAAAATAACAACTTCATTTCCCCCCGAAACTCTTCCTACGCATATATCGCTGGCTTTAAAATGAGAAGATCGTAACTACAAAATCAATAATTGGCACTTACGACCTTCTCATTCTAAGTCATCGATATATAAAAGACCGAAACAAATAGAAAACTATTTGGAATTTCCATGCATGGTGTTGCGTTGCACAGTCATACGAAAATTAAACCCAACAGTGCGCTCATGTCGTGGTTTGTGCATAATCATTTGTTTTCTGTCGATTGTTATTTCGGCATATTTACGAAACACTTCCGACGTAGTTTCCTTCAGAGTAGTTTATTATTGCAACGCTATTGTTTAATGTTATCATTGAATCTGTACATATATATATGAAACAGTTACAAACTGAAACTAGAAAAAAACATCAGACCGAAACAGTTCAAATTTTACACCTTATGATATACAAACAAAACGTACTTCATGTACATATATTTAAAATAATTTAATCATCAATTCACATACGTAAATGTATATATATATACAAACGATCGAATGATCAAAAAGTTGGAATTTTTCTTGGGAATATAAATGACAGCTAGGCGCTCGCCGAGACACGCGGGAACACGCGGGAACACGCGGGATATTTCTTCCTGTATGTGGATAGGTGCACGCCTGTATTAGCTATACCCACAGTATGACTCCAATGTACTAGAAAAGGTGATCATTTTATACATTTTGTATATGGTAACAAAGATAACTTTAATAACTTTTGTCAGTTCTTAAGATAATAGTTGTTGCTACACTCCATTGATTAACCATATACATGTATAAGTTTTATCCAGGACATAAATCATTTTCAAATGTTACCAATTTTTTTTTCACAGCAGTTGTTTGAAGCGTTTTCCTTAATTCTTTTGAAATTACGTCGTAAACTACCAATAAATTCAGTACTTGCATTCGACACATTAATGCTTCAATTTATACGGTGTATTATAGCTATCAAATCAAGTAAATATACTACATTTTTGTAGTTTTGTAGTACACACTCCTTCCTTCAGGCATTCCAAAAATCAGAAATCCAAAGGGGTGAGGTCCGGTGAGTTTAGGGGGGATTTAAACGCCGTCTTCAGCGAAATGACATCGATGCCGTTATTGACATCAAGTTCATAATGCAGCATGGATTTTTCTCTCCACATCAGTCTAATACAAATGTGCGCTCATTAGCTTTGAAATAAGGGTCGAACCATGTCTATATCATTAAATCTTACAAAGTTATCAAAGTTATTTATATAACCACAAATTAATGATCACCCTGTATATCTACATATATACTTATCACAAGGGTACACAACTAAAAAAGCTCAAGATAATGAACATCTTAAACTTGATTCAAAAATTTAAATTATTTATAATACGATTATATAACAGCCACAAATCAACGACAATGGATGTTCAATATAAATTATTTGTCAATTAATGAACTCCTTCAAGTCATGTAATCCCACTATTCATATGAATGGTTAAAGAACTTAACTTTGAAAGTAGACTTATATAGGTGCTTAGATAAAACAGTACCAAGAACTCGATAAGGATAGTCACAGTGACAAGGAAGGATTTGTTTCTTTGAAATGTTGTATACTCATCATCTTACGATTTAATGTACAGTAAAACTTCGTTATGACGAGCATCGATATCACGAGCATCCGGTCTATCTCGAGCAAGTTTTAAACCAATTCCGTTTGTATTATCAATACATGTCATTTGATTTTTTCGAGCACCCGGTTTATATCGAGCATTTTACCTGTCCCGAACACTCCTCAAGATAAAAAAGTTTTACTGTACATACGAGGGTCATTCAATATATTCGTAGACAATCGTTCTCATTTAATTATATTTGTGTTTAAGTAATAATTTCTTATATCATTGTAAAGATTTATTTATTATCTATCGTAGATACAAATTTATCTTTAATTATGCAACCAAAGACGTTCATACGGACGTCTTTGATGCAACACAGTAGCATGTCAGCAGCCGTTGTATTGCCATAGTAACGCGCTACCACCCCCGATCGACGTAACGTACCCTTTTCACTAGTTTAACTAGTTATGAATCGCGAATTAATTCATTTACATTCCCATATGTTTGCCAGATTATTGCAAGATATTATCATAATATTAGGTGATATTATTAAGTCTTTTAGACGTTTGAGTTTGAATTGAGAAGTATTTGATCTACGCCTGTCACGTTTTTATTTACGTCAAAATGCGGGTGAATTTACGAAAGGAAAGTAATGCAACTATTAAATTGTGCACTTGTCTTCGAAATACACAACAAACACACATAAGCTGCTAATGAGATCAAACGGAAAACATGCAGTATTCAGGGTCGCCGTGTTTTAGTGATAAAATCACATTTCTAAAGAGCAGCATGGTATTAAAAATGATAGAGGGATCGAACGAAATTGGCTAACGTAGGGACGTTTGCACGCGTGGGTTGAGGAAACGCCAGTCAAAATTTGCGAGGCGTTTCAATTAAGCATACAAACATTAAGTCCAGCTTAATATTTAACTTTGAATACATAAAATGTTGCAGTAGATCTATTAAATAATATATAAGTTAAATATTTGTGTTCAAATCCATATGAATTACACAATTCAATTACGGGTTTACCATTTGAAAAATAGCAAAACGTCAATAACGTGGCTAACGTCAGAATATATTTGCGTTGTGTGGTGGTTGCGGTAAGGTGATAGTTTTGTTTTATTCATATTTTCTTTAAAAATGCGTCGATTTATGCAAAATGTTCTGCACTTTTGTCCGAAAGTCTGTAGTTAAGTGTGATATAATTAGTAATTATCTGTGTCAATGCGTATTAAAATGACGAGTCCAGTCCACGAAGTTATTGAATGACCCTCGTACTTGTAAAGGTTAAATGATGTTACCAGCGAATGACACACATGCGAGGACAGAAACGTTCCGTGACAATATCGAAGACATGCATCGCAGCTGCAAAGCCCGATGAATGTCCAAGCGAGTGATGGTGTATCCAACAAAGGTAAACAATGATGCTGGGTGAGTATCGGTGCCTTTTTTTCTAAACAGTATGCATAATTTAGGGACCCTGACCATATGGCGGGTAAATTTCAAATCATGTAGAAGTTAAATGAAAATGAATCATATATACCGTAAAACCTAGGGCACAGCTTATTAGAATAGACATGTCTATCGAGGGCCTAGTGCAAAACTATGGCATGTGCCTCTATAAATTGATGTAGTTACCATAGTTTTGCACTGAACCCTCGATATTCAATGTTCATTTTCTCAATGTTCTCTACATTGAACTCCATTATTTATAGACAAGTTTTCGAGGGTATGATTGGCAGCCTTATTATGTGGACTATACATTATGCATAGTGCGCCCAGGATATTGTAAAAAGCGGGAAAATGTGGAATGAGCCACGAGGGTCGATTACTCAAGTGTGCACGATTACAGTGGACTAATCAGTGTTATTTCAGTACAGGAGTTATCGAGTGTACTGCAGAAGGCTAAACCGGTCAGTGTTTATAAACATTACGTTATTCTGGGACTGCAGTTATGCCCTATGGTTAGGACTGGTCTAACTAAGTTAGGGCAGGTCTAATTAAATTGACCCTTAATGTACGCCATACAAAGTCGAGATTGTTTGACTAGTATTATATCGTACTGGGTCGAACATGGGTTATTTATGAAGTTTTTTTTATTTCAAAAACAAAATATCAAATGTAAATTATTTGTTAGATAGACAATGATTATAGTGAAAACTATATCCAGGGGTCAACAGAAACAATTCCGAGCTCATATTATATATATATCTACATTGTAATGTATATTTAAAAAAAACTGTCTTCTGAGAGTGGATAATACATTATAAGTTGTAAATAGTACATAATTGACGTGTTGCTTACAGAGAATGAAGGGGTCTTCTTCATTTATTTATATAAACTATCATGTTCATGATTCGTCACTGTTGTGGTTTGTGTTCGGATGAATATTATTGGAAAATGAGGTCATTCATATCATACATTTTGATTAAACGGTGTTCGTTTTCAAACCGTTCATTGCCAGAGAATGACCGAGTTTATAAAAGCCACTCCTTGATCTTCACTATTAAAGGATTGGTCCACATGTAAATCTAACTCGATCTAGCTTGAACTATTGTATAAGCACTGTTTATCAGCGAATCAGGCCACTTTAAACTTAATTATGGATTTTCCTACTTTCGTTTGGCAATAACGTAATGTGCTTTAAATAGATCGACCTGGAAATTTTGAATCTAAAAATAGAATGTAAATATTCACATGCGCTGGACATCATTTCTGATACAAGATTTGAACTGTTCGGACGTCTTTTTTAACAAGTTTAAATTATTAAATCATTTTATCGAGACTGTTTATTAAATTATTTGAAAATGGCAAAGTTTTCTTTTTGTGCCTGTTTTATTGTAGTTACATGGACTGCTATTTCTGGTGAGTGACTTGATTATTTATTTATTTTGTTTACTTTTAAATAAGAAATAAAGATAATTATATCGCAAAAATGCATCTTGATTCTTCTTTTTTTGATGACTTAAAATAATGAAATAATTAGGAATCAAATTGCCAAAAACGAATTGGAACATAATCATATGACACTTAATTGATATAATTCAAGACAAATAATGTCTAATGTCTGTATTATTATTATATATATATATATATTTTTCAAAGGTGTGTACTCGCAGTAAGTTTTGATGTATAAATCTTGACCATTTAGGATTCACAATTATTCATCAAAGCCATTGGCCTGCTTAAGTGACTTGATTCGGGTGGTTTGCGCCGAAGCACTGAGTATTCAATTTCTCAAGTTGCACGCTTGATGCTTTATGCTTGATAGAATCTAGGGCAATTCCATGATATAGTATGTCCGCCCTTTAAAGGTTTTTTAAGTTTCAATAAAAAATAGATCTGCTGATACTTATTGATATATGTGTAAATATGTGTATTTATTATCATTAGCAATTAAATAACATTTAAAATTATTACACGTTTGTATAAAATATTATTCTTGTATCATATTTAATACCAAACAAATAATCACACAATTATTTAATTCTGAAGAAAATTCAAATTAGATCTATAACATACTACATGTAGGTACACTTTTTCTCTATGTATGTGTGTAACAGGGGGAGAAAATGTGCAAGCAGATCGGGGCTAGAACTTGGGACCTTTTGCTTACAGGGCGAATGCTCTACCGATTGAGCTAGCCGGCTCCTTACACAAATTTCTCCCTTATCCGTAATTAAATTTTATAAACATCACTACACTGTGTTCAATAATTATTATATCAGCATATCATATATGTAATGCAGATGCAACAACATGAAAGTATGGTTTTTATTTCCTTCTTAATCCACTAATCTCACATGCTTTTCCCCAAATCTCAAAGTGGGTAATCATTTTGCTTAAATAAGAGTCTAAACTTTAGATGAATCTGAAGTTCAAACTCTTTAAATTTTACTGTATCATGATATATAATAAACTAAGAATAGTGCTTAAAATTCTGGGGTTTTTTTCATTCAAATTTTGAGTTTGAGCCTCCAAGGAAAAATTTTCAAACTGGCACACTTCAATATTTGAAATAAGATTTACCTCAAGTTGAGATGTTGAGGGAGATTGTTGCCTGATCTCGTTCTCTATCTTTGTTTGCTATCAAATGATACAGCAAGCGTAAAAGCTCGGCCATTTCTGTTTGTCTCCGGTAAATATATTTTCCATTGGATAAAAACCGAGGTGATCAGAATGCTGAGACAGTTGTAAATGTGTGACTTTCCAGGTAATAAACATGTCATGATGAGAAAGTGGTGATCCTGATTCAATACCTTGTATGGGAAAGTGGTGAACTGGGTTCAATTCCTGGGATGGGAAAGTGGTGAACTGGGTTCAATTCCTGGGATGTGAAAGTGGTGAACTGGGTTCAATTCCTGGGATGGGAAAGTGGTAAACTGGGTTCAATTCCTGGGATGGGAAAGTGATGTACTGGGTTCAATTCCTGGGATGGGAAAGTGGTGAACTGGGTTCAATTCCTGGGATGAGAAAGTGGTGAACTGGGTTCAATTCCTGGGATGGGAAAGTGGTGAACTGGGTTCAATTCCTGGGATGGGAAAGTGGTGAACTGGGTTCAATTCCTGGGATGAGAAAGTGGTAAACTGGGTTCAATTCCTGGGATGTGAAAGTGATAAACTGGGTTCAATTGCTGGGATGTGAAAGTGGTAAACTGGGTTCAATTCCCGGGATGGGAAAGTGGTGAACTGGGTTCAATTCCTGGGATGGGAAGGTGGTAAACTGGATTCAGTTCCTTGGATGGGAAATTGATGAACTGAATTCAATACCTTATATGAGAAAGTGGTGAACTGGGTTCAATTCCTTTGATACGAAAGTGGTGATCTGGGTTCAATTCCTTGGATGGGAAAGTGGTGAACTGGGTTCAATTCCAGGATGTGAAAGTGGTGAACTGGGTTCCATTCCTGGGATGGGAAAGTGGTGAACTGGGTTCAATTCCTGGGATGTGAAAGTGGTGAACTGGGTTCAATTCCTGGGATGGGAAAGTGGTAAACTGGGTTCAATTCCTGGGATGGGAAAGTGGTGTACTGGGTTCAATTCCTGGGATGGGAAAGTGGTGAACTGGGTTCAATTCCTGGGATGAGAAAGTGGTGAACTGGGTTCAATTCCTGGGATGGGAAAGTGGTGAACTGGGTTCAATTCCTGGGATGGGAAAGTGGTGAACTGGGTTCAATTCCTGGGATGAGAAAGTGGTAAACTGGGTTCAATTCCTGGGATGTGAAAGTGATAAACTGGGTTCAATAGCTGGGATGTGAAAGTGGTAAACTGGGTTCAATTCCCGGGATGGGAAAGTGGTGAACTGGGTTCAATTCCTGGGATGCGAAGGTGGTAAACTGGGTTCAGTTCCTTGGATGGGAAATTGATGAACTGAATTCAATACCTTATATGAGAAAGTGGTGAACTGGGTTCAATTCCTTTGATACGAAAGTGGTGATCTGGGTTCAATTCCTTGGATGGGAAAGTGGTGAACTGGGTTCAATTCCGGGATGTGAAAGTGGGGAACTGGGTTCAATTCCTTGGATGGGAAAGTGGTGAACTGGGTTCCATTCCTGGGATGGGCAAAAGGTGAACTGGGTTCAATTCCTGGGATGGGTATATAACTCACGGTCCAGATTCAAGATGTGTGCACCTTTTTATGACCAAGTTACAATTCAAACAAGACAAAGAAACTTTCAGTTTTGCACCTTTTTGGTAAAATATTGTTGCTCTACAGTTCCCTGAAAACAGTTTTGTGACAGATTAATGAATGGGGAAATAACTACTGTATACTTACTTTTTGTTGACAGTGTATGTTTTAATATAAAACTGATGCAACGTTCATTTGGTTAGAAACCTGTATTCAATGAAAATGAAGTAACAAACAAACTTTAATAACATTGTGTTTTTATTTTCTTCTTATAGCTTCAAGCTGTGGATTGGAAAATATTCGTAAGGACTCAATTGACAGTACTAAGATATGTTGTAATGGGCAAATTCATGCCATACATCACAATGGTAGAGAAAGGGACTGCTGTACCAGTTCTAGTGGAATTGGTAAGTTTTGTATCATAGTGGAGACTAGGAGAAATTATAGCTTCGGCAGAGAAATAAGTTGATGTATATTAAGTAGAGATGGGACCGAATATTCGAATATTCGAATATTGAACGAATATTCGAATTCAATATTCGAATATTCGTAAAAAATAAAGAAAAAATGTCAATTTCACCAACTATTGATACATGTAAATTCCAATTATTTTCATATGATTAATAACAACATAATTTGTGATATGTATAATGTATTTATCACATGACTTTCCTTGTATCCAGGTTGGTATAGCCAGTACGTATAAAGTTATACGTACCACGTGTAGTATAAGATATTGATTTTTTCAATAAATCAATGCGTATTTTGTGTTTTTAGTGTCAGATGATAAAAAGAATCTATCACTCGTTGTCAATTGATATATTTATATTAAACTCGTTCAGGAAATATTATTAAGCTTACCAGAGGCTCGCTTAATAAAATTTTCAAAACTCGTTTAATATAAATTTATATCAATTGACAACTCGTAATAGATCCTCTATATATTATTCAGAACATTGAAAAGTGGACCTTTTTTTATTTAAATTCTATTTTTAGTTATTTTTTGCCACCATAATGTCTTCTAAATTTCCCAATAAATATTAATCCTGTATTAAATGCAGTTATTTTATATGCACCACTATATTTATTTTGTTAAGATACTTACATTGTCATTTTGAATAACTTTATATTAAATGATTATGTACAAACATAATATATTGCAATAAATTGGGAATAAAAGTTAAATCACAAAAACGTTTTCTATCATAGTTAGACCAATTATTAAATTAATGATGATTTTTATTAAATATTATATGATTAAAAAGGGTGGTGCGAGTGAAGTGAACAGTCATTGCATTTTAATTATTGATTTTCTTACTAACTAAAAAACATTGTTGGATTCTGTTTCAGTGACAATGTGGCTTATTGGTTAATTGTGAACAGTTTTTTGTTTTATTATTTAAGGGCACATTTTTTATATCGACGAAGGTCGTTGTTGTAATGGAACATACAGGAGGATCAATCCCAACGTTAAGCAGGATGAGCCTACGTGTTGTGGAAATGAGTTGATCATGGACTACAGTGAAGAGTTATGTTGTGGGAATAAACCGTATCCTAGCAACAACTACAGTAAGTATTTGGCCGTTTGTTCAGAATTTATGTTTGTGCTGTGCCTTAGCACTTTTAAATCACATGCACATAGCCACAGAGACGCACACTTTGTCATTTGCCTTGGTAAAAATATGAGAAATGACCTATGAAAGTATCTTTTGAAGCAAACAACTTGAAATCGCCATATTTTAGGTATGTTGAAGCTGCAAAAAGCAAACAATCATATAAAGATGGCACGCCATTTGATATACCAATCATTTCTACTGTGAGGATTTATATCAAATGTTTGGCTCTGCGAAGGCGAATAAGACAAAAAAAAACTTTGTCTAATTTCCGGGATTTGCCCACCACACCCCTAGGGTAAAATATGGGTATTTGTATAAGGACGAGAAGTGGATCATTCTGGTACTGTCATGTTCCAGTTCCTGTTAATGCATCAGTTAGTTGCATCCTAGGCCTCCACCCCTGGAGGGGATTTTTACTTTAGGGTTGTGGAAACCCTTGCCATTCCCCTGCCCTGCATGGGCAGCTGATGGTATACAAAGCTGGTGTATTTGGTGTATTTCCCCAGCCCCTGAAAACTTAATATTGTCCCCAGGGAATATTGTTCCCAGGGTATTGGTTCGGAGAAAAAATCGCCAAAATTTTCATGCAGTGTGGGGGAAGCTGGAATGTAAAAACACGGCCATTTCCCCGGCTGTTCACTGCCCATCCCCGGTTGCAACTGATCGACTGATTTATTATAGGCTTACACACTGGTCTCTGAATTAATGCTTAAGTATATTTTTTCAACAAAACATTATCCCAGACGATTAAAATGTTATGAACATTCATGTACAAGTATATAATCTCATGCATGAACAGGTGTATACATATATAAGCAATTTGAATACTTATTTGCATTAAATAGAGGATCTTGCATGAGTGCTCATTACATATGAGAATTATTAAAGGAGTGGACAAAACAATGTAACACGAGGCTTTGCCAAGTGTCATATTGTTTTTGACAACACGTTTAATATAACTTGTATGCAATTAGCGCGAATGTAAGATTTTATTTATCACATAACCTTAGAGAACGTTCATAAACGTTCAAAACGCTGAGGTATGCTACATAGGTTCCATTCAAAATTTACCAATGCTTGTGAAATCATAACGACGTTTGTATTATACTGACGTCACTGGTCGATTCAAGGCACGGATTGGCTTACGCTACGTCTCCCTAAACCAATCAACGTCAAAACTGATTTAAATATTTAATGAATTGGCTGGGAGTGCATTACGATATTTCCCGCGCGACATTAATGCACTCCCACGCCGTAGGTTATGTGATAAAAGCATATTTAACTCTATGAAAGGATGCATGCATAAGCAATGGTATATATGTGACTATAAGTATTGTAAAAAAATATAACCATACAAGCAAAACATCCATAGGGGCTTGTGTCCTGGTCTAAAGTATGCAATTAGGCTTGTGTCCTAGTGTAAAAAAACACATAGGGGTTTATATCCGCAGGTGATTTTGTCTGTCCCTCCCCTGATTAAGCTATTTTACAATTTTAGTTTGTGACCAAAGGAGCTTCATCGATATACCTCTGGAGCGACATCAGGTTGCTTGTTATGAAACAACACATCCAGAAGATTATAAAGTGTATACCAATAAAGGCGACGGAGGCTACGAATGTTGTGGAAATAAATACTTTAATCCACTTAATCTAACACATGAGTGTTTGGATGAAGAACTTGTTCCTAGGAACAGACCAGGAATATGTGGTGGAAGAGAGTTTAACAAGGAAAAGTTTGTTTGCTGTGAAAAATCAGGTAAAGTCAGTGTAACTTCAAAATCAGATAATAATGCTTCCTTTCTAATGATCTGTGATGTTCGAAGGTGTATATTGCTTAGTTCATGTCAATTTATCTGTTTGTCCGTAGGTAGACCAACTAATTTCTGTTCAATAACTCAGGAACACTTTTCCGTCTTCAAACTTTACATAGAGGTTGGCCAGCAGTAGTAGGTGACCCCTATTGATTTTGAGGTCAGTAGGTCAAAGGTCAATGTGACCTTTACCATTTCCAACTTTTGGGCTGCCATTAGGTCATACATGCTTTAGAATGATCTCTTGTAACATAAGTAGTTTGTTTAAGTTTTTAAGTCCTAAGCGGAAGCTGGTAGGCCAAATCAATTTTCCTGAGCGGAATTTTTTTTGTTTCATGCAATTTTATTAAATCGATGAAACTTGATGATGAAAATTTATACTTGTATGTTGTATTAATAATTATTATCATAAATATTGACAGTCCGATATTGTTTGATCATGAATATTTGTAAGCAGAATATCATAAATATTCATAGTCAGGCCTTGACAAATTCACTTGTTTGTCCATTATTATGAATGGAAATTGACTCTTGATGAGTGAATTTTCCCAGTTACTTCCAAAGAATTGGTCGAGCTCTGATTTTCCTGAATATTTATATCATGTTGATCATGTGGGGAGCGGTGGCCTAGAGATATAGGGTGCGCGCTTTGGGACCGAGATGTCCCAGGTTCAACCCCCCCTTCTGGACCAATTGTTAATTTTTCCGAGCAATTTCCACATGCTCCACTCCACCATGGTGTAAAATGGTACATTTGAGGGCAGTGTCTATTCCTGGGTGCTGCAGATCGATAGATCCCCAGGGAGACTTATATTAATAATAATAATAATAGCAATTTTATTTAAAGAGGCAACACAGTTGGGCAAGCCCAGTCTGCCTTGTGAGCCTCTATAAGTGTAGGTTTCCATAGGTAGCCCAATGACCAGGGGGAGTTAAAAAGTAAAAGGGTGCTCGAGCAGCCTAACAGCTGAAGAGAGCCCTAGAAAATCAGTAACTTAACTTTTATCTGTCTGTGTACTTGTAGGTGAGACAATTCCTATTCCGGACAATGTTAAGTTTAACAATGTTCCTGTAAATGGGGCTTGCATCAAAGGTGAGTTTGTGGACAACTACCAGGTGGAAGTGTTGGATAGACTTGGACGTCAAACTACTGTACCACGTGGAAAATCCCTCTGTGGTAATGGTAAGTAAATCTTCATTACCGAATTTACAGCATACTGTAAAATCATTTAATTATGATGGGACAAAATTTGCTAGAAGAATCTTGGTGATAGGCTTGTTTTATTTTTTAAGCAGCAGTTTATTTGTACATACAATATTTGGCCATTAACAGTGCTTAAGTTAGTAAATTGTTTGGCCGTGGAAAACTACCGTATTTGTCTTGTAAAGTTAATTGTTCAATTATTTATTCTCCAGCATATTATGACAACACTATAACAGATCCAAAGGCTAGCTGCTGTGATGATGTACTGAACTATAATGTCGCGGGTAGTGACGTTCAATGTTGTGGTAATGTGACCATAGATCGATCTGAAAGAACGTGCTGCAACAACAAAATATATCCCCTGAAGACGAAATGCTGTGGAGGTGTTACTTATGATGGGAATCATAATGAGGAGTGTTGTGAAAACCAGCTTATCAACCGACGTACACATATGTGTTGTGGCGAGAAGAAATATGGTGGAAGAAAAAAGCAAAAAACCACTGATCTAGATGACGAATGCTGTGAGCTAACACCATATAATTCTGGAAAGAAGAGTTGTTGTGGACAAAATGTTGTGGACCACTGGAACACAACAACGGTAATTCTATCTTTTGTAAAGAATACGCTTTTCTATCATGATTGTCTATATTTGTTTTGTATATCGCTGGCTTAGAATGAGAAGGACGTAAGTACAAAATCGATATATTGAGAAAACAAAAGTGAAACTGTAATTTACTCTTTACCTATGGGAAAACATGTTTTTAAAACTTCATTTTGGTCAACATGACAATTTCAGATTTTCATGAAAATAGGCTCATAAGAAGCGCCTTGTGAAGCAGATTTCAAATATGTATCAGTCTTATATGGTCGTAAGTGGCAGTTACGACCTTCTGGTTCTAAGCCATCGATATCTTGGACTGCTGACAGATATCATGTCACTGACGAGCGAAAATGTATGGTTATCCCTCCATCCTTCTATTGGTAGGTTGGTAACTATTGGTCCAGTTTCAAACAAACTTGCCTGACTCAATGTTGCCAAGCCCTGTAAGGCATATTGTCAGCACATTTTGTTCAGATAGGTATTTTGGAGTTATTTTTATTTTTTGGACTAACATGTGTAATTTTTCACCTGCTTGATTTTTCCATATAAAAAGGACCATGCAGTATTTACTATTTAGGGGTATTCACTAATCATAACATTCAGTTATGTTTCTTGTTCATTTTACAGCACACATGTGTCGGAAACCAAGTTAGGGAAAAAGCTATTCTGAGGACAACCACACCAAAGGCACCAAAGGCACCTAGACACGATCAGGAGTGTTTAGGGTGTCCTACAACCTTAAAGCCAGACACAGAGTGTACCAAGCGATATGGTGAGTGTCTTATGTACTTCAGATATTTACAATATAACCTTTTTGAGCCAATGAATACATATCAATATTTTTTATCATAGATTTAAGTATGGTCACTAGTTGGGATGCATATAGCCTGCTTACCTATGTTTTTGTGAACATAAGACTTGTTTTTGAAGTTACCCAGTTATTTGCTGATAAGAAAATATTTTTTACAAAGAAACAATTGCCTGAAAACCTCTCTACATGTTGAATGCAAAACAATATGAGAAATCATCGTATTTTCCAAGTAGCAGCCATCTAAAATAGTGGCCTCCACCTCTACAATCAAGTTTTCTATCTTTTTTTGAATTTTTATTGGCTGGTCAGTAAATTGCATTCTAGCAATTTCTGGTTCTATTTGTTCACGGCAGAATTGTATTGGGGGTTCCATTATCATGTGTGTGTAAAATGGTGGAATGTGTTGATTTTGAAGCACATAAATGGTGAAAGTCTACTTTTCAGTCAAGTTGAAATATTGGGGTATCTTAACAATTTTCCATTAAAATATGTTATAAAGATAAATATGTTCATAAAATTGATGATAAATAACTTTTTTTACTTTTTCAATCATTTGTCAATAATTTTGGACCTGCACATTTGGCAGAAATATGTCATAACATGGTTCACGAAATCATAGGAATTCACGAAATTATAGGAAAGAAGGATAAAGTAATTAAATCATGGATGTGTAAATATTCAATTTTTGTGTCCAGCATCTACTGATGCAGAGGCATATAGCAATCCACGTGTCCGTTTGTTCATCTGTCCGTTTGGTCATTTGTCCATTTCAAAACGTTTAAACTCAAATATTTTTTAGGTTCATCAATGCATGGCTTCCGAACTTGGCATACTTGTTTACCACATTACATTATCAAAGCCATGTAACACTATCAAACATTTCAACAGAATTATGGTCCCTGAATGGCTTAGCTTTTTGTTATGGAAAAGGCTTCCACCAGAACTGTTTAATGAACGCTGTCTTCTTCTTCCTTCTTCAGGACAGGAATCCATCGAATGGATTGTGCTAATTCTGGTTTTACTCTAACACAGCAATTATTCTGCGCAAAACATGTTGTCCATTGCACTACTTTCTTCCTTGGAATGATATTGTGTTATTCGCCTCAGCTGTGTTTTAACACTTATTCATGCACGGACACCTTGTATTTCCTCTATGTGTATAAAGGTACTCATTCAACAAATTTTCTTTCAGAATTCCGCTTCTTTGTACTTAACAGACGTAAGGGAACGATGAATGTTGTCCTCCTATCTCCCAAATCTCTGGAAGGCATTCGCTTGACCCTCCGATCAAGGGACCTGTGTCCATGTGTTAAAGAAGATCGCTCTTACAGTATCTACACCAATCGAGATTACCGACGTAGAATTTTGGATCAGGAGTTCAGCCTATCGTTCTCTGGACGTGACATCATTACCCCCCTCAGTATGGACGGGTCACGTATGAAACCAGTCATTCAATGCAATTTGTACAGATTCCATAAGGAAAACAGAAGTTAATGAAAGCTTTTGTTTAGGTTCCTTCAATTAAGAAAGTTATGTCCAGGGTGTTTTAAAGGTATATATATTGTTTGATTATCATATTTTTTTTATTTCCTATAATTTGAAATGAAACAGATTTTAGAATTAATTTATTATTTGAATTTAAATAATGTAATATTGTTTCATATTTAAGTTAGGTTTTATAATGGAGGCATATTTTTACTGTGCATGCAGATCTCCAAAAGTGTTTCACTACATAAATAAGCAAATAATAATGAATCTAAGAAATATGTACATGCAAATAAAATGTGTTGCTCTAAGTAACATCATATAATTATACATGTGATTCTTCAAGTGAACTGCATTCAATTTGTAACAACAAATGTGTGATGTCACTTCTATTTAGGCATGAAAGGAATATGTTGCTTGAGTGAATTTATTATTTCTGATGTTGTTTTACACGGTTACTATATTTATCTGGCTTGAGACCAACCTTTCATAACTTGTCTGGAAAGGAAATTGTTAAGCTTGCCATAGTTGTAGAGTTTGGGTTGATGGGGGAGGGGTACCTGGGTTACGAGTATTAGGGTCTACAGGGGGGGGGGGCATAACATGACAGGTGTCTGTGATGACAGATAATATATTTCATATGGAGATGAAATCTCTTTTTTTGCAATTAACATACATTTGTAATAAAATTATCATTAAATTTTCCAAATAATTGAACACTTAGTTTGCTATGAATATACCTTTTAGATCTAAAATGTATGAATTTTATTCTAATATTTGTTAAAATGCATTTTATCAGAGATTAACAAGATTTTGAATCCTTATAATTTTAGTAAAAAATCATATTTTTATCATATTTTTGGAATAACAAATTTGCTCAATTTTTGCTCCATTAGTTTGCTCAGTTTGATAAAATAAAAACCGCTCAAATTTGGTCTGGTCAAATTTACTTTGGTCTGGTCAAATTTACTTACATTTTGTAAATACTAATTTTTCATAGAAAATTCATTGGAGTTTGTCTTGTTTCCATTATAATTCATTTTAATGTGCATTGGTATGTTTCTCTTTGTATGAGACTGCTTTGAGGTAAGAACTTCTGTTTTCAGTAGATTCTGTGTACTGGTATATTTTTGTGTTATTTCTGTTTTCGCTGTATTTCGGTTAATTGAATCAGATTTTCATGTTATATAACAAAAATGTAAAAATGAGTAGATCTAGTTTATATAACACACTTCATCTTCAATGAAACAAACAACCGGCTTTAAAATAGTAAAACAAACACTCATGTTTTTCATTGACGACATATTGCACACTTTTTTTGTTAAAATACCAAAATAAAATACCATTAAAACAGAAAATGGTACGCTTTTTACTGAACGTTTAAGTGTTGATTTGACTAAAATTTTCTTTAATGAACGTTTACATGTTGATTTGATTTTAATACTGCTGTTTTACTTATTTTGGAATTTGTTTTTAGAGTATTTCTATTTTTTTATCATCAAACCAGTATCCAATTTTATCACAGTATAATTATTTTGTATGCTTATTTCTACTTGAGATCAAGTCTGTTTTATCTTAATATCATTATTCATTGATTCACATGTGCACTAATTTGTGCATGTTAGTTGCAACCTTCATGAAACACATTTTAGCCTTTGTCAGTAAATAGAAGGTCTGACACATTTTTAACCTTTGTCACTTAAAAGGTCTGACACATTTTAAGCCTTTGTCATTTAGGAGGTATTACATATTTTCAGCCTTTGTCATTTAGAAGGTAATATTTTCAGTAGTTGTCATTTTGTTATGAATGGAATTTCAATAGCTCAGTTATTGCCATAGCTGTAGATTCATGTAGTTAATCATCAAATCATGCATTAAATCTTCCTATCAAAACAAATATCATATTTTACACCGAACCAGTAATATTATGCAATACTCATTGTTTCCATTTGGTGACAACTTGATATACCATTAACGGCAGCTTCAATAGACACGACATATACTACCAGTACTGAAATTTCATGATGAAAGCTTGGCTGTAAATAGGGCAAATATTACATAGTAATTATAATATTACAGCTCAGATTTAACTGAGACAAAAGTTGGATTTTCGAGGGCATTTCTTAAAGAAAAACAAATGAAATCACTATCACACTAAAGTCTTACCAGCATTATTTACTTGTTTGTAATCATGTGACCTATGAGGTAGACTGGTCCCTGGTCTGTATAGTTCAAAGCAGATGCAGCACCAGTCTACCTTTGAGGCCTCACATTCTGATTACCTCAGTCTTTATGTATTACAACAGAAGATATAATTACCAGAGAGAAATGGCCAAGCCTTTACGATTAGCTGTAACTATGCTTATAATTTATGTTTATTAACATTTTGTACATTTTTACCATCATATCGATGGCTTAGAACCAGAAGGTCGTAACTCCTACTTACAACCTTATAAGACTCATACATATTTGAAATCTGCCTTACAAGGCACTTCTTATGAGCCTATTGTCATGAAAATCTGAAATTGTCATGTTGACCAAAATGAAGTTTTAAAAACGTGTTTTCCTATAGGTAAAGACTAAATTACAGACTGTTTTCTCTTGTTTTCTCAAAATATCGATTTGGTAGTTACGACCTTCTGGTTCTAAGCCAGCGACATCATTATATTTATATGAATCTAGTCCCTCTTATTTGGCTTCTATTTAATAGACCACCAGATGTCTGCTATTCTTCATTCAAATTCTTTATTACTCTAAACCAATTTACTGTTGCATTTTGCCGATCGTTGGTATATTCGCGACTACAAATTTTCACATTTTTAAGTCTCCCTGATGTACATATTAATGTTTCTTAATTTCTGCCACTCACAAACGCCGCAACATTAAATAGCGTGAAATGATTTCTTGGTTTACAGTGATTGCCCATCTTCACAGATCTATTCCAATGTTGTCTGAGCATGGCAAATAGATATATATTTCGATGGCTTATAATGAGAAGGTCGTAACTACTACTTACGACCTTATAAGACTCATACATATTTAAAATCTGCTTCACAAGGCGCTTCTTATGATTCTATTTTTTATGAAAATCTGAAATTGTCATGTTGACTAAAATGATGTTTTAAAAACTTGTTTTCCCATAGGTAAAGAGTAAATTACAGACAGTTTTCTCTTGTTTTCTCAATATATGGAGTTTGTAGTTACGACCTTATCATTCTGAGCCAGCAATATGTAAGAGAACACTAGCATGATCTTCAGGTTTAGTCATATGACATGGGAGATAAATAAGTAGCGAAATAAGTAGATAATATTAAGTATAACTAATAAATGATTTTGATGTTTTGTCTGAAATGAGTTCAAGATTTTGTGCCATAGTCGCGATTTAAATACCTTAGTTTTATTCTCTGTATAGCTGTTTGTACCAAAGACCTTTTTGGTGGTATATTTTCATTATTTTAATTTTGATATTAAATACAGTAAAACCTCGTTATCTCGAGGAGTAATCAGGACAGGTAAACTACTCGAGATAAAGAGGGTTCTCGAAATAGCAAAAGGCAGGGTTTTCCCTAGGATTTTTCATACGAAGGTTCCAGGATCCTTAAAGTTTATATTTAGGGAGTCCCTGAGAAATTTTGGGGGTCCTTCACTTTACGGCAATGCATTTCAAGCTCATTATCAATGAGAATCAAATTAATAAATAAATTAAACTGCAAATTCAGATTGTTCAATGCACCATAAGATTTAGTGCAATAAATAGCAGAAAGAAAAATGTTCTAGCTAAAAAAAAATGTCTATTCAATTTCAAGGGATCCTATTGGGGGTCCTAAGGATGCACAGTAATGCAGAAATGAGGGTCCCAAGCCACAAAGTTGAGTCAGGGATGCAGAAAACCTGCATCAGGGAAATCCCTGCAAAAGGGCATGTATTGATAATACAAGTGGATGCTATTTTAAAAATTGCGCGAGATAGACCGGGTGCTCGTGATATCGATGCTCGTCATAATGAAGTTTGACTGTATCACTTGTCTCCACCTGTATATAAAATGTTTGATATTGAGATGGCGTGGCTCATTTGTAATGCACATAGTTCTGTATTTGTAATATCACTTGTAGTTTGCCTTATCTATGTTTTGTAGTGCGATAGTATTGACCAAACTTTTATAATACCTAATTTCTACTCTCAGGTGAGCGATTTAGAGACAGCTCCATTGTCATTTTTCTACTTTAGGAATCAGAAGATATAGTTTGATCTTCGCATAGTATATATATTCCATGATTTCATTAGGTCAATATGCACTACTGTAAAATCATTAATTTTCGTGGGTGATTAAATTTTTGAGGATTTTGTAGCTCACCTTCAACCATGAAATCAAATCCCACCGAACAATGATTTGAGCATTGTATTAATTTATTACCTATAATGCAAAATCCACAAATTAATAATGTCCCATCGAAATGGTCTTTTAACCAAAACCGCAAAATCTTGTCCCATCAAAATTAAATGATTTTACTGTATATGATAGAAGGCATTTTAGTATGTACATGTAATTATTACTGACTCAAATTATTTGTTCTTAACCTTTTGTGTGACTTTTGATATTGTTTGATGTTTTATTATAACCTGATCTCCATGTCGATCATTGTGGACTAGTAAACATGTTGATCTGGGTTAGTCCCTTATAAGAATACAGAAAGTTTTATGTATTTTGTTCACAGTGTGATTGCAATAGGGCATATTGAAAAATGACTGTTTTTACTTTTATAAATTTATACTCCAAACACATTTTTATTCATGACATAAGCAGCATTATTTGGCAACATTTTTATTTTTGGGTTTACGGGGAATTTTTGTAATTTTTGTGTGTGGGTAAGGGACTTTGGAAAAATAACAAGAGGTCCTAGGTAGCTCACTTGCAATTGAGTGGGTGTCCAAGGCCCACAAAAGGGCCTCTCTTGTAATTATTGTTCCATTCCTTCCGTAAATTTTTTTTTTTTAACTTTCGGCAAACCTAAACATAAAAACCATGGCCTTACCGTATGGCATCAACATATAGGGCACAAAAACTTTAAGTTTGTATCATTATATTAAAATTTGTTTATGCAATTTTACAATACATATTTTTATTTTGTTGGCATTGAATTTTATGTTGAGAAAAAAAGTAATTTTATTTATCTGGGTTCAAAAATGGATTGATAATTTTACATTTTTAAGCATGATAAGAAATCCATGACAATCACATGTCTGTTACCTTAGCAATGCACTACCAGGACCTGCTCTATAAATGCCATAGTATATAGAATCCCTGGCGCTACCAAGCGCCTTCATTCAGTAACCTCCTGTTCAATTAAATATAGAAGGCATGGATTACCTCCTGTTGAAAGCGCTCCGTAGTGCTTTGCTAAGGCAACAGACAACTGTTCTCTATCACTCATGATGTCATATTACCACCATGATTTTATCACACACATTGTTAACTGTTAACAAATGACTGGATTCATTGCTTATATCAGTAATATTTCAGAATTTCTATTATATTTCTATCATTCTTACAGATAGTATTTTTATAATTTATTATGTAAGTGTCAGATGCAATTGTTTTTATGAGCACCTATATATTTACTAAATGAAACAAGACCCCTTATTAACCTTATAGGGGCTATGTTGTTCCATTTAACTTCAGTAAACTAAACAAGAATGACCCTAGCTACTCTCATGGCAGTCTCCTTTATCCTGTGTTCAAAAGATTCATCATAACATGTAGCATAAGAGGGTCACATGGGTTAACATCAACCAATGGGTGAAGAGCTTTTATACGGGTACATAGCTTGTAGAATCAAGTTTGCCTCAGGTTCTCTGCAAAACCTCTTCTTATTGAAACTCTTGCCCATTCTGTCCCCACTAAATCTGTTCACCTGAAAGTCAAACTGCTGAAATATACGTAATGTTCAGTTTTTTGCTTAGGTAATACCTATATTTAGTACTAGGATACTAACGCCAACGTTAAACTGTCCCGCTACTTACATGTATACAAACTTTGGTATGTATATACGTAAGGAGGAAGTGCAGCTCATACCATAACACGATTTACAATTTCCCCACTTCCTTCCGAAACGTCACAGGTTTAAAATTAAATCGGCACATGATCGATTTAAAACCTAGGTAGTAAACTTGTATGACCTACTTCCTTAAAGTAATAACAATGTAAAACTTGAAGAATTTAAAATCACCCTATGGAAATTTATTAATTCCATACTTAATGTACCCTATGAAATGTACTGTTTCGACACAGTTTAAAGACCAACTGACTTGAAAAACAAATATTTGTCAAAACAATAATAACTAATAGTTTTGGTATGCCTTCAAATACATTAATATTCAGCCAGACTGTTAATTATTTACTTTAGTATTTTAAAGTTAAAACACCTCTGTCCTTTAATTGGAACTTATTTTAACTGAATTTTCTGCTTTAGATGTTTGCTTTTGTACATCAAGTTTCGTAAAGTATACATACATGTACAGTGTAACCTCTTTAGAGCAATACCCTTTAGGATTTGCACATATTGGTTGTTCAACTGAGGTTGTTGTTCCGCAGAGATTAAATTTTAAGTTAATATCTTTGAAGGTGTTTCATGTTGCTCTACAGAGAGTTTGTACTGTACATATAACTACAGAGAGTTTGTACTGTACATATAACTACAGAGAGTTTGTACTGTACATATAACTACAGAGAGTTTGCACTGTACATATAACTACAGAGAGTTTGTACTGTACATATAACTACAGAGAGTTTGTACTGTACATATAACTACAGAGAGTTTGTACTGTACATATAACTACAGAGAGTTTGTACTGTACATATAACTACAGAGAGTTTGTACTGTACATATAAACTCTGTTTATACATGTACCACATAATTAATACACCTTAATTCTTTTAAACTGAAAGCATGCAGGAAGTTCGAAATCTTCATGAACTTTGTATTATCCAATGGACAAGAGATTATCATATTAGATACTGTATAATAATAGCATGCTTATTATCTGTTGGTACATTTGTATTTTTGACTGAAATTAGTGTGGGAATTCCACTGGAATCTGATTGGATAAAAATATACCCCCTACCAGTTCCACATACTTAATACACCTTCTTTTAAACTGAAAAGCATGCAGGAAGTTCGCATTCACATTCAATTTTACAATAGACAAAAGATAATCATATTAGATAATATATACAGTATAATTATAGCATGCTTATTATCTGTTGGTATTTTTGACTGAAATTAGTGTGGGAATTCCACTGGAATTTGATTGGGTAAAAATATACCCACTACCAGTGATGTGACCTTTTGATTGGTTGAAAGATACAAATGCCTCGGTTGTGATTTGTCAAAATATAAACGTCTGCTTTTTAATTCAATACAAACATGTACAATATTTAAGGTATGACTATATATCACGCATCAAGGTGTTTTTTGTGTAACAGGGTGTTTTTTCTTGATTAATAAACTCCTATAAACTGAATCTATTAAACAGTCTAATACAGGTAGAATAATGTAACACAATATGTTCTAATAAGTATATAAAACATGAATTATTACAATTTAAACTTATTTCACTGTTAATTCGTACACTTAAAGTCCCTTGAAACCAAATACAACCAACGTTAGTACAGTCTATACATATGTATAACTTGTACATGAATATACAGATACGTACATGAATATACAGATACGTACATGAATATACAGATACTTAAGTGTGCCGAGGACATTGAGAAGGCGGGAAAATTTGGTATAAGTGCACACTTTTTTAGTGTTTTTTTAGTAACAATTAACCGTATGTGTTTATTTAAGTATCCAGATTTGCAACAGTAGACCAATCCTAATAATATGTTTGTACATATCACATTATCCTAGGCCCACTATACTATACAGTATAAGTTATATTTCTTAGTGAATACAGTTGAACTATGTCACTCAAACAACTTCTTTTCCAACTAACCCTGTACCATCTTCTCTTTCATCTTTATATGGGCCTAACCGCCACCGTGGCCTAGTGGTTAGGGCGTCCGCCTCCGGAGCAGAAGGTCGAAGGTTCGAATCCCGGCGGAAGCTGGGTTAGAACTGATGCGACCGGTTGGTGAGCCGCCAGCTAGTTAAAGAATGGTTACCGTAGGCCCATCTCTGCCAGGCGCCCGGCAATATGAGAAGGGATTCGGGAGGTTCTGTGCACAAGAAAAATAGGTGTCTCATAAGTCAAATTGGCTGGCCCTTTCAATAGGGGTGACACTATAATAAACAAACACTACCTTTTACTTTACCTATATTTTATATATATTAGAATCATGTGAATTCCACTGTCAAGAACAGACTATTTACATTCATGCATTATTTGAATACAGGTCAGACACATGTGTTATTTGAATAAAAGGCCAGACACATGTGTTATTTGAATTAAAGGTCAGACACATGTGTTATTTGAATTGAAGGCCAGAAACGTGTATTATTTGAATTAAAGGTCTAGACACATGCATTATATGAATTAAAGGCTTGGATCTGACACATGCATAATGGAATAAAAGGTCCATACCGGACACCTTCACTTTCATGAGGTCCAACTTCACATTGTCCATTTATGTAAATATTCATTTTATTTATAATTTGTATGTACATGTTTAAATTGTTATATCTGTGAGTATGTCTTATGTGTATGCTTAATTGCAATTTAAGTAAACATTATATATGATAGTACAATGTATTTTAATAGTGAAGCCCAACATTTACTTCTGTATATTTTACATGTGTCTTAAGTTCAGTTGAAATAAAACCATTATTCTTCTGGCAATATTACTAGTATTAAATTCTGGTTTTCTGTTGGGTTTTTTTCATTAATTTTATTTTTTTATTATTTGACAAATTTTACCAAAATATCAAATATTTTTAAGAAATGTGAAAAGAACTTGCAGTTTTTACAATTAATTTGTTCTAAATAATAATTCACTTGCATTTTTGTTGAACTAGTTCTAGTTTTGAGATGGTCAGGATTAAGAAATGAAAAAAGCAATAATTGTTTAACTATGGTCTCAAGGTTGATGAGTAAATTTAGAACTCATTGCATACCTATGGTACATCCCTCTGTAAATTTATGTAGTTTCAATAGTTTGCACTGAGTCCTCGATAAATATATTATTGACATTCTGTACATTATGCGACATTCTGTGAGATGACGATCAATTTTTGGGGCGATTTATCTATCCCCAATAGGTACTCTCAGTACTTTGATTATATTGTGCAATATGCTTCAAGTGTTTGGGAGTCTATGTATGCAAATAGCTAACTTTTTAGGTGTTTGATGTTTGTTATTTACAATTTGGGTATATAATGTACATGTGATAACTATAGAATAGTACCATGTGTGCTTGAATTTGGTATATATATATATATGTATAGTTCATGTTATGTTTGCAAGCATGTATGAATAAATATTTATGTTATTTTTCTATGTTTTGTTTAAATAAATTTAATGACTACAGTATATATGTTGTTTGTTATACTTTCCACCCACCAACTCCAAGTGCTTGGCGTGTCACTTGTGTGGTATCTTCTACCTGGTAGGCAGCTAGACCAAATGGTTCCAGTCAACAACTCAAAAACGCTCTACCCTAAGGTCTTTAAACTTTTAAATTACATGATGATTGATCAGCAACATTAGTTGATTCTTATTGATTTTGAGGTCAGTTGGTCAAAGGTCACTGACATTTACCATTTTAGGTCCCCTATCTTTGATGAGGGGTATATTGCTTTGCACATGTCGGTCGGTCTGTCAGAAGAGAAAATTGTTTCCGTTCAGTAACTCAAGACAGCTTTTCACTATGATCTTCAAACTTTACATTCAGATTGGCCAGAAACAGTAGATGGCCCCTATTGATTTTGAGGTTATTAGGTCAAAGGTGAAGGTCACTGTAACATTTCCGAATATTTGGCTGCCATGAGGGCAAACATGTTTTACAAACTGCTCTTGTTTTTGTAAGTCGAAACACCATGTCTTATAGTAAAATAATGAAAATACCCGAAAATAATAGGTTCCAGTTCAATTGTGCCACAAAATATCGCATCATGCAAGCTCAGTTTGTCCTCGACTCCCTTATAATGTTTTGGCTCAATTCAGTAGGCATTTTATTTGGGAATCCCTTTAGTTTATTATGTCATAAGTGGCTAAATGTGGGTCCATAAAAACAAAATCTGATCCAAATCCGTAGGCGAACAGCTACCCATACTAGCAGTAACTAATATACCATTGAAGTTCGATATCTGTGCATGTAACTCAGTAAATAACAATGCTCTTGGTTGACTAAATAATGGGTAGGTCCGTGCAAGTTTTGTAATGGTGTTTGTTCGTACATGTAGTTGATATGACCATCCAGTGGAACTTCAAAAGTAGTATTCTTTGACATTTGGTCTTTCTAAACAGGAAACGGTTGGCGCACTTTGTTTGTAGATAAGTAGTTAGTACTATACTTACAGCCAGCGTTCCCTAGAGCTGCACCGTTTCCATGAATCTAACAGAAGCATTTAGTTTGTTATAACGTATATGTGGTGAAGTTGGAATAGTGTTTCTTGATGAAAAATTGTCACTCGACTGAGGCCCAATCTTAAGAACAGAACAGAACAGGTTTCAATAGAAATTAAAGTAGCTATTTTAATAACTATCTGATCAAAGTGTACGCTCAAGCTATTGTTTTTTTTTAAAAATATCGCAGGTGCAAACACTGACTTTTATAACATTGTCTTTGAAACATGGGTTGGACTAATGTAATATAAAAACTACACAGTATGCATACATGTAAGCTACATCAATGGATCACGCATATCTATTTTCCGCATACAAACTGTGCTCTTGAAAACAAGGAGCGGTATTGTCTTCAAAATAGCAAAATTCTCACTATTTGTACATTAAGTGTTACTTTATCTTAAAGTTTTTGAAACGGCGCACATACATGATATGCATACCAACTACGTGTTTACTACTATACTAACCCGGATACAAATTTTGATACACATGCAGTTATTTCCCAAACAAGTCACGAGTTTATTTTCTATTGACTTAATTAACTGCATTTACGTCACTGTCTGATGTTTATGTGCCTACTATAGTATTTTCAACCTAGATCTTTATCGTTGTATCTGTTTTATCAATTGATACAGCTAAACAAATTATTTGGGGGATTTTTGAACTTTTTACCAACTCAGCATATTTACGTACTTCTCCCGTAGTAAACTCGTCGTTATGTTCAAATATAGGTTTTGTATCTAGGCTTTATGGAACAATTCGTGCAAGAGTCATGTAACTGTTTCAATATCGTAAATGAGTTAAGTGACATTGGTAAGATATATCATGACTTTTTATAACACTTAAACTTGACAGTAAAACTTCAAAACGACCACTCCTCTTCCAGATTTCTGGACTTTTTCCCAACCGACTCACCTAACAAGTTGTCCAGGACTATTCACCCTTGCACATACAACCTGCAATTTCTCGACATGTGGAGGAAATTCCGATATTGGTGGCAACTTCTCGAAGGATATGTCCTGTTTCGATCACATGTTTTACAGTATCATTGCAAAAGAAATAAGAGAACCTAAATTTCGAGAAAGAAAAAAAATCCAATTTGTTTTCATTTTCTTTATCATTTCTTTTTGAACGATACTGTAACCTGTGGTTGTGACTGGTAACCGAACCAGGATCTTCTGATTGGACCATTTAGTCGCAGTCTTGTTCGTTCCTCTGGTTATAATTATAATATTAGTATCGGTGTTTTCCAATGATTAGAACTTGGAATTTCTATCGTGATTTAACAGGTCATATATTGAGGGTCTTACGTTTACACGGATTCCATTGACGTAATACAAATTGTGAGAAAAAATCAAATAGAGAATATCGTAGTCAAAGTACCTACAACAGACAAATAAGTTGGCAAATTTATAGAAATTACCCTTATATAAGCCACAGGTAACAGTATCGTTGAAAAAGAAATAAAAAATGAAATTGAAAAAAAAAAAATTCTCGAGATTTAGGTATTATATATAATACCTAAATTTCGAGAACATTTTTTTTTCAATTTCATTTTTTTATTTCTTTTTCAACGATACTGTTACCTGTGATATAAGCGTGGGAATACTAAATAATGTTAATACTGGTATAAAACGGATCTATCTTCAACTAATCACAACATATCTGTTCGAGTTAAGAGTATGTCAAGTGAAAACAATCAGCGAGATATCACACAAGTACCTACACCCCCGCAGTGATACTGCTTGGTCGGGTTCTTATATCAATTTTTATTTTTTTTCAGTCGAGTAAGCACGAACGTACCCAATATATAAACAAAGTCTCATATTTCTGTTTTCAGTAAACTGTACCCGGCGCATGTTTCTCACGTTACATGCACATTTAATACTTTCCACGTTTCATAAATCACAAGATTTATGTTGACACATCCTGATGTGGCAAACGATAATGTAGTCAGAATATGTACAACACTAGAGACATTTCGCTGGCTTAAATTGAGAAGGTCGTAACTACTACACGTACTTACGACCTTATAAGACTCATACATATTTGAAAGCTGCATCACAAGGCGCTTCTTATGAGCCTATTATCTTAAGCGTCACGCAACTGAAATCATGACATTTTACAGTACTCAAACTTGACACTTATGCATGACCCTAACTTAGTCTGGTTCCGTCGTACTATGCTACGTAACAGTACGTACTAGTAGTGTAAGGGGCAGGTAATCAAGGCTAGACCCTAACTCTGTACTGGTACAAATGTCCTGTTTTTCATTTCGTTTTACGTAGTAAATGTTGGTCTAGACGATGGAGGCATGCATAATATGCATGTCCCAGAGCACGTGACTTGGTCACATGCTCTGGGCATGCGTCTTTCATCGGTGCTTCCACGCCGTGAGGCCAAATTTGTTTTGGCCAGTAAAGAAATCGAATATTTTAACGTTTCCAACGTGTTGATTACATTAAAAGTTATGTCGTCGGATGAAGATAAGTTTAAAGATTTTTCTGAAGGAATATTTAGGGAGCTGAGGACTATTAGAGAGAATTTCAGTGAGTTAAATAAACGTGTTGAACTGTGTGAAAACGGCGGTGAACGGGCGCCATTATCCGGGGGATTTTCGGTTTCGAATCAGGAACACTTTGGAACACCTATTGCCGGTGTTCGTCTCCCCGACACCAGTCAGGCTGCCACCGGGGCTCAAGGGGTAAGACACCCAGGACATTTGAAGTCCAGAACGCTTTTACGGAGATTAAAAACAAATACGCGGGTCAAAAACTGCCAGCTGACCTGTTGTTTACCACGCCAAGAAAAAATGTGAAAAATGAGGATGCTGCCATCTTCCAGGTATTACAAAAAGTTTCTAAATACTGTGAAACTGGCTTGAAAATATGTTCTGATCCCGACGGTACCAATCAGGAGGACTGTCTTATTGTGTTTACGTCGTTAATGCGATTTGTGCAAGACGAAGGTGTCCAACTTGTTGTCAACAAAAACTATGATAAGGACTACGCAAACCAGTATAAGTCAATCATGGGCGGCCAAACCGATATTCGGGAGGAACATTTAAATGCTATGGATAGGACTGCCACTATCTTAAAACATAGGAGCACATCGAACAACAGTGGTTCGTACTCACGGGGTCGAAATCGCGGAGGGCGAAACGGAGCTCGTGGTCGCGGGGATTCCCGCAATCGAGGTTATGACGTCAGATTCCACAGTCAAGGTCGGGATTTCCAAGCGTCTACAGACCGAGACGACGCATCCGAAGGACGTTGATTGAAGATTATTGTTTGACAGTTGAAGTTTTACTTCAATAATACTTATTCACAGTTGAATTATTGAAACGTTTTAGTGTTTTTTCATTGTATTGCATAAATATGTGTATATCCAAGTGTTCATCAGGTGTTACCAGAGACACGGGGGAATTTATTGCTGGTAATTTGTTCAATAACTTTTATAAATGGAAAACCCAGTCGTTCTTGATTGGATTCACAATGGTGTATCTATACCTTTTCATGAGAAACCTACCAGTTTCTTTATACCTAACAGACAATTGAATGATAAATATACTGCATTTATTGACACTGAGGTGGGCAGCTTACTAGCCCAGGGTGCTATTGAAAAAACATTTGACAATTGTAAACCATATTGTGTTTCACCGCTTTCTGTTGTTCCCAAAAGAGGTAATAAACTCCGGCTAGTATGTGACCTTAGAAAAATTAATGATTCATGCTCGCCACCAAAATTTGTGTATGAGAATATTGATACTGTCCTTAATTTAGTCCAGACCGGCGATAATTTTATTTCTGCGGACTTGCAAAACGGGTTTCACCATGTGCTAGTTAGACAGGAGGATAGAAAATACTTAGGAATAAGCTGGCGTGGAGTTTATTACCAATGGCGGGTGTTACCATTTGGCTTATCAGCCAGTCCTTATTTTTTCTGTAAAATTCTTAAACCTGTGGTACAATATTTAAGAGAATGTGGTTTGAAAATTGTTATATATGTTGATGATATATTGTTAATTGCTAGTTATGAAAATATTGTGCATCAACGAACATTATTGATAGATTGTTTGCAAATGTTAGGTTGGTTTATTAAATTTGAGAAGTGTTCACTTGAACCAAATACGAAAATAGGTTTTATAGGCTATACTATTAATTCAGTTGGTGAGGATGGTGTGCCAATCCTCAAGATAAATAGTGAACGTATTCACTATATAATGTATATATGTTCAATAATTTGGAGTATACGGCATATTTGAGTTATATATTATGTAGTGGAAGCATGGTGTGAGATATGGCATTAATATAGTTTAATTGTTTAATTCAAGTTGATTTATTAAAAATTAAAACAATATTACATGCCTCCATTGTCACTGACTTTCGTCTATTTGACCCTAGTCTAGACCCCCGGTACTCGAAACGGGCGCTCTATCGACTAGGTTACCACTGCGGTTGTGGAAATTTCATTAGACAGCTGTTATGATAGTTTAAACGCACCCGTCATGATCTTAAGATTGTATTTAGTAATTTAATAACCTATACGGTTAAGTAGCTAAGTACATTGTATTGTAATATCTTATTTATTTAAATAATATATTTTAAAACCTATTTGATTCCGAAAGTTTCTGATCGCCTTCATTTTGCGGACTTCCCCATGTTTTAGTTTCGGAAACCAATGTACGTACTAATATCGTTTAACAAACCGTTTTCGACAATGTATGTAACATGATTAAATGTTTGACATTCGTGAACTTTGAATATCGAAAGACACGGAGGCGTATTGGAAAATGGACTTTCCAGAGTTGAGTTTCGAGAGCTACCGAATCTCGTGAATGAAACTTATCAAAATTATCCAGGTATTTTTCACACGCACTAGTATCCCGTTTGTGAATCATTTTAGGACGAAATGTATACGTGGGCAAACATGTCATGATATGACTTCATTTTGAAGTTGGGGAAATTCAAGTTACATAAATATCTACGTGTTGGTTTGAACATGTACGTGAAAAAACAGCCCAAACGAAACGCAATTGTTACGACTTTTTTCAAATACCTGGTATCATGGCGATTGAGGCATGCAATTAATGGACATACCGTGCGGTATTGGACGCAAATTATAAACTACTCAGTACAATTTTAATGGTTTGAAACATATTTTATTCTGGCAGTGCTAGCCAAACCGTTTACTTCGCATACCACGACTGGTATGTCCACGGCGCACCTTAATAAAAGGGCCTTAGTCAAATAAGGACCAAATCTATATCACGGTGGGGAATCACGTGGTTTCGATGGTAGGAGCCACCACAAAAATGGCGGCCAAATAGCGTCGACTTAACCCATATTTTGAGGTAAATATATAACATCGAGACTCGTTTATTTATGGACACCCCGGCCAGCACGCAATGGCTTCTCCACTGAATCTTTTGGTACCTTACTTTCCACGATTGATCCCGTAGTTTCTTCAAACACTTCGATATTGTTCCGTAAATAGCAAAACACTAGCGGGGTAGACCTCACGATTATGACGATTTTGACCACATTATGACCATATCTCATTTATATCATCCTTATTTCAAGCGATTCCAATGGGCGAACATTTCGCCAACATTTTCCAACACAATTACCACCAGAATATCATGAATTTGGGTTTACTGAAAAATTTCACAGTCAATTTGCATGAAAGATAGGATCCACGCTATGGGTAGGACACACGATTGAACCTAAGCAGAGCCGTGACATGACGGCCTACTCGATCTATACTAATTCATCTACAAACATGTCAGATTATAATTAATACATCTAATTAGGTATTACACGAAAAAAATTATAACGATGCGGACTAGACAAATAGCATGAACATTCATATATGTGGAATTGAACAGCTAGTCCAGTCGTAATTTATCGTTTGAGATATATCAATGTTCGCTGTGAGATATTTGGTAATAATTTATTATAATTGAAATATTATATTATATATTTATGGTACCATTATTTTAACCAAATAGTCTTTGCATTGCCGCTTGACGGCTAAAAGTTGGAATATGAGAAGTTATAATTTTGTAATAGTGGAATGTTGTGGAAAGCTGCTGCTAGCTATGCGATGTAGTTTGCTATAACTGACGCCTAGAATTCAGTCTTTTCTCTTTAGGCAACTTTTACCACTCGGAATCCCGGATTTAAAGAGTCTGTTACTTTTCAACCAATTAGAACTCATGAATAGTTACAAAGGGCGACACAGGACCCCGAAGGGTTCTCGAAGCAGAAATTCACCGGATCGAGATGGTTCGGCATGCCATCATACCAATTAGATACCTATAACAACATGAGAGTGATGCCTCTGGTACTGTTCGGGACCGAAAATCTTCGATTTAAAGTAAAAAAAATGGACGCCGAAGGTCTTGCTTGGAAGAGCTTCGGGAGAGTTTCAGTAAACCACCGGCATTCACTCCGCATCTTCGGGACGCCTTCTGTGAGGTTTCGTATTAATTAGCCATCCCGAATGGTTCTAGATGGAAAGTCGAATCGATGCCGAACGCTTCCCGAAAACGGCGAAGTGATGAGATTACCACACGGAAACTATGCCGATCATGTTATGAACTTGACTGTGTGGTGCAGTGGTACAGTAGTTATCGCTTTCAACCGACTATTTTTTATTTCCAGTGTAAGTTCAAAATACCAGAAAATGAATCGAACCCATTCATTCAGTTCTGAAAAAATCGTATTCATAGTAGCTTAGCCAACTGCGCTATGCGCACTACATGATAAAACCATTTCTAAATGTATTTTTTATGGGTAAATACACCCCTATAACCTGGATTACTCCAATGTTAAAATTATATTTACGCCCGAGTGATTGTGGTTTATCTATAGTAAAACTAACTTACGAATTTGCGTAAATATACCAGCGTAAATTTACGCGACATTATCCCAGTTGTATATTCCGAATGACAGCTGAAGCGATGCCGTCAGTGTGCCTCTAGGTCGAGCTAGACAACCTTTCGGCAACCTATCGGCATCGATTCGTAAACCCTTCCGCATATCACGCGGTCGGGGGAAACATTCGGGACTTACTCCTGAACTGACGGCATTTAGTCGCGATACGTTCGGCTACTTTGGATAGACTTCGGCATTTATATTGCGTGTACATGAATACAGCAACCATTCTTACCCCGAACTGCGAATATCGTACTTCCCTGACTCTATGCCATTTAGGGAGCTCTATAACTTGTCAATTTTCATGGTCTTATTAGGTTGTAAAATATTGCTGTTTCTGAAACTTTGTGGGACTTTAAGCTAAGGTGCGACTTTTTCAACGCATTGCTCTGAAAGAAGTGAAAGAAAAGAATCAACGTGATGACATATTACATAGAATATTAGGCAATATGTGTTAAAATATAACCGATTCATATACGATTAACTGGAGAGTCAAGCTATTTCACACAGGCTTATTAACAACACCAAACAGTACTATCATTAGAAGCATATTTTTGCAACACATTGATCGACACACATACACAAATTATGTGGGAGCGGTGGCCTAGAGGTAGGGCGCGCGCTTCGGGATCGAGAGGTCCCGGGTTCGACCCCCCTCTGGACCACTGGTTAATTTCTCTGAGCAACACCCACATGTTCCACTCCACCATGGTGTAAATTGGTACCTGTAAGGGCAGTGTCTATTCCTGGGCGCCGCAGATCGATGTTGGCTGTCAAACCATAGGAGAGAAATAGTCTCCACAGGGAGACACGAGTGTAGGTTTCCATTATGTAGCCCAATGACCAGGGGAAGTTGAATTGTCAAAGGGTGCTTTGGCGGCCTAACAGCTGAAAAGAGCCCTAGAAAATTGGTAACTTAACTTAACGTGTATTGTTTATGCATCAACATTATTTGTTTTAAAAAATAGCTGCCAGACTAACATACCCCGTTGACAAAGGACCACATTACATTAAATTTGCAAAATTTAATCAATCCACCACTTATTATTTCTAAATGTCAAGAGAAAGTTTTGGGAAACTCCGGCAACAACAGTTGCTGTAGGTCGAGTTGCGTTCACTAGAATTCGTCTTTCGAACAGACTGACTGAAGGACAGACAATATACACCCTACAACTGTGTTGTGTGAGCTTATAAAATTCAATTATAAACAAAATATGCCAGAAAGCATACTAATTACATACATGCACTTGTACATGGACCGTATATACTGATATACTGATACTTATATAGCTTCCTGTATAAATGAACACTATGTGCCCGTTCCGCATATGTCGATCGATAGAACCGTAGAAAACTGCCGACCGCACTGATGAATGTGCACTGCCCAGGTTCAATCGTGCGTCCTACCCTTAGCGTGGATCCTATCTTTCATGCAAATTGACTGGGTTTTTTTGCAGAAAACCGAAGTATATGACATTCTGGTTGTAAGTTTGTTGGAAAATGTTGGCGAAATGTTCGCACGTTGTAATCGCATGAAATACGGATGATTTAAAGGAGATAATAAAAATTATGGTCATATTATGGTCAAAATCGTCATTATCGTGAGGTCTACCCCGCTAGTGTTTTGTTATTTACGGAACAATATCGAAGTGTTTGAGGAAACTACGGGATCAATCGTGGAAAGTAGGGTACCAAAAGATTCAGTGGAGAAGCCATTGCGTGCTGGCCGGGGTGTCCATAAATAAACGAGTCTCGATGTTATATATTTACCTCAAAATATGGGTTAAGTCGACGCTATTTGGCCGCCATTTTTGTGGTGGCTCCTACCATCGAAACCACGTGATTCCCCACCGTGTATATACTTAAAAAAAATTAGCAAAACACACGCAATTACGATCGCAATAGCAAGACCAGGCCCCGATCTCCTGAAACATCTCAAGTAGAAATCTCATCTCAAATCGAGATTTTTCGAAAATCGAAGTCTGCATTTGAGAGTAATCTTAAGTTCAAACAGTTTATATTTTGCTGTAATAAATTCAGAATAGTGTTTTCTGTTGTGTGACGCCAATTTTGAAGCCGGTCTGAAATTATCTTAAAGACACATTTCAAAATTTGAGATAAGTTTTAACTCAGATTGAGATGTTTCGGGAGATCGGGGCCATGTCGACTGAGTGGTGAAACGGATGATACTCGTACAGAATCGAGTCTATTATAGGAGAAATCACCATGGTTAGTCAACCTCAATATTTAGATCAAATCAAATCTAAAATCACCTAGTTTCCAAATGTCTCAAAAAGGTGGTACCTGTTTTTATATTGTTCTTCTGTTTGTTACAGTATGCGACATTAAACATATCGCTGGTTTAGAATGAGAAGGTCGTAACTACTACTTACGACCTTTTGATATTTAAACATATTTAAAATAAACACCAAAAGGCGCTTCTTATGAGCCCATTTTCATAAAAATCGGAACTTGTCATGTTGACCAAAACAAAGTTTAAACATGTGTAAAGACTAATTATCCGACAGTATTTTCTCGTTTTCTCAAAATATCGATTTTGTAGTAACGACCTTCTCCGTTCTCATTCTAAGCCATCGATATGTACATTTTTTTGTGCCTACAGGAAGTTAATTACTGACAGTTATAATTCTAATAATATATTTTTGGATTTTTAGTTTGTTAAAATTAGGGAATTATCTCCCACTGAATACAAACAATAAAAATTCCCCCTCGACATTGCGTCGCCCAATTAGTTGAACTCTGGCATCGAAATAAAAGAGCATGTCATACAATTAAAAGAATAGTTGGCAAAGACTTTGGGCGGTACCGGGCGTGTCGCTTGTCCTTACCAGTTTCAGTGACCTTGTCCGCTTTTCATGAATTGAATGTACTTTTCCATGTAAGCACTTTTCCACATACAAGAGACCGTCATATCTATTTATAAATACTAAATTTGAAATTGTTCATGCCTTTAAATTTATGTGTGTGCTAGGGGGCTTATTATCACACGTGGTATTATTGCCGCACTTCTCAAGATGAGCACATTTTCCGGTCAATATACATTGCCAGTTTTGACTATTCGACCTAAATATCTAGGCAAACAAAAAAATGTGACCAATTTTAAACGTCCAAAGTTTGGTATTTTTATTGCTTTTATACTGTTCAAAGTTCAAACAAGCCGTACATCAACTACAATGACGAACATACATGGTAAACCATAAAGGCGGTTAGTACTTAGGCTCCGAGTGGTGAATGATCACACTGTTTATACAGCACACCTTTCCAGAGTGGGCCTACATTGAGCAACAATCTCTCTTGAGCAACATTGTCATTTTCTATAGGTGTGTGTATGCGTGCGTGTGTGAGTGCGTGAGTGCGTGAGTGCATGCTGTTTTGTTTTGAACAAGGGCCATTCACAGGTAACAGTATCGTTGAAAAAGAAATTTAAAAAAAAAAAAAATAAAAAAAAAAATTTTCTCGAAATTTAGGTAGGCTATTATATACGTAGGCCTATATAATACCTAAATTTCGAGAAAAATTTTTTTTTTCATTTTTTTTTTTTCAATTTCTTTTTCAACGATACTGTTACCTGTGGGGCCATTATGGTATAATTTAAAAGTGTATTGTATATATCAATGAAATAAACTCTTCTTCTATGACTATGTTGTAGAGGTAAACTGCTTTCCCCGTTTTATCTCGTCAGAGCTATAACCTCTGTATCGGATCCAAACTGTGTGTTTCCTAAAAAGACATTTAAATGCATGTCATACAGAGGTAAACTATTCATTGTCGATCTACTAGACAAAAAGTGTGTTATTTTTAATATTAATTCTTTAAACTGGGGTTTTCACGCGGTACAGCCGATTCAATAAGTAATACGTACGAGGAAACTATCCCATTAGAAAGAATAGCGATGAATACCGTTAACTTAGATATACCCAGTTAAACTATATAAACATAGTTTACCTAACGGGCGATAGTGACGTTATATTTACAACGCTTCTCGTTTATCTTTGAAAGATCTGTAGTTATAATACAAAGTAACGTTAGCAGGCGTATGTGTTTGTTTATTTTGATATCGTTTGGCCTTGACACATAAAGAGACTTGTGGTTTTATTATAAACGGACATTGTTGATTGTCAGCAAAGAATCACCTTATCTGACACAAGGGATTGCCCGTTTGATGTTTATATCATTATTTAGATCAGAGAAATGATTAACATTTCATTATTATCTGTTTTTCTAAAAATAGCGATGATGCTTTTGATTAAGTTATATTATGAATGAAATAAGACTTAATGTTTATCATAATATAATTATGTAACGTTACCCATACTGTATTGTGTACATTTACAGTACAAATACTGAACGATACCGTGATTGTATTACATGTTATCAAATTGATCTTATTATCGGACTTAAAATTACTTAAGTATACACTAGGCTAGGGTACAGACCAGCTTGTGATCATCCAAATGATTTTCACCATCAATACCATCTTTGAGAGTTTCTATATTTGTACGTACAAACATATTGCTGATTAAATATTGTTCATAAATAGATACAGTAAAACTTCGTTATCTCGAGAAGTAATAGGGACAGATAAAATGCTCGAGATAACCCGGGTGCTCAAAATAACCAAAGGGCATGTTTGGTGATACAAACGGATGCTATTTTGAAACTTGTTCGAAATAGGCCGGGTGCTCGTGATATCGAGGCTCGTCACAACGAAGTTTTACTGTATATAGCGTTCATTCTGTATGTTACTAGTATAAATTAATGGCATATCTTCTTAAAATAGAGTGGTGCTATTTACGTAAATGTCGTGTTTTGGTTTACTTAGTATGGTTCTGTTCATACTCTTCCACTGATGATGTACTAAGTGAGAAGAATACGAGTGTATCAAGGAACGCTCCTGTTTTTCGTAGTTTGACTTTATTGAAGCCGACGTGCGATGCTTCAAACTAGGGGTTCTCGATGCGGCTGACCTCGGTGCCCTCCGTAAAACTTCGATGACCTCCGTAAAACTTACGGTTATTGCCGATAATGTGGATTATCACCAATCCAGAACTATACTGAGTCTGTCACTGTCATAGGTCAATAACACTATATCGCTTTTTTGCACGTCACATTGGCCGCAAAGTTAAGACCAATTAAGCCATTTGTTTAGCGATACAGAATAGAACATCAATCATTAACGTATATTGAAAGAGGTCCAAAGACTTTGGACCTCTTTGGTAAATCTCAATATTTGCTTATAATTCTGAATCACAGATGGCATGTTCATGTAGCGCTTTGTCCCCTGTCGATATGACAATGGTAGGCGCCATTCCGTCCGTTCCTCATTCTGATAGCAACTTCTCTTATACATCTCAACGGACTATGACGACACTTTCAAAGAATATTTATACTATGAACCTACTATGGGGAGCAACAACGCATATTGTAAGGAATTTGTGATTAGACCATTTTTCCTGAGTTATAGCCCGTTGTTGCCATTTTACATTTTCTTCTTTTCGGTGGGGATATGGCTGTTTATAACTGCTTCTTGGTATAGCATGGCATGAGAAAAAAGGAACGCCGGGCGAGGTATGATCCTTGGACATTCTGTACATGTTGCAATTGTTGGAACTTTGAACCCTCGCACTACTTTAACACAATCACAATAAAGGAAGACATTATTTGATTGCTCCATTAATTGACACTTAACCGATTTATTAGAAATATATATGAATGTAAATCGTGATGCAGATGTAAATTGTGTGTTATTTGTTAAAGTCGGCATGCACATGACCTAAGTATAGTTGTCAATAGCTGATGTATGAAGTAAGTTCGTCTTACACCAAACACCCTGATAAGTGTTGTCATTAGATACAATGACGTAAATCAATATTGCATTGACGTCATGATAACTTTCTTTCAAAACAACATCGCTTATTGACTGAAGTGTTGCATCATAATTTATGGTCACTTAACAAGGGCGTTATATACGCGTAGTTTTCCACGTCCAATGTTCTATCAGCGGTATCTTTCCAGTCGTGCTCAAGTTACGGGACTTTCCAACCAAAGGTCAAACGCCATGTTTCAGAAAGGTTGAATTTAAAAGCTACGTTGTGGTTTCGTAAGTGGGTTTCATATTGAATTCATCAAAAAAGCTATATAAAATAATAGCATGGGAGACTCTGTAAATATGTGTGGCTCTTTCTTAAAACATAAATGTGTCATTTATGTATATTAACACAAACACGTGAATCATTAAATGTACATGTAGCTGTTTATGTCCAAAATGATTATAATGTTAAACACTGTCCAAGGCTGATAATGATCATCAATAGTGTTTACATGTACCGATAATAAACAAAGTATATCTAGTTCAAGTAGTAGTAATTATATGAGGTCATGTCCCAAGTCTGGGTTAAACCTAATCCCTTGATTATGCGAAAATAAAACTTACATTGTAACTTACTTGTAAGCAATACAGAGCAACAATATGATGAAATACACGACCAAGATACTAGTGTGTGACATTTTGTTGACTTTTAGTATTTCCACACTTAGTTTATCTTACTCATTGACTACAGAGCGGATGTCTTTCTATTATAACAACCTTAATTTACAGTTCAAAATGACCATACGCATAGATGTTAACACATAAAAATGGAGGATAGAGTTGTTCAATGCAAACGGTCTTAAACCGTTGGGTATATTTCGCAAGTTTGCATAATCCAATGGGTTCGCCAATCGTACCTACTCGGTCATTTCCGTAACTGAAAAATACGTTCGTTAGATAAACGCCAAGGAGTTCCAATTGTGAGTTCGCTTGATTGCCTTCGACAAAAAACCTTCGACAAACAAAATATGCGGATCATTCTCTATGACGCACACGGTCATAACATCAAATCATCATATACAGAGTAGTAGCCTGATCCCTCTCAACAACGGCCACACTTTGTATAGCTCATGTGAAGTGGCTCTACAGAGGTTGTGTTGTAAATCGTTGGTTTATCATTAGTGAAAAAAACCAGCAGTCGTAGTGGATTCCCGAGGGAAAAGTGGGAAAATGATGACATTCAATTGACACATCACAAGTGAAAAAAAAACTACTAATTTGCATAAAACCGCAATCGAGTTAATAGATATTAATCGCATGGGTTCATACTAGTTTAAACATGATAAAAGTTCAAAACAACTCTGTAAGCTAAACATATCTAAAAGTCGTCATAATCTAATAATAGCAATTATTAATCAAACAATAATGCGGCCCAAATTATTGTACGAATTTTATCAATGGTTCAGACATATTTGATATAGATTGGCTAAGACATCAATTATTTTACAAATTATAATAATTTCATAGTGTACTAGTTGACATAGACTATCTGGTAACCTGTCTGCATTAAAGCACTTGATATACCCGGATTTATAAGGTTATCATCCGTATCCGCATTTTTCCGACTCTGTATTAACCACAGGTTACTGCATCGTTGATAAAGAATAAAACAAAACAAAGTCATGTAAAATATATAATTTTATATAAAGAAAAATACAAATTTACAAAAAATAGTTTTTCATTATCTAAAACAATGATGAAAGATACCCCTACATGTTACCTCCCAGTACAGTATAACACTCATATTTAACGGAACCCTTAAAATTGGTTTCAATATTATAAAGTTAAACTATCAGGATAAACTACTAGCAAGCGCAAACTAGGGGGCATGACCTGAACATCTTGAGGTGGTCTTTAAGTGGGGATTTATTGTACAATTCGTCAATGATTGTTAAATAGGAAACATATACATTCGAGTTCATGATATATACATGATATGTATGACAAGCATAGCTTGACCTATTAATGCACATGTTAATAGACCCTCAAAATGAAGACACTTAATAATTTTGACCTGCGAAAGCTGAACTTAAAAGTTTAACGTTGGGGGTATTGTGTTACTTAGTACCCCCTGCATTGAAGAACTCAGTACTTCCCGTTTGTTTTGTAAAGCAATACTACTTGATAGATAGAATACTAATAGTAGATACTTTAGATGATTATGACAGACAACTTCACTGTCGCCTGGGGGGTAGTAATACAATATGAGTGATATTTTACTTGAATAGGGGTCATAAAAACACATTGATTTGCCAACGTCGCACATAGGGGTTACGAGGACCCCGTGTGACGACCGAATTTCACAAGCAGAAAAAATGAAAATTACAAATTATATATTTACCAAGGTTAGGAAATGTCATATTCAGCAAAATGCGAAATAAATGGTGAGTCACTGACTATTATATTATAGCTTACGCATTTTTGGAAAATGTTTACTGCGTGCTAATGGTATGCATATGGGAAAACCTGGTCAGTCATTTGTACGGCGTACATGTTTATCTAGCGGGTTTTGAATACCCCTTCAATCGGAAATATTTGACAGATCACAATGACTTGCATAAATGCGTCAACTCACAGTATTAGAAATATAACTATATCAGACAAATATAGTAACAACTTCAAGTCAGCATACACAAGAATGACCACCAACAGCTCTTTAGGGGAGACCGGGGCTAGTCCGGCCCTTTTTTAGAAAAATAACAATTTCCAGACCGTTTATCTAGTTTGATCTCTGAAAAATTATATTTATATAAGACTAAGTTAGGCGGAACTGTCCGCAATCACTCCTACAGTGTTTCTCTGTGTTTATATGAGTAATTGTTGCTAAAAGTGACCACATAAAGGTGGCCGAACATGCCCCGTCTCGGGGCAAGTCCGGCCACCCCTTGGGGCAAGTTCGGCTAGCAGGGACTATTTGGTACATTATTTGTATTTTGGGGTACCCATTTGTATATCAAAAAAGAGATTTTGAAAATCTCGTGATGTTCCCTGGACATTATTGACTTGTAGCACTAAAATTAACTGGATGTGCATTCGGATGAATAACACAATGAGAGATTAAAAGTAGACGAACAATTGAGGAAACTGAACCGTGTTAGATCACCAATTATTTTTGTAATAATAAGTACGTCACTTCAACTGTGGTTAAACAGATCACATCAGATCATACCGACTGTCATTGATCAGGTCATAATCAACACTATGCAAGTTCTGAATGACCGTAATGTATGGAGAGAACCAGCATGTATTTATTTTACCAGGCGATGTGCATGAGAGGTCCAGGATTTCATCCATTGCTTAATTTCTATGTGTCTGACAATAGCGCCGTGTGTAATTCAGACTAACTGCAACTAAAATTATCGGGTTCGTAGATGTCCAGTGAGCTGAACTGAATTCTTGTCTGAACAATAATTTTACATAATGTACTTTGTCATAGCTCTAACATTTCATGTTCATATGCCTTTTGTGTCCATGCACTTAACTAATGTCCAACACCGCTTAAACAAATAAAACGACGATGAATGCTGTAAATGAACATATATTATAGACTTAGATAAACAGCAACAACCAATCATACACTAGTCCGACCAAAAAATGTCATAAGGCTTTAGGCCCAACTTGCCCCTTCTACAAGGGCCGAACTAGCCCCGAGCTATAAATATAAAACCATCACGTGACAACTCCTTACATGGTGCATAAAATGGTACAAATATGGTTCTTTATTAAAGCTTTTTCATATGTATTGATACACGAATAGAAATTAAGTTGGAATCTTAACGGATCACAAGAAAAACAAAAACTGAACTATATGTAAAAAAATTACTCAACAATTGAAAAATTGAAGTTTTGGTCCCAAACCAACACATACCATTACAAGGTGGTCATATTTGTATGTGGGTGAATATTTGATTAGGTGTCACTCTGTGTCCATGTCTATTAAATATAAGATGCAATACATATTTTGTTTGTCCTGTTTTAAAAAATGTTGTTGCAATCTTAAATTGACTTTGTCCCATACTTGTTTCGTGCAAACAAATCGCATTTACTGATTTGGAGGAACATTTGTTGCATTGACCCCCCTAATTTGCGTAACGGTGGCGTGTCCGGAAACGACGGTGTGACTTTTCAAAGCAGTATTAAACAACAACTAGATCGATTTAAAAGAGAAGTGTATTGCAGAATATAACAACACATGTATAATAATTGCAAAACAACATTGCTTATTGATAAACACATATTTGTTGATAAATTACAAGGTTTTTAAAATGTGTCCGTAATTTTGTTTTTCGACACCGTTACGTGTTTCAGTCATGATACTTCGGTACGGTTAGGTACGGCATTTTTCATTTTTTCCGTACACAAAACGTCCTTTTATCGTCTACTAGCAAGCGCCTACGTCAATCGTGAAACTTCGACAAATTTCGTGTATCTTCGGTAAATGTGAAAGTTAGGTTTATTGTCTGTCGACACCGTTCATCTTTTTCCTTGACAGTTTGCGGATATACAATTAATTTCACTGCACAATAAAATTAGTATCATGATTTGTAGTAATATGAGAAATCAGGCACATGTTTAGCTATAGAAACACGCCGAATACACGCGTTTAAAGAGTAATTGTCGACACCGTTACGCGTCGACACCGTTACATTTCGTGTCAACACCGTTACGTTTTGTAACGGTGTTGACGTTTTGTAACGGTGTCGAGCATGCATATACGGTCTTTGGTATGCATGTCAACACCGTTACGACGTATGGAATCGCCAGTAGTTATGTTCAAACACCAACTAGACTTTTACAAGTAAGTACATCTGTTTGAGTATGTACCAAGTAAACATATTGGCAGAAAAACCGGGTTTGACTACACTAAAATGAGAAATTCTAGAGAAATAGAAAGTTTTTTATTATGAAAAAACATGACTTCACACCGTTACGCAAATTTCTACTAGATATGCACCATAACTTCTGTTTTTCTTTAATGTATCGTTTGGTATCCATTTTGTTTGTTGGCGTTTGATAGAGTTAAGGGTTTAATAGTTGATGTTCGTGAAAATAAGACAGTTTGAAATGTGTTTGTCCGTAACGGTGTGGACATTTTCAGTTCTTGCGGCCTGATAAATATCACGATACAAGTGTCATCTTTCATTCATTTGCTCGGCAAAAGCTTGAGAATTACCTTCATACATGTATCACTTGTACTGACTATCAAAGAAAGTGCTTTGAGCACATTCATTTCTCAGTTCTTTTGAAACCCAAATGACACCTAATCAAATATTCACCCATGTACACGGATATAATCATCAAGTGTGACGTAACTATATCGATGACACATCTATATCTTGGTTCAGACGTTTTATACAACAAGATGCCGAACATGCCCCGGGGCCGAACTAGCCCCGGTCTCCCCTAGTCTATAAGTCAAACAATTATTTGACTCGTTATTGCACTTATTTATTAGGAGCAAAACACTCGCGGAATTTGCAGAAAAAATATTGTCACTGGATCATAAATATTTTGAATTACGCGTTTTACTAGGTCGTCATGCTAAACAAATGCATCTATATTTTCTCTATGTTTTATACTTTTTTAATATGGTTGTTGTTCATATTATCAGATTATATTTGTTTTGAAAAAGTTCAAATATAAACATGTTCCGACCTATTTAAATTTCATTTCTTTTTGGAGAGGTTTCCTTAAATAAAACTGATTGGGGCCTAAACAAATATTACACATAGGATCAGTTCTTGCCAACATGGATGTTTCATAGTGTACGTATAAACGGCAAATGTAATATTTAATACATAAACGTTGAATTAACATGTATATACTTTAGTAGTATGGCAATAAGTCATACAGTGATCAGATTTTACATGTATGTGCTTTGAATTGCAATAAGTCATACAAGTTGAATTTTATAGTATCCCGATAAGTCTTACAGTGATCTGGTTTATATGCTGTGTGTTTAGGATGAGGACAAAACTTAGCAAAACTTATTCAAAACCAATTTAATTGAAACATGTTTGTGATTTGTATTCGATTAATTCTGAGATTAAGATGGGTTTTTTTAAAATATTTTTTGAATCAGTGAAGAAACAATTCAGCTTTTAGCATACGATTTGTCAACTGTTTAAGTAAAATAAAGCTAAATTGTTATACATTTGTGTACTGTGTATATGCCTTTGAGATATATAATAAATTTGCGATTAATGTGACAGCGGTCAAACATGTCGTCTGCTTCAACAATGTATTGGATTGTCTTATCATATCACATATGTGCGGCTCGTTGGTCTAGGGGTATGATTCTCGCTTTGGGTGCGAGAGGTCCCGGGTTCAAATCCCGGACGAGCCCTAATAATTTTATTACTTTTCCACATTTTGTATCAAATTGTTTGCCTTAATATGTCCCAAACTGTTATTATCATCACAATTACGAATCTTATACCAGGGTATAGAACCCTATCAGGGCTGATAGGTCTTCCTGATGTTATGGATCACGAATGAACATTGCTAATGTTTTCAAGTTCTTAACACCGGGAAATATTATTATCTTAATTATTATTATTATTATGTTTTTGACTGTGAGAAAACGCAATTGTGTATATTTGAGTACGAGAATTTCAAGGTCAAACTAATGATCCGGGTTCATGCTATATCGTTACTGTTGTTTAACTTATTTTGTGTGTTTCTGTTTACGCGGATGAGTGATCGGTCGTTTGGTTCGGTTTTCGTGGGTTTCCTGGAATTCATTATCAAACGGTTCTAACTAAATCTTCAGCCAATACCAGTCAACCTCTACATATGTGAATGATAGCAGATCTCACTAAAGAACATACCTTTCCAAACAATGTGGCCCGTTTCATATACATGGTATGTATAGTTCGATTTCGAGCATTGAGCCGTGACTGCACTTTTAAAGTTTAATCCATTCGCCGATAAAGATTGGCGTGGGATTGACTATTCAGATATGTATAACACACATTAGTAAGTAGCATATATATATATCTTTAAATCATGACTATTGAAATCAATAAATCACGGGTTACCCGCACAAATAGACTCGTCTAAAAGGTCATGGCTCAGGGCTCAAAATTGAATTATGTCCTAGTTTAGCTTGGTTATTTACATACATGACATGTGCAATCGTGAAAGTTCGGTCATTTCCGTTTTTCTCCGGTTGATATATATTTTGTAATGGACAAAGACCGCGGTGATCTAAATGTTGCATATGTTGGTCTGAGTAAGCTTGTTCATTCAAGTTTATTAATGCTACTAAAATATCATGAAGAACAACAATTCACGTAATACTCGTATGCATTAAAACATACATCGAAAAGTTCGATCTCTGGGTACTCAGATTCATGGGTCGCTGGAATCTGACCCGGATATGCAAAATAATGGCAGAAACCAAGATCTGCCGTGTCGGTCTAGAGTCATACGATATTATAATAAGCCGGAGAAATCGAGAACTTATTAAATATTTGAATGAGTCGTCAATATCAAGTTTAGAAACGAAGATCTTTTTTAATTATGAAGCATACATTTTACAGTACATGCATTGGTGGCACTATTTAATTTCGCTCAAGATCAAAAGTGGTAAAACCACCCATCGTATTTGCAATTTTAAGGCAATCGCACCATATCCCTTTAAGGACAAAAATGGTCACCGGATTAATTATTTTTGTCAACCATTTTGTCTGTCAATATGTACATCGTATAACCAATTATAGGCTTGAAGCTAAAGGCTATACGCTAAATTTAATTTATTGATAAAGTCATATTTAACGTTATTTTAAAAAAATATTGCAAAGGCTCTTAGTCTTGACAGTTTAGTTATTCTTTTATTCCTGTCTTGCAATTTTTAGATTAGACTGGAAGGCACAGGCTCACAAATCTATTACTCACGGCCAGTTTCGCCGATCTGAATGAAGAAAAAAATACTGACTCATCGTGGTTTTGACAGGTCGCTTTTTTCTGCTATATATCACAGAGCTGAGACTTTTACGCCGTTTTGTAGGAAATGTTGTGAAATACTAGCGAGTGACAATAATTGCAAAATTGTCGCTTACGAAATACTAGTAACTCCCTGAGTCATGACTTTATGTGACCGATATGGACCGACGTGGAAATTCTAGTAGCTCCCTGATTCATGACTTTATGTGACCGATATGGACCGACGTGGAAATTCTAGTAGCTCCCTGATTCATGACTTTATGTGACCAACATGGAAAGCAAAATGCTTAGTCAGCAATACATGGTGCACTGTTAATGACATGTTTTTGGTAGGAGACAGTTAGAGAACAGAAAGAAAATTGTGATGAAGTTGTCATATCTAAACTTGTTCGCAAAACATATAATGACACATCGTCGGATACCCACGGTCGTTGCCTCCGCTCCGCTCCCATGGGCGTAGGAGCAGGGGGGCAGCCCCCCATGTCTGGACAGGGGGGGGGGCAACATATCTTTTGCCCCCCCCCCCCCAATAATTCAGACGAAAAGTATAATTTACAACCTAATATATCTCGTTATAGGCAATTTGCCTTCAGTTCTTAGTGAAAACGTTTTTAAAATTTTTTTTGCTCGCTTCGCTCGAAAAATAACTGCCTTATATAAAAGATGTCAACACCCATTGTTTGCAAAAAAAATACACTCGTGACAGAAATTGTACTCTTAACGTCACCCAACCCTCTTATACGACTTTGTGAGGTTGTCAATTATATATAAAGCAAACAATGGGTATTGTCACATCTTGACATAATGTAGTTACTTTGCGAGCGAAGCGAGCAAAAAAAAATTTTTTACCGAAAGTTGCCACATGTTTGCCCCCCCCCCCCCAATGTTGAAGACGCTCCTACGCCCATGGTTCCGCGTAGCGGAGGATGATTATGACACAGTGTATTTCAAAATTGCACCATAATGATATTGAGCAGGTAACGTAGACATCGCAATAATGATATTAATGCTCGGTGCTAGGTTATGCGCAATACAATCATAGAAGATATACAAAACGTATTTCAAAATGGAATGAAATAATCGCATACATGACGAAACCCTGAAAATACTTTACTCAATTTCTGTAAAATGTAATTTAAATTCGCGTCCGGCTGTGAAGGATATTAGTATTTTGTCAAATTCACTCATGAGTCACATAGGAAGGCATAGGAAGGCAGCCACAGTCATAAATTATATATAGTAAACATATTTAAAATGTACTAAATATCACGCGTCATTGGTAACGTTATCTGTCTGAAGACGATATTGACCTTAAATACGGGTACTTTGACTCATCACAGTTTTATCATACATATGTCTAAAAAGGGGTTTCTGTTTGTAATTAGGATTAATATTATTCAGCAAATAGGTAAAACCACGACAGTCTACGTTTGCCAGAGTAATTAAAAAAGGTAACAACTAGGTAATAAAAACAGTTTTCCTACCTACAAATCACTGTCTTAGAATGAGAAGGTCGTAACTACAAAATCAATTATTTGAGAAAACAAGAAAAACTGTCTGACAACTTGAATCACTCTTTACTTTTGGTAAAACAAGCCTTTTCAACTTCAGTTAGGTCAATATGATAAGTTCCGATTTTCATGATAATAGGCTCATAAGAAGCGCCTTATAATGTAGATGTCAAATATGCATTAGACTTCTCATTCTAAGCCAGCGAAATGTACCAACATGTAGGCTACTCTACTTACTCTGCGAGGGAAGGGCTGGAAAGAACCTATTTATTAAAACCCTTGTATTTATTTATCTATACACATATATGTATATTAATAATTTCAGGAAAACGACTGGAATATATCGAGGGCTGTTTTCGGCTGTTCAGTCGTTAACCTTAACTTCCCCAGATCACTGGGCTACCTAAGCAAACCTGCGTTCGAGTCCCTGACTATTTCGCTCCTGTGGGTGTGACAGTCAACATCGATCTGCGGCGCTCAGAAACGACACTGTCCTCACAGGTATCGTGACTAATTTACACCTTGAAGGGAAGGAGCGCATTCTTGCTCAGAGAAATTATCCAGTGGTCCAGACGGGATTGAACCCGGGACCTATCGAACCCGAAGCGTGCGCCTTACCTCTAGGCCATCGCTCACCACTTATAGTGTTTCTGCATCTGATTCGTCCTGACCTGGTATATGACTTGAAAGTTAAACACACACCAGGGGGGGGGGGGCACAAGACATTTTGGGAAGGCTAAGTTGGGGTGGGTGCGGGAGGGGTGTCCCCTCCTGGGCGACAAAATTTTCACTTTTTGAATTAAAATCATACAATTTCCTGCACTTTAAGCTTTTAAAATCAAAAGTAAACGTATAAATTTGAACTGCTACATCATCAAAAACTAACATGAATTACACAATATTCTTAAAAGAAATCTTCCTGACTACCCATAAATAATACTTGAACTTTGAAGACCAGTAGTGAAATAATTATGCACCAGTCAGTTGCATCCACCCCCACCCATGCGCCAGGATTTTTACTTTCGAATTGTCAAAATCCCCGCCCTTCCACGGCCATGCGGGGACAGCTGATAGTAAAACCTCAAGTATTTCGCGTCCCCTAACAACTAAATACTGTCCCCGAGTAATTGGTTCGGAGAAAAAAATCCCAACCTTTCCCGGCAGTGGGGATTAGCTGAAAGGTAAAAACATGCACGGTCGTTTCCCCCGGCTATCCATAGCCCATCCCCGGGGTTGGGGCGTGGATGCAACTGGTTGTTGTTTCACATATGCCATGCATGGTTTTATCTTAGACAGTAGTGTTCACAGATTCAGATCATTTTTTAAATAATAAAAATCTTGAAAATTATTGCGCCCGTACGTTTTAGAAAATTTAGTTGAACAATTCAACTTGCAAAAATGGACAATTTAAATGTCCCCCTTGTGAAGATTTTTTTTCAATTTTGAATGAAAAATTCTTTTTTTTAACGTTTTTCTTTGAAAGCCAGATAGGCTTGATATCATCAAAATTGTAGCGTTACATAATCAGTTTACTGTTATAACAAATAACCATGTCAATAAGAAAATTTACATTCAGTTAATACCCCTACAGATAATCAAATCGTTGTACACCACTATCTTATTGTAGCAAAGTATTTCTATATACCATGTCTCCTAAGTTTAATATTGCATTTCGTTTCGGCAATATGATACGATATGATGGGAGACTAAATAGCGTTGATAAAAATGTTTTTGTATATTTTATGTACATTGTATATTGTTTTAAACATGTATTAGTCGGAACTGTACAGCACTTTTGAACGTGTGTATACATGAAAAAAGGGCTATATAAATATGGTATAATAAAAAAAAAAAAACTTTCTTCAAATTCATGTCAATTTTTTTAATCTGTTATTCAAGCGCTGTAGTGACATTGATCAAGGGGCACAGACACCTTGATCCGCATCATTCAGACGCCGTAAAACATACATCTGGATGATTAGATCAAGTGTAACTGAACCTGGAGATTACACAACAGGGGGCACATGGACCTTGTGATTACACAACAGGGGGCACATTTTGTAGCCCTCGCTTCCGGAATATGTAATATACAGGGTTATTGTCACAAAATATCGATCCACAGCCAAATCGATCGGTAATATTTTAAGGATTTTAACATTTTTAAAAGTGATGTAAAAAATGGTCACTCTGAGGCCAACTGGGGGGGGGGCACGGGCCCCCTGTGCCCCCCCCGGTGGATCCGGGCCTGACACACACACATGTTCACATGGCTTAGAAACAGCTTGTCGTTTATGCGAGTGAATTATTTATAGATGATAAAATCAGAATATATACATTGTTACAATACTTTACATACATCGGCTCGTTGGTCTAGGGGTATGATTCTCGCTTCGGGTGCGAGAGGTCCCGGGTTCAATTCCCGGACGAGCCCAACTTTTATCTCGTTTACACTTGCGCATGTTGCGCCAAACATCAAATGTACCGTAAACAGCTAAATGAATCATTGATTAAGTATAGTTTTACAGAAACTTTTGATAACTACTTCAGGCTTTTATACCGATTTATCAGAGCACTTACTGAAATCGTAAACTTATGTACACGTTTATTTTTTTAGAGTTACATGGGCGTAGGAGCGTCTTCAACATTGGGGGGGGGCAAACATTTGGCAACTTAGGGTAAAAAAAATTTACGATAAAACAAGACCTATATATTTACTAATGTTAATTAACATTATAGAAATATGTATAATTTCGTTTTTAATATTTTTTAATGATATATTGTTATATGATCGTGAGATAATAGCTACTGCAATTCAGAAAAACAAACATTCAATGGTTCTTTTCCAACTGGTTAAATATGTTTAAATCCACACAAGTACATTTATTTATTTAATAATTAATGTAGTAGAAAGTATCCAATGGACACAAATCAAGTCCGTGATAATATTAACAGTATAATATATTTGTACAAAAACAAAGAATAAAAAGAAGGGCTCGTCCGGGATTTGAACCCGGGACCTCTCGCACCCAAAGCGAGAATCATACCCCTAGACCAACGAGCCGCATTGAATATATCTGTTCACAGATGATATATTACATAAGGCTACATACGTATGTTCACATACATGAAATACCTACTGGAAATCTTGCAACGTGGCATTTATTTTTATTTTAAAATTCGAGTTTAGCCAATGCAATTCAATTATACTCATTATTTACTGGAGATAAGTTTACATCTTTGTAAACCATGTTTGAATGGGAGTAATTTGTATAATTGTAAAATCGTAAAACAATTTAGTTCATGAATGCCTGTAGATGTAATAAATCTACTAAGTTTAGTTAGAATAATCAGTATCTGCAAATTGAAATTGTTTGGCTCGTTGGTCTAGGGGAATGATTTTCGATTAGGGTGCGAGAGGTCCCGGGTTCAAATCCCGGACGAGCCCTACTTTTGCTTCTCTGTTCAGTTATATGCAGTTATAACGTAGCCTGGTTTACCCTAAATCGTATACAAGCAAAAATTTATTAAAAAAAGTAGTAATATCACTCATCATGATCGCTGCACATTCTTATTTACGACCGTGGTTACTTTTTCTGTATTTACTACTGCTGTAGAGTAAGAGTTTCCTGGGAGAACTGTGGGATATATATATTCACCATATATTTTACGTGTTCCGACCCCTGGGATTGTCTCGAAAATGGGGATTTTGACTTAAAACGTCCATTTTTAATAAATAATTATGTTTTGGCCCAATGAGCATTATGCACAAGTCAGTTACAACCACGACACCAACCCCAGGGAATTGGCGGTGGACAGCGGGGAAACGGCTACGTTAATTTACTTCCGGCTTCCCCCGCACTGCCGGGGAAATGTTGGGTTTTTTTTCTCCGAACCAATATAGAATCTATTATAGGGGTGTAACGGTACGCTCACCTCACGGTATGATACGTACCGTCAATTTTTCTAACGGTTCGGTATATTTCGGTATGATACAATATTCACTAACAGCAGTTTAAATACTAAACATGTTTTAAGTGACAATGAATGTGTTGCTTCTATAACAACAATTTTGATGTGTCTATCAACTATTTGAAATGAATTTCGACAATATGAAGCAAATTTTAATACAATTAAAACGACTGATACATGGTAATTGTACATAATCATTAGGCTGTAGATATTTTCGTTGTCTGAATATTATTTTGCCGTCATAAAAAAGCTTATACCGAACCGTACCGAAATTTAGAAGTCTTGTACCATGAACCGTGTGGGACTGAAGTGCGCGGTGTTTCGTGTAGGCCTACCGCGGTATACCGTTACAGCCCTAGAATCTATATACCCCCGGGTCAATATCAAGTTGTCAGGGACCGGGAAAATGTACCGGAGATTTTACTACAGGACGGGAGATGGCGGGGGTTAAACCGTTTTGACAAAGGTAAATTTTAAAAATGTCCCGTCCATCCCCGGGGTGGGGTGTCACGGGATGCAACCAAAAAAGGAATGAGAAAAGGTAAGACCTAAACTACACTTAAGGTCTTTTATGCAATTAACGAATGAGGGTTTTATCATATAAATAATTTCTCGTCGATTCGATTAAAATATTTGGCAGTGAAGTCTGCATAAAGGGTTTAAAAGGAGTCAAAATCTTAACAAATATAATACAAACGAGAGCGGCGATAAGCTCACCAAGCGTTATCTACAAAATTATCGACCGTGTTAGACAGCTGGCTCGTTGGTCTAGGGGTATGATTTTCGCTTAGGGTGCGAGAGGTCCCGGGTTCAAATCCCGGACGAGCCCAACTTTTTATTTTATTTTTATAACAGTCAATTATTTTTAAACATGTTACGTATGATGGTTAATATACGTATAGGATTTAAAATGTAAAAAAAAATACAATGAATAACGCACGAAAATACTATAACCCTAACGGCAACTGAACAAAGAAATTCCATATGTAGCGTCACGATCTAAATATTTAAAACAGTCTCTCATAATCGCTAGATTAATAATGAATATACAATTAAAGGAATTTATAATTATATAAAATACGTCATACGGGCATCACATGGCCATGACACTATCTTTTATATGCTAAATGCACCTTTTTTGCTAGATATTTGTCGTGTATATACTAAAGAGCAAAATATATACATCTCGATTGCCAGGCAACAGAAATGTACGTACCTGCAAAGAAAAGAAGCATTAAAAGTATTATGACAAAATCTTAACAATTCGTTTTCACCAATAATCAAGTTGTACGCACTATGCAGCCTGCATGAATGGTCATAAATATGATTCATGTATCCATTAAATAAAGTCCTGAACAAAGAAAAATGTTGTGGACGTCATATTATGTAAAATTGACGCCAAATGTGGAACGTGAATTGGTAGGTTATTTTATTTTAAAGATTGTTTGGGCCATCTTCTAAAATGGTTGCCATGGTAACCATGACCGCCGATACGAAATCAGGAGATAGGTTTCATGAACAAAATACGTTCAGATCACAGGTAACTGTATCGTTTTTTTGAAAATTTATATTTTTCTATCAAGGTCAATTTGTACAGAAATCCACGAGCCGGTTCGAGAGGTGCACTTTGTTTTTAATAAAAAAAACTGCTTTATGCATACCAATTATCTATAAAAGGATGTGTGTTTACACAAACAATGTTATGGAATGAATGTAAGCCAGAAAATAACTTCATATCATAAAATCCATTGCTTAAAGGTATACTTTAACTGTCGCTGGTGTAACACATTGTGAGGGACGGCCATATGGATCTGTGTTGCCTGCACCATATGAATCGGCTGTGAAACAGTATCTACATTTTATAGTATAACTTTTTAACTATTTGATCAATTCTGATAAGATCTGGCATATACATACTTTAAACATTGCTGTATATGAATATGATCAGTTTATGAAGATATTGATAGTCAAATTTTGTTTTTGATTGATTGAAATTCTGGTTCATCTAGAACAAATAAACCTTTATAAAAAAATATAAATTTTCAAAATTTTTTTTATTTTTTTCAACGATACAGTTACCTGTGGTTCAGATATGTTTCCATAACATGATACTAAGTTTGGTGACTTTCTCCAAAACATAAAAATTAAAAATTATGTTTGAATAGCAGCACACTTAATTTTCAAGTTACAGACGACAAGATTTTGAGCGGATGGGTAAATCTACAAGGTAAATCTACCCCCACCCAACAGTGTTTGGTGGGCAACAATGCATTGTTTGGCTGAGCAGCAAAATCAGAATCTACGTGATGATATACACTGATCATTGATCCCTGGCTTAGAATGACATCGTCGTAAGAATAAAAACGATATTTTGAAAAATAGGAACAAACTGTTCCAAAATTCTGACCCTTCGCTTATTGTAAAACAAACAGTTTCAACTTAAGTTTGATCAACGTGACAAGCTCCGGTTTTCATGAAAATAGGCCCATAAGAAGCGCCTTGTGATGTTGAGTCTACATAATTATGTATCGGTCTTATAAGGTCGTAAGTAGTACTTCATTACATGGTTCAAATACTCCTACAATCAATAGGTAACATAAATCACGGGTTGCCCGCAAGACTGTAGTAACTACATAAATTAAAGAAGGACATGTCGCAGTCTTGCAACGTAGACATTTTATAATATGTACATCGGTTGCAAATGAGTTTATAGTAAATATATATATACGAGGGTCGTCCCAGTAAATCGTGTACTTTGCTAATAATTTTCTTATTTGACGTCACATGATTATGCTTTTTTGTAGTTACCTTTATGAATTCATTATTGAACTAAAACAAGTGAAAATAATGAACGGATATGTGTATGGTTGACATAATCGGTGATTAACCAACCCCATGTACGCAAATGCGGCGCAACCCATAAAACGCGCCGTGATTCATTAAATGTATGTTCAATAAAGTTGTAATTCTCATATTTTCAATATGTCATTGCGCATTTTTTTCACGTTGGCATTTAGGACTGTCTGTTTAATGTCGTCACAGTAAATTTCAAATCAATTTCATTATATGTGCGAAAAATACGCATGTTTGAATAGCCACCCTAAAAAAAAACGTGCGGTAATTGTGAAGTCAGAAGAGGAAACGCCCGTAGTATCTCAGTACACTTAATATTTTTTGTTTTTTTTATGCCGTCGAAAAGTAGTTTAAGACTCTTAACTATACTGACGCGATATGAAGTAATGTTTCTAGAACACGTATACATGAATGACGACGAATATGTAATGATGTTTGTGACATCAGCGCGTTGTACACCCACGTTATATACTGTGCCACGCATCACAGGGCTTTCAGTGTTTCACAGTGGAATGGATATGTCCGTGCTAGTTTTTATCCCACCATGAGAGCTGGTTGTTTCGATCAGACAGCTTTTCTATGGTACATTCGATTTGGATTGGTTCGCAAATGCATATCAGAAAAAAGTTTAATGTCGTCGTAAGTAAATTGAATAAAAGGAATAATAACATAAGATGCAGAGAAAAATGTTCCGCGACATGACGTTCTTACTTTGACGTCACTGTGCGCCGCACTTGCATAACATGTGTATTAGTAATGTAAATTGACAAATTATTTCCTGATTTATTTTCATGAAATTCCGTATACCTTTTAAAAACATATTCAATAATCATCAGTGATAATTTAAAACGGATGTTTTGGCTACTTTTTGTGTAATGGGCAAAGTACACGATTTACTGGGACAACCCTCGTATATGGTGTACGTTTTTGATTAAAGAAAGGGGAATAAGTCTCAGTGTTCATGGAATTGCCATGGTGGAATTACCTCCCTTTAACTGCAATTTTTTTTAATAATTACTGGGGAAAACAGTACAGTGTAGTCACTCCTAGTCTAGAGTGGCCCTATCAATTATAGATCCCGGAAAGGGTGTGGCCTACATCGACTGTACAGATCCATAGTTGGCAGTAATATAAAACCAAGTGAAAATGTGAGCCAAATATAATGCATCAGTTAGTTGCATCCCGACACCTTTACCCCGGGGATGTGTGATGCATAGCCATGGAAACGGCCTCAATCCCCCGGTTTGTCGGGGGCTGCTGGATTTTTTTTCTCCGAACCAATACCACGGGTTATAAAATATTTAGTTGTCAGGGGTCAGGGAAATACCGGAGATTTTACCATCAGTTGTCTTCGGGGTGGGGGCGTGGATGCAACGGACTTCTTACGACCTTCTCATTCTGAGCCAGCGACACGTTGTTGTCGATTCTATTAGACCATTTTGATAGCATTTCTGTTTTTATATGACTTGGTATACCTCACGACTGTCAGTTACTTTCACTAGACGATCACTCAACCAGCTGTGTTAGTTTATAGTACAAAGTCTGAAACAGGTGGGTTTTGTATATTTAGCGTTGCACCAATTCTTCGTGAAAAATGTGCCGAAGTTAGCAAATGTCCGAGATAAGTCGACATTCTCCCAAGTATATGCTCTCATGGATCAGCTGGTCCACGATAAACTCGTGAAGTGGTAACAATGAAGGTGTACATCTCGAGAAAATGTATGGTAGAGGGGTACAACACGTAACTATTTTTACACAGTACATCTTGACTTATAGGTCAAGATGTAAACATCAAAATTTACTATGTACGCACCTTAAAGGAATCTATACCCGCCTGAATTAGTCAGTTCATGACATCATCGTGCGATGGTCGCAGCAATTTTTTTTCGTTTACTAGATTCTTATTTAATATTGGTATTAGTAGCATGAGCGAATCGAATATTGATAATCATACTAGATTAGTAGCTCATCGCCTGATGCAAACGATTTCGACAGATCTTAACAAACTAATGTTTTTTCAGCATCTATGAAACTTGGTTCGAGCCTCCCTGGGGAGACTATTACGCCATTGTTTTGCGCAGGCATCGAAACTCGATATGTGTCGCCCAGGAATAAAGACACTGCCCTCATAGATAACAATTTACACCGATGGAGCATGTTGGTTAGACTTGCTGAGTGACGGGATTGACCCCGGACCTCTCCCTACCTTGAAGACACACACACTATCTCTAGACAACCACTGTGTCCTGAAATGTATTACAAGCGCAGGTAACGAAAAAAAGGAAACAAAATTTCTTTTTTTCCTTTTTTTCTTTTTCAACGATACAGTTACCCGTGACTGCAAGTAGTTATGCACAAAATTTGGCGCGATATACTAGATCTATAAAATATCTGGCAACATTGCACAAAAGTGTACGTCGGAAATCTATTTTATTTTGTCATTTTGTATATTTTCACCAAGAACTAAAGACAAAAATTACCTTAAACAAGACTACTCTAAGCCGAAAATTTGGTCTAAATTATAGGTGGGTCAAACGATATGTTGGGCCCCTGTTCATATTGAAGAGGTTAAAAAAATAATATTGTGCTTCAAAAGTGAAATCCTTCATCTAATTGTTATCAATAGCGCGGTAAAATACCAATAGGCAACCTAAGTAGAATTATTTGCTTGTTATTACGTTAAAAAATGGTGCATTTAGCATTTAACGAAGGCTGTATGCACTGTTATCATCTCTTCCGTTGTATCTGTATACCATATTGTCTTTTTCATCATCAGCTGTATTCACTGTTCTCAAACATTTGACACCATGTCCTGTTCATACCCAAATATCTCTGCTAAACGGACGAATAAAAATGTGTAAATCTGCGTATAGACTGTGTGTGCATTTAATTGTGTTATGGTTTAAGCACAAGGGTTCAGTTTTGTTTAAAACTACCCTTTTCGTGGGGGCATAGTTTCAAGCAACTAGTTTTTCTTCGTCAATCGCAAACAATTTCCGTGATTACTCACTGAACAACACACGGTTTTGCTCAGAATTTTATGTACTATACCTCTTTCAATTGCGAATAAGAGTGTACAGTTTGTTTTGTGCGAACCCGGCAAAGGGTATATAAATACAAGCATTTCTAACGTCCGCTCGAATGTTGTACATGTATACTGACAGCTGTATATCAAGTACCATCTGCATGCTAGGTATCAGGCACATATCCATGCACTGGGCACGAGGGCCCGTGCCCACCAGTTGGCTGAGATTTAAAAAAATGAATTCAGGATAAAACAGATATTGAATATATCGTTCCAAATTGAAAGACAATAACTTTAAATAAATATTAAATACATTTACTCGTTTGACTAGCCTACAGAATATGAAGTTACATATTTTTTATACGTCATATTCCCAGCGTAATCAAAGTTTGCGAACGGTACTTCTTACGACGAATCCAGATTGTTCATTATTGCCAAACATTCATCACATTTGTGGTTACTTATGACGACGACAAAATAACCGCTGGTGGCCGTTACACTGATTCACGGGTACCCAACCCCCAAATTATAATGTGTTGAATGCGACTGTCACAGACTTTATAGGTGTGCAACATACATCATTGACTATTGTTTGAAATGTGTTTTCTTCTATGCCAATTGAAGAATGAATGCAACGTTTCTAAAATCTAAACTGATATAATTCTGTCTTGAACAATTATGTACATAGAACTGCATAAGTATCATTGCAGGCCCGGATCCAGAAATTTCTGAGTAGGGGGGGGGGGGGAACAAGAGGTATTTACGGGATTCCGGGGGGGCAATTGCTTAATACAGATGTGAGAAGGGGTATATTTGTAGATGTGGGGGGATTTACAGTAATCTTTTTAATGTTATCAGCGTCAACATATATATAGTGTTTGTTCGTGCATATTAGTAAGTGTTCTGATACAGTATATGTTTATACATGTACCAGCTTTCATCCTTTTGGACATTGTTATATTATAACATAAGTCGGGGGTCCGGGGGCATACTCCCCCGGGAAAATCTTCAAAGCAATTGATGAATCTAGTGCATTCTAAGCCTATCCAGGAGCCCATTTTTTCTTAATTATGAGAGTTAACCTTAATGGTTTAGTAATGATTATTTAACAGTCAAAAGGTAATATAATGAGATAGGGCAAAATTTCTCTTGTAATTGATTTCTGTGATGCAACAGCTACGTATTAACATATACATGTATATTAAAAATATTCTGCGAGCGAAGCGAGCACGAAAAATGCCCATCGTAATACTTTTTCATCTAGAATAAATAAAAAGTACCCATATTATTGAGAGATATGTAAGACTAGTTTAGGCCGAACATTATACATTTGATCTGAACTTTTGAGGAGGCAAAACTATACACGACTCCTTGTTCTGACATCGGGGACCTGAGACCTGCAGGTCCCATGACTCCAACACCCATGAATTGTGACCTTCAGAAGCATTTTTCGTATATTTTAAGTGCTCATTCGCTTAGTCAAAATAGTCAAAAAGTTCATTATTAGAAATACATATCTGTGCAGTTTACAAGTATAAGTTTTGTAGACATACTGTATCATCTAAAGAATGTACCCCTTCACAGGCACGGATCCAGGCAGTGGGCACGAGGGCCCGTGCCCCCCCCCAGTTGGCTGAGATTTTTTTTTAAAAAATCTGAATAAATAGTAAAACAGGTATTGAACAGACATCTCTAAATAATATGGGTATTTTTTCTTATGTTCTAGATGAAAAAGTATTTGTAAAATGGGCATGTTTCGTGCTCGCTTCGCTCGCAGAATATTTTTATATACATGTATATATTTATATGTTGCTGTTGCATCACAGAAAGCAATTACAAGATAATTTTTGGCCTAGCTCATTATATTACCTTTCGACAGTTTAATAATCATAACTAAACCATTAAGGTTAACTCTCAGAATGAAGAAAAAAAGGTATTTCAGGGCTCCCAGATAGGCTTAGAATGCACTAGATTCATCCATTGCTTTGAAAATTTTCCCGGGGGAGTATGCCCCCGGACCCCCCTACTTATGTTATAATATTCCAATGGCCAAAAGGATGAAAGCTGGTGTATACAAATACTGTATGTGAACACTTACTAATATGCATGACGACGAACATACACAATGTACATGTTGACGCTTATAACATAAAAAGTACTATGGATTCCCTCACATCTACATATGTACCCCTTCCTGTACATTTTCACACACATATTAAGCAATTGGCCCCCCCGGAATCCCGTACATACCTCGTGCCCCCCCACTCAGAAATTTCTGGATCCGGGCCTGCTTCAAGTCTATTTTAGCACACTTGTTAAGCAATTGCCCCCCCCCCCCCCCGGATCCCCAAACAACAGTATGGAGTCCGACTCCCGTACAACGTCGTGCCCCCCCCCCTCCTCAGAAAATCCTGGACCCGGGCCTGGGTATCGGGTTGAACGGTGTGAGGACCTCTAGAGTCCCCGAATTAACTTAAGCGTGGATGTGAGAACTATCAAATACATATTTCTATACTGTATTCGCAACAAGGCTTTTCACCCTGATTTTGTGTAAATGATCACACGTTATGATTGTATTTACTCGTCAATATCTCGTGAAAAAGGGCGTTTGTGTAGTGTGTACAGTAACACGGTTGAAAACACAATCACGTGCTGCTATGCATACAGACCAATGGTATTTGTTGAGAAATCACTTGACATGCGCAGAAGAGAAGTTTTGAAAAAACCTCGCTGTAGGTGTGCATGATGAAATTCTCTGTTTTCTGTTGGAATTTGTTAAATTTACGACCTTTTATGCGGATTATCGATGTAAGTAAAGTATTATTACATACCATTACGATATTTCTTACTATAGTCGGTGTATAATTTGTTGTAAAATCAAGACTGTACTTCTTGTAGAATCTTCCAGTCAGCCGGGCTCAACAGCTCAAGAAACCACTAGTCAAACAATCTCGACTTAGAGGCTATCTCCTCTAATGCAATGGAGATTAAAACATCTTCTAGCAGATTGCCCCACATCTAGGGTGGGCGTCAGGGGCGTAGCTGGGTCAATTCAGAGTGTACGCCGGTTTTTAGATTTAGTTTTTGGGGAGTATATATATTATTTATAGAATAATACATGGCTGAGCAGTGCCTTTGAGTGATAATCGCCCCGGTAGGCTGATAGCCAGAGGGCAATTATCACAGACCTACCGGGGCGATTATCACTCAAAGGCACTGCTAAGCCATCTATTGTTCTGTATAATATTTATGTTGCATCTTTTTCATTTTAACAACACATTTAAAAAAACCGTAATGTGTTCAGTAATTGGTAGATCATTTGCTATTGTATATTTTATCGAAGGTTGATACAAAATATATTTAAAATGTGCTAATCTGCTTCTCCAAAGCCATCCACCGTGTTTGCAAGTGATTCTGGTAGAAATAGGCCTACGCTCAGCGGCCGACGCTAAAATGACGTAACGTTGCGCGTGAACGTTTTCCAAGGGCGGCGGGGCAAAAAGCTGATAATACTTTTGAAAGGCCGATAATGCTATTTTTCGAAGGCAAATTTGTTACTATATATAGTAACATAAGTATTATAGCAACAGACTTCACGTGAAATAAACTGGTAAAGGTATAATGCGAGCGAAGCGAGCTAGAAAAAAATCAGTTAACCTGAGCAGCAGACACGTATACTCATTCTCAACTTGATGATGTTCACTTATAACAGTTCTTTAAAAGCGACCGAAACAAGTAAGAAAAAACTGAGCAACAGACATACATACATACATGGTCCCTACTTAATAATATTCACTTAGTAATATTTACTTAGTTAAGTACCGGTCATACATGTATACATGCTCCCTACTTGATTATATTCACGAAATACAGTATTGAGCAAACCAAGCTAGCTCGATAAAGAACACTGTTTGCCTGAGCAGCAGGTCATACATACACATTCTCTACTTGATGGTATTCGCTTATTGATTTAAATTGAGCGAGCGAAACGAGCTAGAAAACGCACATAGCGAGCTAGAAAAAATGTATATTTGAGCACCATGTCACCCAAACTCGATGCTTTAGTATATTTGATAAATTACTAGGTAGTACTGTTTATTTATATGGATATCGATCTCTATCAGATGATTCATTTTGAAAGGCGATGAGCGAGCGAAGCGAGCTAGAAAATATCTAGAATATACCCTGAATCAAAAAGGAAGACTGCCTCCATTAATGAACATTTATGCCTAACCCTAGGGAGGCATCGATTTTTATTGCATTTTTGAGTCAGTTCAATTTATTTTTTTTTCCATGGAGCGTACGCCCGGGCGTACGGGCGTATGCCTGGCTACGCGCCTGGGCGTAGATGCAATTGACTGGTCCATAAACACTGATTTGCATGTATTTAAATGGGGTTGTAATGTAGTATGCACATTATGGTGTAATATAGCTTGGTGATTGATCTTTATCATGGGCGTAGCACCACAGGTTGCAGTATCAGTGTTTGGTCCGCAAACGATTAAATAAAATAAAATATAAAAATATAAAAAAATGTCCGTACTGAACTAATATACTAACGTTATCAAGGTATAAAGCGTACTATATGTCTATATGCCAAAGATTGTGGAACATTTCATCTCGTTGTTTCAACATAAAATACGGGCGCTGAAGAAAAAATGCTATACAAGTCATTCAAATAAACTAAAAGATATTCATTCTTACCGAAAATCTCGTTCAATTGTATCTTATAACGGCGAAACAGCAAAACAGCGTTTCTTTCGTTTCGTTATTTAACTTCGCTCAATGTCATTTTATTTATGCACTGGTTACCCGCTGCGCTCACAGTATCGTAATAATTGTTGGGAACCATGCCTATTGTAAGATGCAATGTTCCACAATCTTTGGACATAGACATATACTACGCTTTATACCTTGATAGTGTACAGGGAGTTAGATAGACAATCGATATATATACGGTCCATGTAATGTATTAGCTCAGTGACGGATTTGTTCTTTTCCAAACACTGATACTGTCACCTATGCGTAGCACAGGTAACTGTATCGTTGAAAACGAAAAAAAATTTTTTTTGGAAAATATAATATTTTTCTATAAAGGTTTATTTGTTCTAGATAAACCAGAATTTCAATCAATCAAAAACAAAATTTGATTATCAATATCTCCATAAACTAATTATATTCATATACAGCAATGTTTAAAGTACTTATATGCCAGATCTTATCAGAATTGATCAAATAGTTAAAAAGTTATACTATAAAATGTAGATACTGTTTCACAGCCGATTCATATGGTGCAATCAACACAAATCCATATAGTCGTCCCTCACAATGTGGTTCACCAGCGACAGTTAAAGTATACCTTTAAGCAATGGACTTTATGATATGAAGTTAATTTTTGGCTAACATTCATCCCATAACATTGTTTGTGTAAACACACATCCTTTTACACAAACTGCACCTCTCGAACCGGCTCGTGGATTCTGTACAAATTGACCTTGATAGAAAAATATAAATTTTCAAAAAAATTTTTTTTTCGTTTTGGTTTTCTTTTTTAACGATACAGTTACCTGTGGGGCATAGGAGCGTCTTCAACATGGGTGGGCAAACATTTGGCAACTTGGGTTAAAAAATTTTTTTTTCTCGCTTCGCTTGCAGGGTAACTGCAATAGGTCAAACTATGTCAATTACCATTGTTTGCACAATAATACACTCGTACATATATTGTACTCCTGAACGTCCACAACCCTCCTATATCCAGTCGTTTCGGGTAATTCTGCGCATCGGGTAATTCTGCGCATCTTATCTTTCTATTTCTTACAGACTTTGCTGGGTCGTTTTTCTTCGGTCTTCCAGTGTTTTTGTAGATGTATGTTACTTATGTAAGGTTTTATAATCATTTCAATGAAATCGGAAAAGTATTTCTACAAAAATTTGACCAAAATGAGTGTCAACAGCGATTTTCGTTAAATTGACATACCAAGTGACACATAATTTGAATAAAAGCACATTTGTCATGGATGATGACTTTTCATTTTTTGTCAACATTGTCTTAATGACTTATTCTTTCAAAACTGTGATAAATTTCTTATGAAACAAATCTTTGAAACAGACTATACAAAAAACAATTCCACCTGCGCAGAATTAGCCGAAACAATTTACGTCATGAAAACCGGCAGCCATCTTGTTTTGTGACGACATTTGACCTAGTTTAGGGAAGGTATGATGTTTTGAATTGTTTACATTTGTCAATGAAGGTTGTTTCTATCCAAACAGCACCATAATTTATTCTAAAAATAAAATAATCTCAAATGTAGAAAGGCAATACCCGTTAGGTGCGCAGAATTACCCGACAGCACTGTCTATATAATAACAATGAGTTTATGGTTATGTGGTTAAGTAATTCATGGGCGTATGAGCGTCTTCAACATTGGGGTGGGGGCCAAACATTTGGCAACTTGGGCTAAAAAATTTTTTTGCTCACTTCGCTCGCAAAGTACTAGTAAATTCTAAAAGTGCATCAAGGCATTGCATTCATACTTTGCATTCTTGTTAACCATCATAAACAAATTACAAGGTCAAATCTATGTAACATAGTAAGAGTAATATTCAGATATTTATTTTCCGGACCATAAAATCGCATCGAGGGCCTGTGACTAGAACCTGATATTTATACAAATGGCCCTAAAAAACTATCCAATACCCCGTTACTGACAAGCACCCAAATAAAAAGATCTTTTTATTTGCACTACCCAACCTTTCAACAGAACCATGATCCATGATTGACTAAGCTAGTTTTAATGCTCTTGGAACTCAAATATTTACAAAGTGAATCAATGCATTGCTTTCATACATGGCACACTTGTTTACCATCATAAATACCTAACATTGCCAATGTCATGTATCACTATTCAACATTTTTACTGAATTATTGCCCCTGATGAACTTAGCTAGTTTTACACTGTGGTATTTACAGAACCCATTCGCATTAATAATATGTTTAACTAAAACGATGATTATGATTTATCGCTCTTAGTCTTTATTGACAGAACAGCAGTTTGTTATTTTGCCTGCATGCGGTCGCCACTTTAGTACCCCGTCTGATGTTGTCTGTGCAATAACTTTCATCATCATATTTATCTTCATTAATCGCATCCCTCAGTTTGAGTATTTTCGCGATGTATTAAAAACTGTTCACACACAGCAGTCAGGCACCTCTATATACAGTGTGTTTTTTTTAAAGAAAGTCTCAAGTTTTGTACAGTTTAAAATCACGTTAAAACGAAGTATAGTTGGCTAGTACTGAGGTAATGCTTTGACCAATCCTGCTTATATTTAGCATGAATGTTCACTTCTACGAGGAGGCATATTATTAACTACCCCCAGGTTCTTACTTCACTAGGTCATGGTCATAGTTTAAGGTCAAAGGTAAAATTTAATGTTTTCCAGACCATAAATTTGTCATCCTCGGCAGCATTGACCAATCTTTCTTATATTTGGCATTAATGTGCCAAACACCCAGGTTCCTATCACAAATGTTAAGGTCACAATTTGATGTCATACTATGTAGGTCATATTGAAGCTTGTCCAGACCATAACTTTGTCATGCATTGACAAATCTTGCTTAAAATTGGCATTAATGTTGACCTCTGTGAGCGACCCCTGGTTCCTTTCTCAAAGGTCACAGTTGGAAGTCAAAGGGCAAATTGGAGTTAGTGAGGATAATTTCTTCTTTATATGCATGCTTGAGTGGAACAGTGGAACTTGCATTAAGCGACCACTTTAGGTAAGGTCTTGATAGGGTCGCTTAAAGAATGGTCGCTTAAAGAATGGTCGTTTAACATAAATGTTTAAAACATTGAGTGTAATCAACAAATTTCGAATTATAGATACTATTCACTGCTTGGGTTTCAAGAAATTAATTGTAATCATGCTTTTCAGATGATATACTGGAGGTTTGGATGTCGAGTGATGGGACATTTGGATCTTGAGTGATGGGAGGTTAGGTGTCGAATGATAGGACGTGATGGGAGGTTAGATGTCGAGTGATGGGAGGTTAGATGTCGAGTGATAGGATGAACCACTAAACCAGAATGTAAGTAGGGAGGAATGAGGAACAACTATTCCTTATACATTGTATGGAAGGAATTCAAGCGCATGAAAAAGATAAGTACTTCACTTTATATACGTTTGGTGGTTATGTTTTGTAATGTTTTCAATTAAAAGTTATTGCTTGACCAGATTAAACCAAGACTCATCAAAATTCATAAGCACGTCTGCCTGTATTCGGCTGTATTCGATTCATATGTTTATTTACTATATACCGTTATCTCCCTATAAGGCCAGTTATAATTGTAAGTACATGTTTGAATAACATCGGAATTTTTCGGACTTGAACGAATTATACAAGGAGTCTCAGTTTAACCTGGTTGGACGATAACTATAGCGCGCCCAGGATAATGTGATATTTACAAACAATTTCAAACATTGACAGGAGTTGTCTACTATTGAAAAATTGGTTTCTTAAGTAAACACATACGGTCATTTCTATTCTAAAATTACACTGATAAATCATGCACATTTCGTTGAACCACCTATATGGATTATTCCAAAATTTCCTGCTTTTCACGTTATCCTAGGCGCATTATAATATGCTATGTAATGTTTTGTTATTATAATACTGTAAAATCATTTAATTTCATTGGGACTAAATTTCGTGATTTTGGTAAAAAAGAATTTCGTTGGGACTTGAATTTGTGGATTTTGCATTTTAGGTAATAAAACATGGGTCAAAATTAATGTTTGTTGGGATTAAACTTCGTGGTTGAGGTGAACCACGTAATCCACAAAATTTAATCCCCCATGAAAATTAATGATTTTACAGTATGCTTTGTAATTTTGTTCAATTAATAATTAACTCATATGCTTCGTAATGTTTTGTAATGTTTTCAATAAGTATTTTGTGCATGGTGGGTCCCCAAGTGTCATAAATAACATGCCAAACAATTGGTTAAGCTGAAAAAAAAGCTGAAAGAAAATGAATAAAAGCTGCACAGGGGTAGCCTGTGGGCAAGGCCTTTAAGTTGGATGTGTTAAGACCCATATAATTGTCACCATGTGAATTGTGTTTAAGGGGCACATGCAAATATCATCACTCGGTAGGAACAATGGAATGATATTTTTGTTTTGTTTTCTTATCGAAGTGATGGAAAAGTTCAGGTGAACCTGTGATAGGTATTTAGCATTAATTGCTATTCAACATCTCTAGGAAATACAGTCAGCCCTTGTTACAACAACACTCTATTTACCATTTACAATTTCTTTTTAAATAACATAATTGTTGGAGAGGAATTCTATTCAATGTTATGAAGTTTGGTACGATTGACAGTTTACAAAGTAATTACTTAATACTGGATATACAGACACTCACTGGGGATCTGACATATTTATCGTCTTTTCTATAAGAAATTGTCTTAGCATCACTTATAATTTATATTCCTATTTTAAAATATACTGTGTAAAACAAATATTTGGGCTTGATTCATTAATTCATTATTGCTTAATGACGATTGGGTTAACTTTATAACGAAATGCGTTTAATTACCATTTTATTTAGGACCAGAACAATTTCAAAATTCTTAAACCGGATAATCATGCAGTATGAAACTGAATCGAACCTGTTTTGGTCGCCATATTTAAAATGATGATTCCTTTCCTGACGACCATACTGAATTACTTTCGGCTATTGAACTAACTGGTACTGACAAATGTGCTATAACACCAATATGCTTGGGACAAACAGTGTTGTAATGAGGGCTGACTGTACACTCAACAAAAGTTATAAGTACACACCTTTTATATTGTTTATAACTTTCAGTTTGAATTTGATAAAATAGTAAATGTTGCTCTTTGACATAATAAAGTGCAAATGTGTTTACTTTTATAAAAATCAAGTTTTGCAAATTTCACTAATGTGTGATGATAAAAAGACTAGCTTTGGCCTATAGGATAAAAATCCATTTTTCTAATACAGTTGTGCCAAGCATGTTTTGACTGCTAGGGTGTTATTGGATCTCACAGAAGCTCTATATATTTCAATCCCAGCTGTGGGGCAACTCCTTTAAATGAGTGGACCCGGTCAAGTAGACCTTTCCAATGGATGTTCTCTCTTTTAAGATTAATTGAGCTTTGAATCTATAAATTGTTTTGTTGTAAACAAATTGGCCAAGAACTGAGGTGTGTATTTATAACTTTTGTTAGCTCACCAGTATCTGATTTTTGGCTGGGTTGTTGTGTAAAACCGTTATTATCCTAAATACATTGCTGTCAACACCTCTTGTACACAGGTAACTGTATTGTTGAAAACAAACAGAAAAGGAAAACAAAACGATTTTTATTTTTATTTCAATGTCCAGTTGTAGAGAAATTGACAAACCAGTCACTGTAGTGCATTTTTTTTGTTGATAAATTATGGCATTATGTTTATCAATCATCTACAATATAAGATTGTGGGTTTATATCAACAATATAAGATTGTGGGTTTATATAAACAATATAAGATTGTGGGTTAATATAAACAATATAGGATTGTGGATTTATATAAACAATATAAGATTGTGGGTTTATATAAACAATATAAAGTTTATATAAACAATATAAGATTGTGGGTTTATATAAGCAATATAAGATTGTGGGTTTATATAAACAATATAAGATTGTGGGTTTATATAAACAATGTTATGCAATGAATACAAGCATAAATTTACATGTAACCTCATATTATATAACCCTTTGTTTATATTTTTCCTACAATTTTCGATGGTACATGTTAATTGCGGTGAGGATTGTCATGTTAATTGGTATGTGTTTGTGCTGAATGCAGTTTTGATTTTTGATACATTGAAATTTTGGCTACTTAAAAAAATATATACCTTTATAGAAAAATACAATTTTTACAAGATTTTTAATTTGATTTTACTTTTTATCAATAATACAGTTACCTGTGCTCTTGTTGTGATTGATTAGAATTTGAATGCCTAACCCTACTGCTGTAAACTTTTGTTAGGCCCCTAATATGCCACTTTGAACTAGTTTTGCTAGGCCCCTCATATACCACTGTGAACTAGTTTTGCTAGGCACCTGATTACCGACCACAATGTGGCATGTGAAAAATGGTAGCAGTATCTCATCAAAGATCATAATTCGTTTGACAAGACTTTAATTTGGTTGTAAACTAATAAAGCAACACTAGGTTTGCGAATTGAAGAAATTCGCGAAAGTAAATACCCGTGAAAATGTTTAAAACAAATAAAAAGCAAAACTTTCTTGTTTCTGAATGAATTCATTGACTTTTGGTATGAAGTTTGAATGACCATATTTAGTTTAAATTACATATTTAAGCATGACGTGTGCCTATCGAGTAGAAAAGTGTTTTTATTTAGTGTATATTGTGTGTTAATGATTTTGAATTTCTTTTACATAAATCGTTCTAATAATTGGCGTTTTATTGATACTATAGTTATTCATTAATTTAAACTATCACAGCTGAGTTGCTGCATAATTACATGGTCATTGAGCTTAGATGTTAAAAGGACAAAGGATTATCGTAAAGTGTAATTATTCTTGCCACTGGATATTCCACAGGGGCGAGGCCCCCAGAAGAGTTTATTCATTTAAGGCTTCGGGGATAGCGCAAATACAGGAGTTGTATTTGTTTCAGAGACCCCACTGGGTCTTTTACATGCCATTCATGGGGTCTCGGTTTAAAGTCTTATCGGAAAGACTATTAATTTAGTAATTTTAGTTGGTCAGCCGGGTATTCAAACCCACAACCAGATATCAGTGGTTGGTGCTCAATCGACTGAGCTAAGCGGCCTGAGAGTGAGAAATTTGTTTAATAGGCATTATATACAGATTGTAATGAATTTGTCACTATGCGACTTAGTTTGTTCGATGCTAGCGGAAGACTTAAAAATGAGAAAGTTTGTAGTCGCAAACATGCCGACACTTGGCAAAATGCGAAAGTTAGTACCCTCGAAATTTCTAGCTTCACTGTATTAATTTTTTGCGGGATTCTTGAATATGTGGTCATAAGCACAACATAAAACCAAATCACTGTGTGGTTTATTGGGATACCATAAAATCTACTTGTATTCATGACTGGTTGCAATTAATAGCACATGTAAATTGGATCACTATATAACTGTATTGTCATACTTTATAATTCAATGTGTATGCCTTATTGCAGTTGCAGGAAATCATCTTGTTAATATGCAGTAAATCTTTTTCTATATATCACCATGGTCAATATCTCAATTTGAGTTCAAAGGTCCTAAATTGCATCTGTTAAATTTGTCTAGACTATAACCAGTTTACTGTGGAACTTAAAAGTTTGTATGATGTAATTACTCTTCCATTACAAGTATTTGTATAAGTGAAAGTTGCTGACTGTTAGGCTAAGAAGAAAATATTGCAAATAATCAATTTAAACAACTCTCGATATGGATTTTTCCTTACAAAAATGGTGCTGCATGATATTTTTTATAGCTCGGCTATTTTGACGTGAGCCTGACCTTTATGCAAGAATATATTAGATTCAAGGTTTTGCTTTGAATATATCAATTTCCGCAAGCAAATCGTGCGATATCGGTATTTAAAATGTTTGTATTACATCTCAAGCATCTTCGTGTTACTCCCCGATTATGAAAACATGCAATCGGTGTTGTATCGTAGGTACTAGTAATATATTGACTGTTAAATTATCAGGGCTCAACAAATCCACTCGTCCGCTTGTAATTACGAGTAGAAATCCACATCGGACAAGTCAACATCCTGCAACGCTCGTCCTGCAGGACGAGCACAATTTCTGGCAGAAAACAATCAGGTTTCAATGATTAATCGCGCATTAAACAACATAATTCGATAAAAAACCATCTCGTATTCGATACAAACGCCAGATCATCTGTCAGTCAAAAACGAAAGTTGGAAGAATCAAAACATGAGTGCACTGTGACGTGGTTATGCTCGATTAATGAATGACACTGTTCTTAGTTTAATTGATCGAAACATAATTTTTTAACGTTAAAGTGACGTTTTCGGTTCGTCAGAGTGCCCAAAATGAATATTATGTATGAATGTATGGATTAACAAACAAACTCCTTCCATCGGTTTGCGTAATTAAGAACGTAAAGAATAAAGTTCGTATAGACACAGTGTATTTACCAATCAAGCTGATCAAAAGTTGTCTGCTTCAGAATGGAGAAAGGAGCAGAAATGCGGAACACATTTGTATTTTCACAATTTTATTGACAGTTTGAGACGAGAATCACATCGTTCAAAAACAGATTTCCAGATTTTTCTTTGACTGAAAAATACGGGCGAGTTGATTTTGCTGCTGGACGAGTGGTTATTTGCCACCGCTCGTCCGGCTGGACGAGTGCCTTTTGAAAAAATTGTCGAGGCCTGATTATACTAATCAAAAGGTCAGGATCGTGTCAAATTAGCCAATTAAGCTATATCTGTTATTCACATGAGCAATCTGTTACATGTGGTGTTGGCGTCTCCACATGTTTAAGTTTTTTGGCAAACTTCTTTGTCAGAGTTATGCTATTGGCTGTTATATATCAATGAAACTTGGTATACAGGAAGCTCAATTTGTGATTAGGTAAACTCAGATAGAAAGTTGATCATACTGTAAAATCATTTAATTTCGATGCGACGAAATGTTGTGGTTTTGGTAAAAAAAGACCATTTAGATGGGACGTAATACATGAAATTTGCATTTTAGTCGATAAATGCAAGGGTTAAAGTTATTGTTTGATGGGAAATCCAGGAAATTTAATCCTTAACAAAAATTAATGATTTTACAGTATATATGGTCAAAGTCACTGTTACTACAAATGGATATACACATCTCCTCCTGCAAAGTAATAACTTTGAGGTACATCACTGATACTTTGTATACAGTTTGAGAGCTCGCATTTTAGAGTATAACTTTTGAGGTACACCAATGACACTTTATATACAGTTTGAGAGCTTGTGTTTTAGAGTATAACTTTTGAGGTACTTTAATGATACTTTCAAGCTTCTTAAGGTTATTGCTTCCTTTTCAGTTGAGTGGAAGTTTAAAATTGCAGTACCTTAGACATAACTAAAGCATCTAACAACCATGATCAAAATAGTATCTAAAGACTTAAAAATGATGTTTCAGTAGCTTCTCATGTGTTAAAATCAAGACAATTATGAATGGTTATCCTGAATTGATATTGAACAAATTCCAGAAGAAAATATTGAGTAAACTTATGAATGATTTATTCCAAATGTGTTTAGCAACCAAATCTTGCAAATAGGTTACAGTGTTTGTAAAACGTAGTTCTAGGCACTCATATCAGAACTAAATCAATATTTTAAACAGGATCCTGAATAGTTTAGAGGAAGTTTTGTTTACATTTATTCCTAGCAATATTGACTAGCAAATGTAGAAGAACAAAAAATTACATCTTTGAAAATATATATAGTGATTCACCTGTCTGTCTGTATGAAGTTAACCCCAACTCACCGTTTCTTCTTTCATCAATATGGCTTGCTACAAAGCTTTCATACTTGCAGGGATGTTGTATTGGAACAATCTCCCCACACCTATATCACCTGACCTTATTTTGACCTTCACCTTGACATACTTTTGGACTTAGACTTATTGAATGGCCATATTCTTGGTGAACCCCAACTCACCTTATCTTCTTACATCAATATGGCTTGCTACAAAGCTTTCATACTTGCAGGGATGTTGTATTGGAACAATCTCCACACACCTATATCACCTGACCTCATTTTTGAACGCAGTCTTGTTTAAATAACAAATTATCGTTATCGTGGGAAACTACAAACGACAGATGTTCAGCATTTTAGAAACCTAAAAGAAAAATCTAGCGGAGCAATTGTCATCTATGAATATCTTAAAACTAGCCAAGTAAATTGGTTAGGAATTTTCAAAATGATTGATATTAATCTGATCTTCATAAACTATAACAGGTTTTATATACATTGTACAGAAAAATCCAAAAGTTGTGAATGACCATAACTGCAATGTTTTGATGGCCCCCATCTTTGATGAGGGATATTTTGCTTTGTGTTTGTCTGTCTGTCCTTTTATCTGTTGGTCATTAGGCCCCTCATTAGTATTTGAAAATCATGTGCACTCTATAGTCAGAATAGTTTTTTAGAGTCATTGTTATATGATATTTTTACTCATGACTGTGACAGTAGTATTACTTATAATTTAATATTGCCACCTGACTAGGAATATATGAATATCAATAATTTAGACTTCTGATACTACCATTCTTTGACAAGCAGTGTTTAGGGGTGTTCATGTGACATTTCTTGTTGTTTTAAGTCCAATGAGTTGTGTAGAATAATGTTGTCTCTATAGTGTAGTGGTACCATACTGGATCAGCCAATCCAGGGACCTGGGTTCGATTCCCAGTGGAGACAGCTCATTTTTCACTGTTTCTTTGGTACATAAATGTCACTGTAAGAGATGAATACCCCCAGACACTGATTGGCACAGAGTGGTTGCTTCAGAGGTATAAATTATTATAATATTCATATCTGCTTAGTCTAGTGCCATATTAATTTATTAATCAATAGTACAGTGACAATCCTAAGTGAAAATATCAAAGGACACTAACTCCCTAACATCTGATCTGACTATTGTGTGCACATGATCTTTAAATACTAATCAAGACTTCTTTAAAATCTGACAAAAAATTGTGCAAAAATCCTTGCTTTGTTTTCTCCAATCAGTGAGTTACACATGGCATTAACGGTTCTTACTCATCGCGAAATCATCATTCTGCGTAACTTAAATTTCACAACATAAGGCATATCTTTAAAAAATCAAAGGTGAATATAAACCATTTTAATGACACAAACAACACGTTATTGGATATAAATACTATTTTGTTATAGTATATTGGTATAATTAACTTGTCTTTAGACTTTTTATTAGAGATAATTAATTTCTCAATTAACATGAAACTGTTGAAACATATGTAATCTTTACTATTGTTTGACTCGGAAGCAATAACTAACCGTGGACATGTAACAAACGACCAATCCCTGTGAAAACGTAATATACAAATACAATGTGTGAAATGCATTCAACAAACTACATTATAACGTGACTTTTGTGCTTTATTGAGTAATAAGAAATAAGAAATAATCAATAATTATTATTTAATCGCATTTATTACATGGTGATGTAGTTTTACTAAACATTATCAAATGTTCTATCGTGAATTTTATCGTGAATTTAATATTTTGGGACCCTCAATTGCGAATTCATCAATTATCAATTCATCAATTCGCGAAATAAATTCAAAACTGAAAAAACACACAAATATAAAGTGATTTACTGTAACAACCATTAAATGATAACAAAAATTATTGTTTCGTGTTCATTTCTCTGACTTTGTAAATGTGTATATCAGTGATCAGCGAGTATATACAAGGCGTGAATATTGCTTTCACTGAAACAAACGTTGTTAATTAACAAATAGTAGGGCACAAACCAAAGCCACACAGCTACGACGGCTGCGCCTAGCCACACACCCAAGAGTGAGACGTAGGATAAGCCGTCCACATTTTCAAAAAATGGATGCTTCAAGCGAGCGTTATGTGCTCACTCCACAATGAATGACACACTGCAGACTTTGAATTTTGTGCATAATTAGCCAAAAAGGGAGGTAATTATAAGTGATAACTACACTGAACCATTAAATGATACCAAAATTTATTGTTTTGTGTTCCAATCTCTGACTTTGTAAACACATATATCTGCATTCAGTGAGTTACACCCAGCGTGAATATTACTTTCACTGAAACAAACGTTGTTGATTATCAACCATTAAATTATGAAAAATGACTGTTTTGTGTTTGTTTCTCTGACTATTTAGACGCATATATCTGCATTCAGTGAATCACATCCAGCGTGAACATTGTAACTTTCACAAAAGCAAACATTGTTGTTTCATTCTATTTGTGTTGATTAAAAAACATTAAATGATAAAAAAATGATTGTTTTGTGTTTGTTAATGTGTTTATCGGCGATCAGTGTGTTACACCCGGCATGAACATTACTTACACTGAAACAAACGTTGTGGTTTCATTCTATTTGTGTTGATTAAAAAATATTAAATGATAAAAAAATGATTGTTTTGTGTTTGTTTCTCTGTCTTTTTAAACGCATATATCTGCGTTCAGTGAATTACATCCGGCATGAACATTACTTTCACTGAAACAAACATTGTGGTTTCATTCTATTAGTGTTTATTAAAAAACATTAAATGATAAAAAATGATTGTTTTGTGTTTGTTTCTCTGACTTTGTTAATGTGTATATCCGCGATCAGTGAGTTGCACCCGGCATGAATATTACTTACACTGAAACAAACATTGTGGTTTCATTCTATTTGTGTTTATTAACAACCATTAAACGGTAAAAAAATGATTATTTTGTGTTTGTTTCTCTCACTTTGTAAACACATATATCTGCGTTCAGTGAATTACACCCAGCGTGAACATTTCTCTCTCGAAAGCAAACATTGTTGTTTTATTCTATTTGTGTTGATTAAAACATTAAATGATAAAAAATGATTGTTTTGTGTTTGTTTCTCTGACTTTGTTAAAGTGTATATCGGCGATCAGTGAATTACATCCGGCATGAACATTACTTACACTGAAACAAACGTTGTGGTTTCATTCTATTTGTGTTGATTAAAAAATATTAAATGATAAAAAAATGATTGTTTTGTGTTTGTTTCTCTGTCTTTTTAAACGCATATATCTGCGTTCAGTGAATTACATCCGGCATGAACATTACTTTCACTGAAACAAACGTTGTGGTTTCATTCTATTAGTGTTTATTAAAAAACATTAAAATTAATGATAAAAAATGATTGTTTTGTGTTTGTTTCTCTGACTTTGTTAAAGTGTATATCGGCGATCAGTGAAGTACACCCGGCATGAACATTACTTACACTGAAACAAACGTTGTTGTTTCATTCTATTTGTGTTGATTAACAACCATTCAACAATAAAAAATGATTGTTTTGTGTTTGTTTCTCTGACTTTGTTAAAGTGTATATCGGCGATCAGTGAAGTACACCCGGCATGAACATTACTAACACTGAAACAAACGTTGTGGTTTCATTCTATTCGTGTTGATTAACAACCATTCAACAATAAAAAATGATTATTTTGTGTTTGTTTCTCTGACTTTGTTAACTCACATATCTGCGTTCAGTGAGTTCAACCCAGCGTGAACATTACTTTCACTAGGTGCTGCCATCGTAGCTGTGTGGCTTTGGTTTATGCCCTACTATTTTCACTGAAACAAAGTTGTTGTTTCATGTGTTGATTAACAACCATTAAACAATAAAAAAGTCATTGTTTTGTTTCTTTGACTTTGTTAACTTTTATATCGGCAATCGGTGAGTTACACACTGGGTGAATATTTCTTTCACTGAAACAAATGTCATTTCAGTCAAAGCATACACAGATTTAATTGACATTTTTTCTGAGATGTGAAATTACGCTCAGATTATCCCCTCAAGCTCATGCAAATCATAAACAATGAAAGTTGTTGAATGGAATGAACCTGTGCATCAGTAAGATCAGGCGCTCGTAATACGGATACCAACGTCTTTCCAATGTCTAATTAAGTCAACTTGCTTTTCATGAAAACGTCCAGGTAGCTTTTTGTCCTGACACTAGATTAGTAGACCAAATCACAGAAAAAACATTGTATAGTCAATAGAGGTCAATATTTTGGTAGAACCATTTCTTGATGAAACTTTGTCACAATAATAATGTCAACAAAAATTGACCGTTTGATATTGGAGCTTTCAAGGTCAAATACTTGGTAACTAATAATAGAAAAACTTAAAAAGACTGTTCCCATGCATTAACCTGTAATGGATATGTGAAAGTATTCTCTTAATATCATCTGATCATACCTACATGTACTGTAAAGAAAATATCAGGATAATGATGTATTTTTCTCACCTACAAAATTAATATGCCATGTTTTATAGTGTATACAAGTAATAATAGTAATCCTGTAATTGGCTCAATAAGGTCATATCTCACTAATCTAGTAAATGAAAGAAAAATTGCAAATAGACAACATTCCCTGAATGTATCTGTACATTGTATGTCTTTTAGTCTAATATGGTGCCTAAAACTTCCCTTTGAAATGTCTTTCAGACGGAACTCATATGTTACCACAAACTTCCCTTTTCAATGTCTTTCAATCGGGCCTCATATGGTACCGCAAACTTCCCTTTTAAAAGTCTTTCAGTCGGGCCTCATATTTAACCGCAAACTTCCCTTTTAAATGTCTTTCAGTCGGGCCTAATATGGTACCGCATACTTCCCTTTTAAATGTCTTTCAATCGGGCCTCATATGGTACCGCAAACTTCCCTTTTAAAAGTCTTTCAGTCAGGCCTCATATTTAACCGCAAACTTCCCTTTTAAATGTCTTTCAGTCGGGCCTAATATGGTGCAGCAAACTTTCCTTTTAAATGTCTTTCAGTCGGGCCTAATATGGTGACGCAAACTTCCCTTTTAAACGTCTTTCAGTCAGGCCTAATATGGTGGCGCAAACTTCCCTTTTAAACGTCTTTCAGTCAAGCCAAATATGTTGCCGCAAACTTCCCTTTTGAATGTCTTTCAGTCGGGCCTCATATGGTACAGCAAACTTCCCTTTTAAATGTCTTTCAGTCCGGCCTAATATGGTGCCGAGAGCTTCCCTTTTAAACCTCTTTCAGTCTGCCCTCATATGGTGCTGCAAACTTCCCTTTTAAACATCTTTCAGTCCGGCTTATATGGTACCGCAAACTTCCCATTTAAAACGTCTTTCAGTTGGACCTAACATGGTTCCGCAAACTTCCCTTTTAAAACGTCTTCCAGTCGGGCCTAATATGGTGACGCAAACTTTCCTTTAAATCGTCTTTCAGTCGGGCCTAATATGGTGACGCAAACTTCCCTTTTAAAACGTCTTTCAGTCGGGCCTAATATGGTACCGCAAACTTCCTTTTTAAAAGTCTTTCAGTCAGGCCTAATATGGTGCCGCAAACTTCCCTTTTAAACGTCCTTCAGTCGGGCCTCATATGGCGCTGCAAACTTCCTTTTTTAAAGTCTTTCAGTCGGGCCTCTTATGGTGCCTCAAACTTCCTTTTTAAACGTCCTTCAGTCGGGCCTAATATGGTACTGCAAACTTCCTTTTTAAACGTCTTTCAGTCAGGCCTAATATGGTGCTGCAAACTTCCTTTTTTAAAGTCTTCCAGTCGGGCCTAATATGGTGCCGTAAACTTCCTTTTTAAACGTCCTTCAGTCGGGCCTCATATGGTGCCTCAAACTTCATTTTTAAACGTCCTTCAGTCGGGTTTAATATGGTACTGCAAACTTCCTTTTAAACGTCTTTCAGTCGGGCCTAATATGGTACCACAACCTTCCTTTTTAAACGTCTTTCAGTCGGTCCTAATATGGTACCACAAACTTCCTCTTTAAACGTCTTTCAGTCTGGCCTAATATGGTTCCACAAACTTCCTTTTTAAACGTCTTTCAGTTGGGCCTTACATGGTGCCGCAAACTTCCCTTTTAAACGTCTTTCAGTCGGGCCTAATTTGGTGCCACAAACTTCCCTTTTAAACGTCTTTCTTTCAGACGTAATATGTTACTGCAAACTTCCCTTTTAAACGCCTTTCAGCTGGGCCTAATATGGTGCCGCAAACTTTCCTTTAAAACGTCTTTCAGCAGGGCTTATATGGTGGCACAAACTTCCCTTTTAAAAGTCTTTCAGTCAGACCTAATATGTTACCGCAAACTTCCCTTTTAAACGTCTTTCAGCTGGGCTTAATATGGTGCCGCAAACTTTCCTTTTAAACGTCTTTAAGCAGGGCCCAATATGGTGCCACAAACTTCCCTTTTAAACGTCTTTCAGTGGTACCTTATATGGTGCCGTGAACTTCCCTTTTAAATGTCTTTCAATCGGGCCTCATATAGTACTGCAAACTTTCCTGTTAAACGTCTTTCAGTCAGGCCTAATATGGTGCTGCCAGCTTCCTTTTTAAACGTCTTTCAGTCGGGCCTAATATGGTGCTGAGAACTTTCCTTTTAAACTTCTTTCAATCGGGCCTCATGTGGTGCCTCAAACGTCCCTTTTAAAAGTTTTTTTTATCGGGCCTAATATGGTACCGCAAACTTCTCTTTAAAAAGTCTTTTAGTCGGGCCTTATATGGTTCCGCAAACTTCCCTTTTAAAATGTCTTTCAGTCAGGCCTAATATGGTTCCCCAAACTTCCCTTTTAAACGTCTTCTTGTAGGGCCTTATATGGTTCTGCAAATTTCCTTTTTAAACGTCTCTCAGTCGGGCCTAATATGGTACCCCAAACTTCCCTTTTTAACGTCTTCTAGTAGGGCCTAATATGGTGCTGCAAATTTCCTTTTTAAACGTCTTTCAGTCAGGCCTAATTTGGTGCCGAGAACTTTCCTTTTAAACGTCTTTCAATAGGGCCTCATATAGTACCGCAAACTTCCCTTTTAAATGTCTTTCAATTGGGCCAAATATGGTGCTGCAAATTTCCTTTTAAAACGTGTTTCAGTCAGGCCTAATATGGTGCTGTAAACTTTCTTTTTAAACGTCTTTCAGTTGGGCCTAATATGGTGCCTCCAACTTCCCTTTTAAACATCTTTTAATGGTACCTAATATGGTGCCGTGAACTTCCCTTTTAAATGTCTTTCAGTCAGGCCTAATATGGTGCCGCAAACTTCCCTTTTAAACGTCCTTCAGTCGGGCTTCATATGGCGCTGCAAACTTCCTTTTTTAAAGTCTTTCAGTCGGGCCTCATATGGTCCCACAAACTTCCTTTTTAAACGTCCTTCAGTTGGGCCTAATATGGTACTGCAAACTTCCTTTTTAAACGTCTTTCAGTCAGGCCTAATATGGTGCTGCAAATTTCCTTTTTTAAAGTCTTTCAGTCAGGCCTAATATGGTGCCGTAAACTTCCTTTTTAAACGTCCTTCAGTCGGGCATCATATGGTGCCTCAAACTTCCTTTTTAAACGTCCTTCAGTCGGGCCTAATGTGGTACTGCAAACTTCCCTTTTAAACGTCTTTCAGTCAGGCCTAATATGGTACCACAACCTTCCTTTTTAAACGTCTTTCAGTCGGGCCTAATATGGTACCACAAACTTCCTTTTTAAAGGTCTTTCAGTCCGGCCTAATATGGTTCCACAAACTATCTTTTAAACGTCTTTCAGTTGGGCCTAACATGGTGCTGCAAACTTCCCTTTTAAACATCTTTCAGTCGGGCCTAATTTGGTGCCACAAACTTCCCTTTTAAACGTCTTTCAGTCAGACCTAATATGTTACCGCAAACTTCCCTTTAAAACGTCTTTCAGCGGGGCATAATATGGTGGCACAAACTTCCCTTTTAAACGTCTTTAAGCGGGGCCCAATATGGTGGCACAAACTTCCCTTTTAAACGTCTTTAAGCGGGGCCCAATATGGTGCCACAAACTTCCCTTTTAAACGTCTTTCAGTGGTACCTAATATGGTGCCGTGAACTTCCCTTTTAAATGTCTTTCAATCGGGCCTCATATAGTGCCGCAAACTTCCCTTTTAAACATCTTTCAATCGGGCCTCATATGGTACTGCAAACTTCCCTGTTAAACGTCTTTCAGTCAGGCTCATATGGTGCTGCCAGCTTCCTTTTTAAACGTCTTTCAGTCGGGCCTAATACGGTGCTGAGAACTTTCCTTTTAACCTTCTTTCAATCGGGCCTCATAATTATGGTGCCGCAAACTTCCCTTTTAAAAGTCTTTCAATCAGGCCTAATATGGTACTGCAAACTTCCCTTTAAAAAGTCTTTCAGTCTGGCCTTATATGGTTCCGCAAACTTCCCTTTTAAAATGTCTTTCAGTCAGGCATAATATGGTTCCCCAAACTTCCCTTTTAAACGTCTTCTAGTAGGGCCTAATATGGTTCTGCAAATTTCCTTTTTAAACGGCTTTCAGTCGGGCCTCATATGGTACCCCAAACTTCCCTTTTTAACGTCTTCTAGTAGGGCCTAATATGGTGCTGCAAATTTCCTTTTTAAACGTCTTTCAGTCGGGCCTAATTTGGTGCTGAGAACTTTCCTTTTAAACGTCTTTCAATAGGGCCTCATATAGTACCGTAAACTTCCTTTTTAAAGGTCTTTCAATTGGGCCTAATATGGTGCTGCAAATTTCCTTTTTAAACATCTTTCAGTCAGGCCTAATATGGTGCCGTAAACTTCCTTTTTAAACGTCTTTCAGTTGGGCCTAATATGGTGCCTCCAACTTCCCTTTTAAACATCTTTTAGTGGTACCTAATATGGTGCCGTGAACTTCCCTTTTAAATGTCTTTCAGTCAGGCCTAATATGGTGCCGTAAACTTCATTTTTAAACGTCTTTCAGTTGGGCCTAATATGGTGCCTCCAACTTCCCTTTTAAACATCTTTTAGTGGTACCTTATTTGGTGCTGTGAACTTCCCTTGTAAATGTCTTTCAGTTGGGCCTTATATGGTGCCGCAAACTTCCCTTTTAAACGTCTTTCAGTCGGGCCTAATATGGTACTGCAAACTTCCCTTATAAACGTCTTCTAGTAGGGCCTAATATGGTGCTGCAAATTTCCTTTTTAAACGTCTTTCAGTCCGGCCTGATATGGTGCCGAGAACTTTCCTTTTAAACGTCTTTCAAGCGGGCCTCATATAGTACCGCAAACTTCCCTTTTAAACGTCTTTCAGTCGGACCTAATATGGTGCTGCAAACTCCATACAATTTAGGTCGCCTTGTGTCGTCACCCAGTTAGAACAGCTGAGGCACAAAAAATTCATGTCCAAATGTAATCAATAGTTTTATTAGTTTATTTAGGTCAGATAAAAAGGATTTTCATGAAAATTATATAGATAAGTTAATTAATTTAATATTTGCTAGAATCCGTTGTCTTTTGTAAATTATTTCTTCTTCTATATTGGTGTAATTCATCTTATTTAATTCGAGGACAGGGTTATCCAATCATATTGCCTGTTATGGACCAATATGTTTAATTTTGTGTGATCTGCTTTAAATGTATTAGCATATTAGCTTTTACAAAAAATATTTGATAATGTGGCAATGCTGGTTGGTTAACTGTCTTGTCTTCGAAAACTATTTGTCTTGTTGGTAAATGTAATTACTTTTGACTGTTGTGATCAACTTCGAAGTTGAAATACTCTATGTATATATATAACCCATATTTTATTTTATACTGCTCATTAGTGATGACACACTCTCTAAGATTTATGCCTCAGTTCAATATTAAGAACAATGGTGTTCAGTTAGGTGACAGTTTGTCCAATGCACCAGGCCAGTATGTAGGCCTGTTGTTTTATCACACACCACTGTGAATTAAGTAATTCACATGACAGTTTCTGAAACTATTGGTCCAACCAAGCATCAGGCCAGCATGTGTGCATTTCAGTATGTACACCACTGTGGTTTAAGTGCTTCACTTGAGTTTCTCAAATTGCTTGTCCATGCCCAACACCAGGCCAGCATGTGTGCATTTCAGTATGTACACCACTGTGGTTTAAGTGCTTCATATGAGTTTCTCAAATTGCTTGTCCATGCCCAACACCAGGCCAGCATGTGTGCATTAAAAAACATCAGTATGTACACCACTGTGGTTGAAGTGTAGGTTGAAGCGTTTTGAATTATTAAAGTAAGTAAGTAATTAAGTAAAGTCCTTATTTTACACACATATGACTTTGGTAGCATATTGTCATTTTTTAACTCTGAAACCCTGAAACTATTGGTCCAACCAAGCATCAGGCCAGCATGTGTGCGTTTCAGTATGTACACCACTGTGGTTTAAGTGCTTCACATGAGTTTCTCAAGTTGCTTGTCCATGCCCAACACCAGGCCAGCATGTGTGCATTAAAAAACATCAGTATGTACACCACTGTGGTTTAAGTGTAGGTTGAAGCATTTTGAATTATTAAAGTAAGTAAGTTATTGAATAAAGTCCATATTTTACACACATATGTAGCATATTGTAATTTTTTTATAATTTGTACAGCTATTCTGAAATCCAAAATGTATTCACATGATTATGAACATAAGAAACCAATAGTTTTCCGTTGCAAGACAGTTTACTGACCAGTATTGTCAATGATTAGCTGATTTGCTAATAAATTTGAATCAGATCACACCATATTAAACTATTGGTACTAAACATGTGATACAAGTGGATATCCTTATTCTTGAATTAAATAATATTAATAACTCAAAACATCTGAATAAACATTAAATGTTCTTGTACTGCACATATCTGTATAATTGCTTCAAAAACCTTTTTGCCATTTACCTTTCTGCTCTTTGTGTTGATTACACAAATAAAATTCCTTTGTACCCATTGAGTGATGTAAGATGTTAAGGTGTTTAGAACTTTAAATACTGCACTAGGTCTTGAGACAATACTGATGTAACAATCATATTTATGTGTGTTAAATGTACATTTCATTTCGATGGCTTAGAATTAGAAGGTTGTACGACCTTTTAAGATTCATACATATTTAGAATAAGCATTCCAGGGCGCTTCTTATGAGCCCATTTTCATAAAAATCTGAACTTGTCATGTTGACCAAAATGAAGTTGTAAAAGTTTGTTTTACCATAAGTAAAGAGTAAATGTCAGACAATTTTTCAATGTTTTCTCAAAATATCGATTTGGTAGTTATGAATTTCTAATTCTAAGCCATCGATTTATGTAGAACAAGATTGATTTTTGCTAATCTTATGAAACTTCTGAAACTTATTGTAAATTTTCAAAAGATGATACTTTAATACTGGAAAGTGACAATAGCATGAAGTTGACAACAGCAAACCAAACGTAGGCATGAAAATTAAAGACATTTAAAACATCCCATGTCCCTCAGCTTTGTGACTTTATGTATTTGCCTTAAGAGTAGTAGGGCAAAGGTTTGAACCCTGGCAGGGCCCGGCTAGGGTTCTTTCTGATATGGCCAATTACTAGCTTGAAATATTAATTAGTTCAATATGTATGCCTTAATTCCTGCCTCTGTTGACCTGCATTAATGTTTATTAGTCATGCAGATGTGTTCAGAAAATTGGCTGGACATTTAAATTGAGGTGACCCTTTAAATAAAACACTTCTACATTAAAATAAGTTGATGTTTTTCTCTCATCTACATGTATACAACATCGGAAACTCCTAATGCAATATTTCCTTGCATTGCATTTAGACAAGCTGAGCTTGTACTCTCTAAAAATATAAGACATCTATGTTACTGCAAATGCCCTGACAAATTTGCTCTATACTGTATATGAATTTATAGCGTTATGTAGCACCTGGTCTTACTCGAGCACAGGTGGCGGTCTATTCAACAACTTTCATTGTTATTACTTACATTAGCTCGAGGGGATCATCCGAGTGAAATTTTACACCTACGAAAAAAGTTATATTTAATTTTTGTACGCTCCGTTTTTCTACACATCATGATAACCACAATTTTCATATTGCCATTTGTAGTGTATTTTGCACACATCTTGGCCTCCGTAGCTCAGTGGTTAGCGCGCTTGGCTTAGGTAACAGTAATCATGAGAAATTAATTACTACTTTAAGTTGTTTGAGTAATAATCTCTGCTATATAGGTTACCTTCATATTGATGTAACGCTACATTGCTAACTATCGTATTTTCTAAAAGCAACCGATATAAAAAATGAAAACATTCACCTTGACGAAAGTTAGAGAAACAAACACAAAACAATGATGTTTTCATCATTTTATGGTCGTATGTTGACAACACAGATAGAACATTGAAGTACAGTATGTGCAAAGTATAATGATAGTGGTTATAAACATTGGCTCGTCACACTCAGAATGATTGATATATTTGCATCACAACTCAAACAAGTGATAAATATTGAATTTATGTCATTTAATATTTTCGTTTGGCAATTAACATCCAAAATAGGCACAAACAGTCTTCCAATAATTATGTATTTTAATTTGCAGAACACATTCAAGTTCTTTGTACTCTTGACACATAAGTACATTTTGAATTCTGTTCACTCATATTTAATCAACCAAAGGGGGTTTTCATAGCAGTTTTAATGCCCCGGAATCTACTGATGCCGAGGTATGTCAGTCAGTACGTTTATCTGTTGAAACTCTAATTTGTCCATCAAGGCATTGCTTTCTAACTTGGCATACTTGTTTAACCATCATAAACACATTACATTATCTAAACAATGTACAGATCTTTCAAAGTCAATTGAGAACGGTTTGCAAACATTAGGTCGTCCGACAGGTAAAGTATGTTTATCTAGGTGTAACTGTGTATACCTGAGTTAATGGTAAACCCCGATAATTCTCTCGAATGGGATAGTTCCCTCATAAGTATTACTTATTGAATTAACTATAGCACTATCAATCATTTCAACAAAGTAATGGCCCCTGAATGACTAAGCTATTTGGACAAAGCTTCGACCGGGCATAAGCATTTACTGAACGCAGTCTTGTTTATTTCAAAATAAAAACCACAAGGATCAATTTTCACATTACTGAGTTTTGACCAAAAACAATTTATGCCCCCCATCTTTGATTCGGGGGTATATTGCTCTGCTCAGGTCTGTCTGGAAACTGTTTAAAACCATTGAATAATCTTGACATGGATGCATAGATCTATGTTTTAAATACTCTGTAATCAATTCGCAAGATTATGCGTTTATTATTATTTTGTAACAAATAATTTGGAGGGATCGATCTAAGGATTGTTCTGTAATTTAATTAAAAGTATAAAATCGCAATGACTATTCAGTACAATCATGATTTGAAGACATGGGAAGAAGCTGAAAAATCAATTTAAAGCATTTTTGTACTAAATGATTTATTTGGTTGTCAGATGCTCACAATACACCTAAGTGACTTTGTTGTAAAACTTTTGCAAGGTCTATGTAATTGAGTGAGCAATTTAATGAAATGATCGGGAAATCTATATACAAGGAATGTAAAACGTTTATTCATTTTGTTACCTACCCTGTTTTCAGCAATTCTGAAAGCACTAAAAGTTTAATTTAAAAGAATCCATCCCAGTGAATGTCAGGACATTTTGCTTGAAACTTCAATAATTGTCACTCTACTTGTTGCTTGCATGCAAACAGTATCCTATGTACGATTTTTCACATTAATTAACTAAAAAAAAAAATTGACATGTTTTGAAATAATATTTAAACAGGCACACACACCCTATATTAAGCATACTATTACCCCCTAGCTCATTTAATGACATAAATGTACATAAAACAATACATCATTTTAATATGTGATTGAAATTCGTATTTATTTAAAAAAATAATAAATCGCTTCCCAAAAGGTATGAGAAAATCAGTGGTTATTGCAAGCCTTCTATTCAACAGCAACAACTTAATGGGAAACAGTTGTCTAGATTACCTCCCCTGGATCACTACTGCTCCATCTAATAAATAGATCTACATCAAAATTATTATTTCAAAATGTGTATTTTATCTCCTTTTCAGTCACTTTCATCCTTGTCCTCGAAAAATGACTTTTTGTATTTTAATCAGTGTGTACTAAAGTCTAAGCTTTAGGCGACTCAGTCGGCTCTTTATGGAAATATATATTTGTTTTGCTGAAATTTTGTAGTTTTGTAGCTTTCATAATTCTAATTACCGAAAATGTCTTATGTGTTTTAAATCAATTTGAACAATCGAAATCTTTTAACTGAATTGCACAGTTCAGCATATAGTTTACTGTATGAATCCTTATGTTCAAAATGCCATGTATACCAAGTTTTATGAGTTATAAAGCCAACCTTTTTCAGTTGAATTACAATAATTGATTGTAGGGTTTTCTTCAAAACTAGCTGAGTAAAACAGTTGGGATTTTAAATGATTATTGTTACTGTGTTCTTCATAAATATAACAGATTTTATTCACCTTGTACAGAAAAATCCAGCACTAGTGAATCACCTTAAGGTTGAAATCTAAAAGTACTGATCAGACAAAAAAGATCATGTTAAACACATTATTTGTGCAAGTGTTTATTGCAGATGTTGTAAAATAAGTATTTTCATTGTTTTTACCCTTTGAAACCAAATTGTGATCTCGACCTTGGAGGTATTGACAACATATTAAGGTGATTATATAATGCTGTCCTTTGTTTACAAACCAAAATGGAAATAAATGCATTTTTGATGTCCATTTTATTGTTCAATGTTGTGCATATAATTCCTTTAATTGCATGTATAACTCTAACGCGGTATTGGGACCTGTGTCACTTAAGGTAAATAGGCAAATCAGGTATGGCAACATAAGGATATTGGAAAAGGGATTATCTTTTCAATGTGTATAGCTTGACTATTTTGATGTGAGTCTGACCTTTATGCAAGAATATATCACAAGGTTTTTGCTTAGAATATATCAATTTCCGCAAGCAAATCGTGCAATATCGGTATTTCAGATTTGTGTTTGTATTACATCTCGAGCGTCTTCGTGATTACTTCCCGATTATGAAAACATACAGTCGGTGTTGTAAACGTAGACAATATATCGACTGTTAAATTATGCTTATCGGTTAGGCTCATGTCAATGTGGCCAAGCTTTACTGTTATTTTAATTTACTTGGTGAATAGAAGTGAGCAGGTAAAATAAACTTCTGCTCTCCCTTAATCGATGTAATGGTCAGTGATTTCTATTTATATTGACATTGCAGAATATCGCGCTGGAGTTATACTCCTTCAATCTACACTAAAAACAAGTATTGTATTGTCCAAATACATGAAAGTCGAACCAAGGAGATGATTTGGATGGTTTTGGAAGCTCATTTTGACATTTTTCTTGTTAGGGTATTTTTCTTTTATTTGGAATGTCATTCCCATAAAAGTACATTTATAACACAATCATTTAAATCATTTCTTAGTAAACATATTTATTTTGATGACATTAAATTGATTTTCAACTACAAAAATAGCAGTTACGTGTTATTGCTAAGGGTACAAAGTGGGTGGGGTAATTATATATATACACACAAAAAGTGATTTGATTTTAGTATATTGGTGTATTTGACCTTTGAACTTGAAGTGTGACTTTTCCTATTGAGATATTGATACCATTTTTACTTGATTGCCAATTTATAATAAAGTGCATCATGTACGCGAGTGCGCCCAGGATCAGAGAAAACCTATTGAATTTGGCATAAGCCACAGGGAGGGAAAATAAAGATTGCTCAATTTACAAGTGACCATACTTACAAAAATTACAGCAGCATGGGATATGCATTCAAACTCTAATCAATCCTACCAAGAGATGTTGAATAGCAATTAATGCTTGATACCTATCAATGTTTACCTGAACTCTGCCATCGCTTGGATGACACAACAAGAAAATCTTATTCCATTGTTGACCTACCCAGTGAAGATATTTGCAAGTGCCCCTTAAGCACAATTTACATGATGACTATTATATGGGTATTAACACATTCAACTTGAAGGCCTTGTTAACACACAGGTTGCCCTTGTGCAGTGGGGAAGGGGGTGGGGAAGGGGGGGGAAGGGGGTATGGGTGGGGGGTATGTGTTTGTGTTGTCTGTGGTGTCCTTTGTGTGTAGGTAGGTAGGTAGTTAGGTAGTTAGTTAAGTAGGTAGTTAAGTAGGTAGTTTTGTGTTAGTAAGGTATCCAACTTTTACAGCTGTTTTAAGTTTTTTCTCTCTGTATTTTCAGGTTTGAAGAGAGGAGTGCAGATGTTCAGTTTCAAGATGGCTTTAATTTCCGTGAGGTTCCCCGGTAGTAGAATAGGACCTCTGTCATTCTCCCTTGCATGTCGTAAGAGGCGATTAAATGGGAGAGCCCATTTTATTGGGCTAATATCCTTTTTGCTCTCAGGGTGACTCTTACAGTGTGTGTATGATGCACTTAGGATGTGTCCTTAGGGATGTCTCTTTTAGGGAGTATAACAGGCATGTTATGTCAACATGGTATCGCTTGGCGATTTTTACACAACTCTGACCTTTTTATTAGCATAATTTAACAATGGAATTATTACCTACGTTTTTAACACTTATTGTATCTTTTCATAATCTGGGAGTATCACGAAGACACACGAGATGTAATACAAACACAAATTTGAAATACCTATATAGCACGATTTGCTTTCGGAAATTGATATATTCAAAGCAAGAACCTTGAAATATATTCTTGCATAAAGGTCAGGTTCAGGTAAAAAAAGTCAAGCTATATGTCTCTATCACAGGTGTAGCACAAAGTTTGAATTTTATAGGATTTATCTCTTACAGGGGATGTAGCTGTATCTCCAGGGTGCATCTTTGGATGATGTAAAGCATACAGTATATGTACCTCTAACATTGGATGTTACACACAAGATGTGTCTAATCAGTAGATTTCTTGCAGGGGATGAGACCTACCTTGCTGATACATCATGTGTACTTCATTTCATGTTAGAGACACACATTATAGGTTTCATCCAGTATGTTACACTTCATTCAGAGAAATACCCTGTCAGTTTGTAGAATCATGTGATCAAATGAATGCGGTTTTACGCTCAAAACTATTGCAATTTCGTCTGCTAACTGTGAGTTTTTTCTTGATTATAACGATCGTGCATTTAATATGGTTATATTGTATAGGCTTAAGTACATTCTGTATATGTAAGAATACCCGACAAGTACCGAGTTCGCTCTATCTTTAGCTGTTTTTTATTTGTTGATCGACCAAATTATTTCACTCAGTTGGAAACTGCATTTGGTTGAGCATCAATTAAAAACAGCTAAAGATAGAGCAAACTCGGTACTTGTCGGGTATTTATTTGATCACGTGATTCTACACACTGCCTGTGCTACATATGTGATACAGACATATAGCTTAACGAATTTGACACAAACCTGACGTTTTGATTAGCATAATTTAACAGTAGATATCTTGTCAGTATTTATAACCTCGGTTGTATGTATTCATAGTTTGGGAGTATTACGAAGACGCTCTAGATGTAATACAAACACAAATTTGAAATACCGATAATGCACAATTTGCTAGCGGAAATTGATATTTTTAAGCAAGAACCTTGCAATACCATGTTGACACAATATCTGTTATAGTCATACCTGTGGAAACATCCGATGTGCTTCATACACCCCTAGTAAGAGTCACTCTCAGTAGACGCATGGTCTCCCGTAATGATGTTAGTCTGGTTCCCTGTTTCAAATCTTTCAATAGTTTAAGTCAGGAGCCCCTTGCATAGCCAAAGGCACTATCGAGCGCTTTTTGGTAGCGCTTTATTATGTCTACACAACGACATGCTACCGGCGAACATGTTTTGCTGATAGTATACCGTTTCTTTACACTGCTATAGGAGCGTTATCGATTGCTTTCTTATGCAATGGACAGCTTCGGTTCCACTTGGTAGCGCTTTGCTACGCAACGTTTTGCTTTGTCCGCTACGAAGCCCTTTTTGAGGCAACCCGTTTCTTAGCATAGCACTATGAAGAGCTCGGTGGCTCCTGGCTTATGCAACAGCCTCCTGGCATCATCCAATTAATCAATAACTGCAGTGGTCAAATCAAACTGGCGGATGTACATGAGTTTTTACAGGCAATTTTAGATAATCTCATTACAGTCACAGGTGTCAGTATCAATGTTTGGTCCGCAAACGATTAAAAAAAATATTTAAAAAATTCCGTCACTTTGCTCATATACTATCAAGGTATAAAGCGTGCTAGATGTATATATGCCAAAGATTGTGGAACATCGCATCTCTTGTTTCAGCATAAAATACAGACGCTGAAGGAAATCACTACACAAGTTCTTCAAATAAACTATAAAATATTCATTCTTACGGAAAATCTTGTTCAATTGTATCTTATAACTGCGAAACGGCACGACAGTTATTTCACTTCGCTCTAAGGCCATTTTATTTACGTGCTGGATACCCGCTCCATTCACAGTATCGTACTTATTGTTAGGAACCAAGTCTATTTTTAGATGCCATGTTCCGCAATCTTTGGACATATACACATAGTACTCTTTATACCTTGATAGTGTATTAGCTCAGTGACAGATTTTTTCATCTTTTTTTTCCCACCTGTGATTACAGTGTGTTGTCTTGGTGTCATTTTGATGAGACTTTGTATATCAATGGAAAAATGCATGGTCTTTGTTATACTGTAAAATCATTAATTTTGGTGGGGGATTAAATTTTGTGGATTTCGTGGTTCAGCTTCAACCAAGAAGTCAAATCCCATTGAACAATAATTTTGACCCTCATATTTATAACATGAAATGCGAAATCCATAAATTGGCATCCCATCAAAATAGTATTTTTACCAAAACCACAAAATTTTGTACCATCAAAATTAACTGATTTTACAATAAAACAAGTCTATTCACAACAATAACACTATTAACATTATTTAGTACATATTGCATATATACTAAATAACATAAATAAAATAATGAAAACGTTTTGTAGCAGGTTGTTATTAATGCATGAAATTAAGAATGTAAGCATTAGTGTCTGATTAGCCCAATTGGTAGAGCAACTGACTTGTAAATATGACTTCCTGGTTTGAGCCCTGTATGGGACGGATATCGTTTACATTTTGCATAAAAATTTTGCTTTATTTTTGTTATCAGAAGTATTTTGTTTCCTCATCATATTCCTAATACAAGTATTAACTTATATAAAAATACTTTTTGAACAAAAAAGAAGATATTTCTGGATTCGAACCTGCCACATTCATCTTACTTGTTAGACGCTCCATCATTTGAGCTAACCAGGCATTTGAATTCAAAAGTAATTTATATGCACTAAATACACGCTGGTACAGACGTTTTTCATGATTTGATTAGCTTTTTTAGTACATTCATGTATCAGTGATGTTGTTATAATGAAATTGAAAATTTGCATTTTTCCATTAATATACAAAATCTCATCAAAGCGACGGCTAAAGAACACACACTTCAGGCGATAATATAAAATTCCCTGTATTAACTAACATACAACCGCCAGCTTGTTTTACACATGGAAAAAGTCTTTGTTACATTAGGCCGGACCTAAACTGTAATGTATTGTAAGATTCAGGTACTGGGAACCAGACTATTAATGGCGTCTGATCTGACATAGTGAGCTCTCGTGATCACTCTTTGTCCATCCAATGTCCATCCATCAACATTTGACATTACGCCAGAGCAGAGATTTTTGCCTGATTGTTTGTTGAAGGCTCTGTCTGATTGACACCTGGCGTAATGTCAATTTACTTGTGTGGTTCCTGGGAAATAGAGATAGACGTCTCTCTTTACTCCCTGTTGCATGTTGCATGTCGTAAGAGACGACTATATCGGAGACTATTTTAACTTAGGTATGAGACTGTTTTAGGCCAAAATGAAACAGGCTGGTACGACAAGTTAAAATAGACGTGATTTTTTTTCGTGAATTCGTGATTTATTTTGTGATTTCGTGATTTTTTAGTGATTTTTTCGTGTTTTTGTTTGCCATCAAGTGTGGCTGGCCCTTTTGAGGCACACATCAAGTGAGGCAACATCAAGTGAGGCAACATCAAGTGCAGCAGGCATTATTTGGAGGCACACATGAAGTGAGACAGGCACTATTTGAGGCACACATCAAAAGAGAAAGCATTATTGGAGGCATACATGAAGTGAGACATGCATTATTTGAGGCACATATCAAGTGAGAAGGCATTATGTTAGGAACATATCAAGTGAGAAGGCATTATGTTTGGCACACATCAAGAGAGAAGGCATTATTTATGGCACATATCAAGTGAGAAAGCATTATTTGAGGCACACATCAAGTGCGGCAAGCATTATATGAGGCACATATCAAGTGACAGGGCATTATGTTTGGCACACATCAAGCGAGAAGGCATTATTTGAAGCACATATCAAGTGAGAAGGCATTCATATATATATAATGTCTGGCACATACCAAGTGACAAGGCATTATGTTTGGCACACATCAAGTGAGGAAGCATTATTGGTGGCATATATCAAGTGAGAAGGCACTATTTGTGGCATATATCAAGTGAGAAGGCAATATTTGTGGCACATATCAAGTGAGAAGGCAATATTTGTGGCATATAACAAGTGACAAGGCATTATTTGAGGCACATCAAGTGAAAAGGCATTATTTGTGGCACATATCAAGTGAGAAGGCTATATTTGTGGCACACATCAAGTGAGGAGGCATTAGTTGTGGCACATATCAAGTGATAAGGCAATATTTGAGTCACACATGAAGTGAGAAGGCAATATTTGTGGCATATATCAAGAGTGAAGGCAATTTGTGTGGCATATATCAAGTGAGAGGGCAATATTTGTGGCAAATATCAAATGAGAAGGCATTATTTGTGGCATATCAAGTGAAAATGCATTATTTGTGGCACATATCAAGTGATAAGGCAATATTTGTGGCACTTATCAAGTGAGAAGGCAATATTTGTGGCACATATCAAGTGAGAAAACATTATTTGAGGCACATATCAAGTGAGGCAAGCATTATATGAGGCACATAATTATCAAGTGGGAAAGGCATTATTTGAGGCACATATCAAGTGAGAAGGCATTATTTGTGGCACATATCAAGTGAGAAGGCAATATTTGTGGCACACATCAAGTGAGAAGGCATTATTTGTGGCACATATCAAGTGAGAAGGCAATTTGTGTGGCATATATCAAGTGAGAAGGCAATATTTGTGGCACTTATCAAGTGAGAAGGCAATATTTGTAGCATATATCAATAGTGAAGGCAATTTGTGTGGCACATATCAAGTGAGAAGGCAATATTTGTGGCACACATCAAGTGAAAAGGCATTATTTGTGGCACATATCAAGTTAAAAGGCAAAATTTGTGGCATATATCAAGTTAAAAGGCAAAATTTGTGGCATATATCAAGTGAGAAGGCAATGTTTGTGGCATATATCAAGTGAAAAGGCAATTTGTGTGGCATATATCAAGTGAGAAGGCAATATTTGTGGCAAATACCTAATGAGAAGGCATTATTTGTGGTATATCAAGTGAAAATGCATTATTTGTGCACATATCAAGGGAGAAGGCAATATTTATGGCACACATCAATTGAGAAGGCATTAGTTGTTGCACATCAAGTGAAAATGCATTATTTGTGGCACATATCAAGTGAGAAGGCAATATTTGTGGCAAATATCAACTGAGAAGGCAATATTTTTGGCAAATATCAAATGAGAAGGCATTATTTGAGGCACATATCAAGTAAGGCAGGCATTATTTGAGGCACATCAAGTGAAAATGCATTATTTGTGGCACATATCAAGTGATAAGGCAATATTTGTGGCATATATCAAGTGAGAAGGCATTATTTGTGGCACATATCAAGTGAGAAGGCAATATTTGTGGCAAGCATCAAGTGAGAAGGCATTATTTATGACACATATCAAGTGAGAAGGCAATTTGTGTGGCATATATCAAGTGAGAAGGCAATATTTGTGGCATATATCAATAGTGAAGGCAATTTGTGTGGCACATATCAAGTGAGAAGGCATTATTTGTGGCACATCAAGTGAAAAAGCATTATTTGTGGCACATATCAAGTGGGAAAGGCATTATTTGAGGCACATATCAAGTGAGAAGGCATTATTTGTGGCACATATCAAGTGAGAAGGCAATATTTGTGGCACACATCAAGTGAGAAGGCATTATTTGTGGTACATATCAAGTGAGAAGGCAATTTGTGTGGCATATATCAAGTGAGAAGGCAATATTTGTGCCACTTATCAAGTGAGAAGGCAATATTTGTGGCATATATCAATAGTGAAGGCAATTTGTGTGGCACATATCAAGTGGGAAGGCAATATTTGTGGCACACATCAAGTGAAAAGGCATTATTTGTGGCACATATCAAGTGAAAAGGCAAAATTTGTGGCATATATCAAGTGAGAAGGCAATGTTTGTGGCATATATCAAGTGAAAAGGCAATTTGTGTGGCATATATCAAGTGAGAAGGCAATATTTGTGGCAAATACCAAATGAGAAGGCATTATTTGTGGCATATCAAGTGAAAATGCATTATTTGTGGCACATATCAAGGGAGAAGGCAATATTTTTGGCACACATCAATTGAGAAGGCATTAGTTGTTGCACATCAAGTGAAAATGCATTATTTGTGGCACATATCAAGTGAGAAGGCAATATTTGTGGCAAATATCAACTGAGAAGGCAATATTTATGGCATATATCAAGTGAAAATGCAATTTGTGTGGCATATATCAAGTGAGAAGGCAATATTTGTGGCAAATATCAAATGAGAAGGCATTATTTGTGGCATGCATCAAGCGAGAAGGCATTATTTGTGGCACATATCAAGTGAGAAGGCAATATTTGTGGCATATATCAAGAGTGAAGGCAATATTTGTGGCATATATCAAGTGAGAAGGCAATATTTGTGGCATATATCAAGAGTAAAGGCAATTTGTGTGGCATATATCAAGTGAGAAGGCAATATTGGTGGCAAATATCAAATGAGAATGCATTATTTGTGGCATATTAAGTGAAAATGCATTATTTGTGGCACATATCAAGTGAGAAGGCATTATTTGTGGCACATATCAAGTGAGAAGGCAATATTTGTGGCACACATCAAGTGAGAAGGCATTATTTGTGGTACATATCAAGTGAGAAGGCAATTTGTGTGGCATATATCAAGTGAGAAGGCAATATTTGTGCCACTTATCAAGTGAGAAGGCAATATTTGTGGCATATATCAATAGTGAAGGCAATTTGTGTGGCACATATCAAGTGGGAAGGCAATATTTGTGGCACACATCAAGTGAAAAGGCATTATTTGTGGCACATATCAAGTCAAAAGGCAAAATTTGTGGCATATATCAAGTGAGAAGGCAATGTTTGTGGCATATATCAAGTGAAAAGGCAATTTGTGTGGCATATATCAAGTGAGAAGGCAATATTTGTGGCAAATACCAAATGAGAAGGCATTATTTGTGGCATATCAAGTGAAAATGCATTATTTGTGGCACATATCAAGGGAGAAGGCAATATTTATGGCACACATCAATTGAGAAGGCATTAGTTGTTGCACATCAAGTGAAAATGCATTATTTGTGGCACATATCAAGTGAGAAGGCAATATTTGTGGCAAATATCAACTGAGAAGGCAATATTTATGGCATATATCAAGTGAAAATGCAATTTGTGTGGCATATATCAAGTGAGAAGGCAATATTTGTGGCAAATATCAAATGAGAAGGCATTATTTGTGGCATGCATCAAGCGAGAAGGCATTATTTGTGGCACATATCAAGTGAGAAGGCAATATTTGTGGCATATATCAAGAGTGAAGGCAATATTTGTGGCATATATCAAGTGAGAAGGCAATATTTGTGGCATATATCAAGAGTAAAGGCAATTTGTGTGGCATATATCAAGTGAGAAGGCAATATTGGTGGCAAATATCAAATGAGAATGCATTATTTGTGGCATATTAAGTGAAAATGCATTATTTGTGGCACATATCAAGTGAGAAGGCAATATTTGTGGCACACATCAAGTGAGAAGGCATTATTTGTGGTACATATCAAGTGAGAAGGCATTATTTGTGGCACATATCAAGTGAGAAGGCAATATTTGTGGCATATATCAAGAGTAAAGGCAATTTGTGTGGCATATATCAAGTGAGAAGGCAATATTTGTGGCACTTATCAAGTGAGAAGGCAATATTTGTGGCATATATTAATAGTGAAGGCAATTTGTGTGGCACATATCAAGTGAGAAGGCAATATTTGAGGCACACATCAAGTGTAATGGCATTATTTGTGGCACATATCAAGTGAAAAATGCAAAATTTGTGGCATATATCAAGTGAGAAGGCAATATTTGTGGCATATATCAAGTGAAAAGGCAATTTGTGTGGCAAATGTATCAAGTGAGAAGGCAATATTTGTGGTATATATCACGTGAAAAGGCATTATTTGTGGCACATGTCAAGTGAGAAAGCATTATTTGAGGCACATATCAAGTAAGGCAGGCATTATTTGAGGCACATCAAGTGAAAATGCATTATTTGTGGCACATATCAAGTGATAAGGCATTATTTGTGGCACATGTCAAGTGAGAAAGCATTATTTGAGGCAAACATCAAGTGAGAAGGCATTATCTGTGGTACATATCAAGTGAGAAGGCATTATTTGAGGCACACATCAAGTGAGACAGTCATTATTTGAGGCACACATCAAATGAGACTGTCATTATTCGAGGCACACATCAAGTGAATAGGCATTATTTGAGGCACACATCAAGTGAGACAGTCATTATTTGTTGCACACATCAAGTGAAGCAGGCGTAACTTGAGGCACATGTCAAGCAAGGTTCCCACCATGATGGAAAAATAAATTCCATAAATGGAAAAATCAAGTCATATGATATTTTTAAGAAAGTCCTGGCATTTCAAGAATTTGGATCTTGGAATATCTGGATTTTTTTTAAATTTAGAGAGGAGATATTTTAACTTGAAAATACTGAAGGTATATGGCTACTGGTAGTTTCTCTTCCTTCTCTAATTAACTGATTATGATTAATACTAATTGAATATCATATTAAATAGATATTTTTCAGTGTTGCAATTGACAAAAATATGGTCACTAAAATACGTTTTTTTTACTAAATTGTACATACAAAAGATATATTTCAAAGGTTTTTTTGCAACTGAAGAAACCTGTACCTGAGGGTCTAGAGAGTAACTCACCAGTTCTCAAACTTAGGGTTCTAATCTACCACCCACTTTGAATATGAGGAAATGGACTCAAAGCATTGTATTCATATCTTTACTAATAGGGATCTCTACAGGAAATTTCAAAATAAATCACGTTCAAATATCCTGACTTCAGAAACTTTTCCTATAACTTATTTTAAAAGCTGCTTAAACAGATAAGTTAACTCTTTAAGGCATTTGATAATTATGTTTGACTAAGTACTATCACTGCAATAAAATTATGTATTACACATGTAAAACATAATATAAGATTATCTTATTGATTTTAAGCACTAAGGTTTTGAAATGGCGGTGAAGGTATGGCTATAAGGGGAGGTTGGAGGCCATATTTTAAAACACTTACTATAAAAATTGCAAATTTTAAACAAAATTAAAGGGACTAAACTCCAGTTGGTAAATTGCAAAATTTATCAAAAATCTCTCTTTTTAAATCACTTTTCTTTTGGCTTGACGGACCTAATACATTTATACAGGAATCTTGACTTATTCAGCTAGAAGAAATATAATCACATAATGTCGGTTTATTGCCTTTTTAACCCCTAAAATATTTTGTGTGACTAACACAGTAAAATATATATTTAACGTTGTTACAATGTAGTAGTGTGTAAATACCGATAAATTAACGGACAGTACAACATGTTTTGGAGTTTTAATATGTTGATATGACCTTTGCCCCCGTGTGGTTCCTGGGAAATAGAATTGGACCTCTGTGTTCTGTACGAGGCAACTAAACGGGAGACTATTTTAACTTTAGTACCCAAGTGTTTTATTTTGGCATAAAACTATCTTGTACCAGTCAGGTACTAAAGTTAAAATAGCTTTGAATTTTTATTTAGCTATGCAAATGATGTTACATACCTATATAAAGTGCTGTGGATCAATGACTGATTTGTCTTACTTTTGTTGTGAATACAAATTAAATTCCTGGTGATATATTATTGCATTATAAATTCAATAAAAAACCAATACTCATTCAATACCCAGCAGATGTCACCAAGATTTTGATGTTGAGTCACTAAATAACAGTAAACCTTCAATTGTAAGACTGGCCGTATAACTCCGTCAAGTTATAGAGTGCAATGGTCTTAAAAGCGAGGTTGTATATTTAGTGCACATTTTTAAGACCAACCGTATAACTTAAAATCAAATGATATGGCTTGTCTTAAAAGTGGGGTTGTTTGTGAAGTTGAAATTGGTAAATGACTTATAATACCTGAGTTTAATTGGTCGTGATAGTTTGGTGCATGATATGCAAATTGAAATTAAAAAATCTATATGAGAAGTAAATTCTCATATTACTTTAGAGAGAGTTGTAAAGAATAGTGGTTAATTTGAGGTTTTCCCTTTGTGGTTCCGAAGAAGTACAATTGGACCTATGTCTTACTCCCTAGCATGTTGTACGAGGCGACTAAATGGGAGACTATTTTAACTTTAGAACCCATGTGTTTTATTTTGGCATAAAACTATCTTGTTCCAGTCAGGTACTAAAGTTAAAATAGCTGTGACTTTTCATTTAGATATGTAGATGATGTCATTTGACATTCTTTGTATATTGTGTTGATGTCACAGACATTTAATACCTATATAAAATGCTGTTTATTAGCTAAATCAAGTACAAATGTCTGAATTGTCTTACCTTTGTTGCTAATATAAAATACATGTTGATTTAGTATAAACTATAACCTATTTACCTATAGCCTAATATAAAGCTGCTTAAACAGATAACACTTGAAGACTTTTAATAATAATGTTCTATAACTAAAATCAAATTATGTATTACACATGTAAAGCATTATATTGGATTATCTTATTTTTAATTGATTTAATATTCAGTCATCAATATGAATTGATGAATTTCTAAAGTTTGAATTTTAATTTAAGCACATAGATTTTAAAATGGTGGTGAAGGATGGCTATAAGGGGAGGTTGGAGGCCATAATTTAAAACTGTTAACTCTTGTCAAGTTTTAGAGTGCAATTGTCTTAAAAGCGAGGTTGTATATAAATTCAGTGCAAATTTTTAGGACCAGTCTTATAACTTAAAATCAGTTATATGGCTAGTCTTAAAAGTTGGGTTGTTTGTGAAGTTAAAATTGTTAAATGACTTATACTCTAAAATCTTTTAATTTCGTTGGGACGAAATTTCATGGTTTTGGTAAAAAAGACCATTTAATTGGGACGTAAATTCGTGGAATTGCATTTCAGAAAAAAATAACAGGGTCAAGTTTTGCGTAATTCATAGGAAACAATGTCTAAGACAAATGTCTCTCTTTAAAGCCAATAACTGAACCCTATGCCTTGGTCATGACTATGCGACTGTCATACATGTGAGAGTCCATCTTTGCTCTTGAAACCCAATAACTGAACACTTTTTTTTCATTTTCCATAGATGATATTCTTTTCCAAGGTCTATTATTCACAATTTTTACCTAGGTTAAATGTTGAATTGAAGGGGTAAAAATGCATTATCATTTATGTAGGAAAAAGGGGTTTTATTTTGCTGTTGTTAGGTTTATACCATGATACAATTGGACTCCAAAAACAACAACAACAACAGAGAAACATCATTTTGGCACTTAGCACTCAAACTAAATGTTCACCTTTTATTAAAATATAATATGCTATTTTGATAATAACATGGCAAATCACCATACATACTTTGCAAAATGCACTTTAGTAACTTAATTATGCTACAAACTCTAGGGAAAACCATTTTACAATTTATACACTAATATACTATGACCTGGACTAAAGATTTTAAACTTCTAAAAAGAACAACTGTAAATTCTGGTTAATTATTTACTATCATTTATATAGGGAACAGGGTTTCATACGCTGTAAAGTCAGTATTATCATGAACCCATTATTCTATACGGATCTAAGTGTCTTCGTGTTGAGCCTTAGTACTAATAACTGGCCATAAGTTAAGTCACAAACACTATTAAACATTCACCACCCAGCAAACAGTACATTTGCACGGGGAAATGAACAGGTTGTCTAGTTGTGAATGTAGCGATAGGTTAATTTTTGTCATGTATATCTTATAATGCGTCCTAAACAACCACAAAATTGTAAGAACATGGCCACATGCTTCATTTTCACTACTTTTATCCAGTTGACTGTTTGACTAGTGACATTGTATTTTGCCAGTAACACTGCCTATCGTAAGTCAGTGTATAAACATTATGCTAGGGTCATGACTATGCAACTGTCATAAGGTTCCATCTTTAGCTCTTGAAGCCTAATAATTGAATGCTATGCCCAGTTTATGACTACACCGTATAAGAGTCCGTATTTTGCTATTAAAACCCAATACTGTAAAATCATGAATTTTCACGGGAAATTTAATTTAACCATGAATCTAATCTGGTTTCATGAATCTAACTTAGTATTGAGTATTATGGTTAATGTATGGATGGTTAATATGTAAGTTTAGTAAATTGGCTTGTTTGTGTTGATTATTAAATGATGTTGCAACAATATAAATGTGTAAATCTTTAATTTATAGATAAATTATCAACATTCTTTTAAAAAGGGAAACAACTCTTTACATGTAGACAACTTGAGTGTATTTATTCATGATTATAATGCAGATTTGTCAAGACATGCCACCATTTCCAGTCGAACCAATAGTTTTTTACCGGACTACTTGAGTGTATCTGACTTTCGTCTGCGTAGGCATTTTGCGATAAGTAACCTACACCGTGTCTATTATGACAATACTGAACAACCACAACATGGTGACCCGTGACGCAATACAGTCGCTACGTGGTGACATTAAAGTACAACCTCTATGTAAGCAACTATAGGCAAAATCAATATTGGTATTAGTTAACAGGGAGTTGTTTGGAATAGTTGTTTATTTGAGGCGTTCCCCGTGTGGTTCCCGGGAAGTAGAATTCAGGACCTCTGTCTTTCTCCCTTGCATGTTACGTAAGAGGCGACTAAATGGGAGACTATTTTAACTTTGGTACTTGATTGTTTTATTTTGGCGTATAACAATTCGGTACTAAGGTTAAAATAGCCATGATGTTTTCAATATGGAAATGATGTCATTTGACATTATTTGTATATTGTGATGACATCTGCGACATTTTTAAGACCATCCTTATAACTCAATCACGTAATAGAGCTGGTCTTAAAAACGAAGCCAAGTGGACCATTGGATTTATTCTTGAACTAAGAAATTAAGCGGGGGCACTGGTATGGATTGAACCAAGGACCTCTCAATCCTAAAGCCTGCGCTCTTCCTATAAGCCTAACTGTTTCGGGGGATCAGTCGTCTAGAAGTTGGGCACAGACTGCGGGATCTAGAAGTCCCGGGTTCTCAAGAATTTAGCAAAACAGTAGTTCTCATTGCATTTATTAAGTTCAATAAGAAACCAACACTCATTCAATAGCCTGTAGATGTCAATAAGTTGTTGATGTTGAGTCACTAAATAACTGTAAACCCTCAATTGTAAGACTGGCCGTATAACTCCGTCAAGTTATAAGAGTGCAATAGTCTTAAAAGCGAGGTTGTTTATTTAGTGAAAATTTTTAAGACCACCCTTATAACTCACTCAAGTAATAGAGCTGGTCTTAAAAACAAGGTTGAATATAACATAGAAATGGGTACAAGACGGTTAATGAATGAGTCGAAAATAAAAGTGTGATGTATAATAGGCAAATTGGAAAGAAGAAATGATAAATATAATATTGATTTTAGTTAAGAGGCAGTTGATTAGTCAGATGGGTGGGATATGAGGTTTTTGGCGTTTGGTTCATTGGACCTCTGCCTTACTCACTTGCATGTTCAAAGGGGCGACTAAATCGGAGGCTTTGGTACAAGGCTGTGTTAGGCCAAAATAATACAGCCTGACACTGAAGCTATATGAGCCGTGATTTTTTTTCGTGAATTTTCTATTTGTTTTTCATATGAGCATAACGGCTTAATGTCGGTTATTTTTCAAAACCTTTTCGCTATCTTATCAAGTGCAGCTGTTCGGTCATTTCCACGGAGAAAGAGTTTGCCATGTAAGTAGCATTTATTGAACACTTTAAAGTCTACGTGCTTGAGGGCCCAAAACTGTCTGCATATTAGCAACCAGTATTACTAACTGCTTATGGTCGTCATCAGCATTAAGGCAAGATGAAGTGTCAACGTCTAGTGAGAGGCCCTGACCCACAATAGACATAATCATCGTTAGTTTGGCTATGCAAAGTCAGCTCTTCACATCAACTTCAAGCAGCTAACCCCTGTAGAGAGTGACCTCATGGGCTGAACACAATAATGGGACAGTGCATTCCAACCTCTATATACTGGCCATATTTTACAACTTCTTCAAAGTGACCATACTTTACAACCTCTATTTAGTGACCACACAGCATAACCTCTATATTGTGACCATACAGTACAATCTGTATATAAGGACTGTGTAATTCAAAGTCTATATAGTGACCGCTTATAGCAACCTCTATATACTGACAATGCAAAACAACCTTTATTTAGTGACCACACAACATAACCTCTATACAGTGACCATACTGTTCAATCTGTAGACAGTGACTGTGCACCTAAACTCTATATGGTGACCGCTTATAACAACCTCCATGTAGTGACTATACAAGACAACCTCTATTTAGTGACCACACAGCGTAATCTCTATATAGTGACCATACAGTTCAATCTGTATATAGGGACTGTGGAGTTTAAACTCTAAATAATGTCCGCTTATAGCAACCTCTGTATAGTGCCCATACAGTACACCCTGTAGAGACTGACCACACAGGCCGAACACAATAAAGGGACAGTGCATTCCAACCTCTATATACTGGCCATATGTTACAACCTCTACAAGGTGACCATACTGTACAACCTCTATTTAGTGACCACACAGCATAACCTCTATATAGTGACCATACAATATAAAGACTGTGCAATTTAAACACTCTATAGCGAGCGCTTATAACAACCTATATATAGTGACCATACAAAACAACCTCTATTTAGTGACCACACAACATTACCTATATATAGTGACCATACAGTACAATATGTAGACAGAGACTGTGCAGCTTAAGCTCTATATAGTGACTGCTTTTAAAACCCTCCTTATAGTGACCATACATAACAACCTCTATTTAGTGACCACACAGCATAACCTCTATAAAGAGATTGTACAGTTCAATCTGAATATAGGGACTGTGGAGTTTAAACGCTATATAATGACTGCTTATGTTCTTTTGTTTTTTAGATCATTATTACAAGATGGGCAAAGTGTTAATGGTGGATCCGACTGGACAGATGTTGGCACTGGTGATGGGAATGATACAATTATGCTTAACTTGACATCCAGGCGCCCATATTTCAAACAGCTGCTGCCTCAATCACTAAGGTTAAACTGGTTTTAAATCAGACCAATGGTTAAAGCACACAGCGCAGGCAAAATTATAATACAATATTACCTCTACATAGTAACAATACAATACAACCTCTGCATAGTGACCAGTCAGTACTAATTTACTACTATAATTGACATTATGTTTTATAGTGCTGGTTCAAAACCACACAATTATTTTTTCTTCAACTTAGTTAATGTGAATTAAGTTAAAATAGCTGAGCAAAAAATGGCATTTTTTCCCACAGTCACGGATCTATGAAAAAACAAAATTCATTAGAATTAGCTTACTGCTTCAAGGATATGAAAAAGTAGTGGGTTGCGTGTCATTTTAGAAAAATAATTAGGTTCCTCAAAGCGGTAAACATACACAGATGGATTACATGTCTTTTAGCCCAAACCTTAATTACTTTCACTTTCATATTTAAGCCAAAATGTCAAACATTGTAAATAAAACAGTTTCATTTCACCAAATACATGTTCACAAAGCATTTAAACCCTAGTTCATGATTATAATGCAGATTTGTCAAGACATGCCACCATTTCCAGTCAAACCAATAGTTTTTTACCGGACTACTTGAGTGTATCTGACTTTAGTCTGCGTAGGCATTTGGCGATAAGTAACCTACACCATGTCTATTATGACAATACTGAACAACCACAACATGGTGACTCGTGACGCAATACAGTCGCTACGTGGTGACAATAAAGTACAACCTCTATGTAAGCAACTATAGGCAAAATCAATATTGGTATTAGTTAAGAGGGAGTTGTTTGGAATAGTTGTTTATTTGAGGTGTTCCCCGTGTGGTTCCCGGGAAGTAGAATTCAGGACCTCTGTCTTTCTCCCTTGCATGTAACGTAAGAGGCGACTAAATGGGAGACTATTTTAACTTTGGTACTTTATTGTTTTATTTTGGCGTATAACAATTCGGTACTAAGGTTAAAATAGCCATGATGTTTTCAATATGGAAATGATGTCATTTGACATTATTTGTATATTGTGATGACATCTGCGACATTTTTAAGACCATCCTTATAACTCAATCACGTAATAGAGCTGGTCTTAAAAACGAAGCCAAGTGGACCATTGGATTTATTCTTGAACTAAGAAATTAAGCGGGGGCACTGGTATGGATTGAACCAAGGACCTCTCAATCCTAAAGCCTGCGCCCTTCCTATAAGCCTAACTGTTTCGGGGGATCAGTCGTCTAGACGTTGGGCACAGACTGCGGGATCTAGAGGTCCCGGGTTCTCAAGAATTTAGCAAAACAGTAGTTCTCATTGCATTTATTAAGTTCAATAAGAAACCAACACTCATTCAATAGCCAGTAGATGTCGATAAGTTGTTGATGTTGAGTCACTCAATAACTGTAAACCCTCAATTGTAAGACTGGCCGTATAACTCCGTCAAGTTATAGAGTGCAATAGTCTTAAAAGCGAGGTTAGTGAAAAATTTTAAGACCACCCTTATAACTCACTCAAGTAATAGAGCTGGTCTTAAAAACAAGGTTGAATATAACATAGAAATGGGTACAAGACGGTTAATGAATGAGTCGAAAATAAAAGTGTGATGTATAATGGGCAAATTGGAAAGAGGAAATGATAAATATAATGTTGATTTTAGTTTAGAGGCAGTTGATTAGTCAGATGGGTGGGATATGAGGTTTTTGGCGTTTGGTTCATTATGGACCTCTGCCTTACTCAATTGCATGTTGTAAGAGGCGACTAAATCGGAGGCTTTGGTACAAGGCTGTGTTAGGCCAAAATAATACAGCCTGACACTGAAGCTATATGAGCCGTGATTTTTTTTTCGTGAATTTTCTATTTGTTTTGTCATATGAGCATAACGGCTTAATTTCGGTTATTTTTCAAAACTTTTTCGCTATCTTATCAAGTGCAGCTATTCGGTCATTTCCACGGACAAAGAGTTTGCCATGTAAGTAGCATTTATTGAACACTTTAAAGTCTACGTGCTTGAGGGCCCAAAACTGTCTGCATATTAGCAACCAGTATTACTAACTGCTTATGGTCGTCATCAGCATTAAGGCAAGGCAAGATGAAGTGTCAACGTCTAGAAAGAGGCCCTGACCCACAATAGACATAATCATCGTTAGTTTGGCTATGCAAAGTCTGCTCTTCACATCAACTTCAAGCAGCTAGCAGGATGTGTGAAACCAGTATTATCAACTTCTCATGGTTGTCATCAGCGTTACAGGCAAGGAAAGATGGAGCTACCACGTCTAGTGAATGAGAGGCCCTGACAACACAATGGTCGCAATCATCGTTAGATCGGAGATGCACGTCAGCACTGCAAATCGACATGTTCCATCTTACCCCTCGTTTCTTCGCTACAGCCGTCTGAGAGATTGTTGGTAGTTACTAATTCATTTAAAGTCAAATGCATTTAATTAATTAAAACCTTTTTGTCTTGTTCTAGATGCAGTCATGAGGACTCAATTTACCTGCAGATTTCTACAGACAGCATCCAGGTCGAGAAAAACTAAAGAGACATTTAGATACTACTCTGAGAATATATCAAGGGTAGGCCAGTTTTATTTCTTATTGCCAACTACATGTACTGTAAATCATTTAATTTCGACTGGACAAAATTTCGTGGTTTTGGTAAAAAATACCATTTCGATGGGACGTTAATTCGTGGACTTTGCATTTCAGGAAATAAACACTAGAATCAAAATCATTGTTCGATGGGATCTGATACCACGAAACCCGCAAAATTTAATCCCCAGGAAAATTCATGACTTTACAGTATTTGGTTGAAAATTCAAATGATGGTTTTTTTTCTGGATATGCAAAGCTTGAATAATGCTGGAAGTCTTTAAAATGACCAAACAACAGTACCTCCATACAACTTTTATATAGTGACTATACTGTACCACCTGTTTAAAGTGACCAAACTGTACAACCTCATTACAGTGACCATGCAGTACAACTTTTATACATAGCGACCATGCAGTACAACTACTCGTTCTTGAAATATGGTGAAATCTTGAATCATGCAGAACGACCTCTGTTTACTGACCATGCAATACAAACACTACAAAATGACTACAGTACAACCTCTATTGCCTATCCATACGTTAAAACCTTGACAAGGTGACCATGCAGTATACATACAGCAACGCTGTAGAAACCATACTGTACAAAATTTGTGTAGTGACGTTATTAAATGTGCAATCTCTTTATAGTGACTGTACAGATTAACGACGATATAGCGACGATACAAAACAACCACTTCATACAGACCATACATTTCAACCTCTATTTAGTGACATCATGGCAAAATCTCTATATGGGGACTGTTGGGTCCAACCTCTATATAGTGACCATACAGTACACCCTGTAGAGACTGACCACACAGGCCGAACAAAATAAAGGGACAGTGCATTCCAACCTCTATATACTCACCATATTTGACAACCTCTAAAAGGTGACCATACTGTACAACCTCTGGTCACAGAAAAACCTCTATATAGTGACCATACAGTACAATCAGTATATAAGGACTGTGCAATTTAAGCTCTATATAGCAATCGCTTAGAGCACACTCTTTATAGTGACCATACAAGACAACCTCTATTTAGTGACCACACAACATAACCTCTATATAGTGATCATACAGTACAATCTTTCGACAGGGATTGTGTAGCTTAAACTCTATATGGTGACCGCTTATAACAACCCCCATATAGTGACCATACAAAACAACGTCTATTTAGAGACCGCACATCATAGCCTCTATATAGTGACCAAGCAGTTCAATCTGTATATAGGGACTGTGCAGTTTAAACTCTAAATAATGACCGCTTATAGCAACCTCTATATAGTGGCCAAACAGTACACCCTGTAGAGAGTGACCACACAGGTCGAACACAATAATAGGACAGTGCATTCCAACCTCTATATACTGGCCATATTTTACAACTTCTACAAAGTGACCATAATGTACAACCTCTATTTAGTGACCACACAGCATAACCTCTATATTGTGACCATACAGTACAATCTGTATAAAAGGACTGTGTAATTTAAAGTCTATATAGTGACCGCTTATAGCAACCTCTATATACTGACAATGCAAAACAACCTTTATTTAGTGACCACACAACATAACCTCTATACAGTGACCATACAGTTCAATCTGTAGACAGTGACTGTGCAGCTTAAACTCTATATGGTGACCGCTTATAGCAACCTCTGTATAGTGCTTATACAGTACACCCTGTAGAGACTGACCACACAGGCCAAACACAATAAAGGGACAGTGCATTCCAACCTCTATATACTGGCCATATGTTACAACCTCTACAAGGTGACCATACTGTACAACCTCTATTTAGTGACCACACAGCATAACCTTTATATAGTGACCATACAATATAACGACTGTGCAATTTAAACACTCTATAGCGAGCGCTTGTAACAACCTCTATATAGTGACCATACAAAACAACCTCTGTTTAGTGACCGCACAACATTACCTATATATAGTGAACATACAGTACAATATGTAGACAGAGACTGTGCAGCTTACGCTCTATATAGTGACCGCTTATAAAACCCTCCTTATGGTGACCATACATAACAACCTCTATTTAGTGACCACACAGCATAACCTCTATATAGTGATTGTACAGTTCAATCTGTATATAGGGACTGTGGAGTTTAAACGCTATATAATGACTGCTTATGTTCTTTTGTTTTTTAGATCATTATTACAAGATGGGCAAAGTGTTAATGGTGGATCCGACTGGACAGATGTTGGCACTGGTGATGGGAATGGTACAATTATGCTTAACTTGACATCCAGGCTCCCATATTTCAAACAGCTGCTGCCACAATCACTATGGTTAAACTGGTTTTAAATCGGACCAATGGTTAAAGCACACAGCGCAGGCAAAATTATAATACAATATTACCTCTACATAGTAACAATACAATACAACCTTTGCATAGTGACCAGTCAGTACTAATTTACTACTATATATTGACATAATGTTGTATAGTGCTGGTTCAAAACCACACAATTATTTTTTCTTCAACTCAATTAATGTAAATTAAGTTAAAATAGCAGAGCAAGAAATGGCATTTTTTCCCACACAGAGCTATGCAAAAACAAAATTCATTAGAATTAGCTTACTGCTTCAAGGATATGAAAAAGTAGTGGGTTGCGTGTCATTTTAGAAAAATAATTAGGTTCCTCAAAGCGGTAAACATACACAGATGGATTACATGTCTTTTAGCCCAAACCTTAATTACTTTCACTTTCATATTTAAGCCAAAATGTCAAACATTGTAAATAAAACAGTTTCATTTCACCAAATACATGTTCACAAAGCATTTAAACCCTAGTTCATGATTATAATGCAGATTTGTCAAGACATGCCACCATTTCCAGTCAAACCAATAGTTTTTTACCGGACTACTTGAGTGTATCTGACTTTAGTCTGCGTAGGCATTTGGCGATAAGTAACCTACACCATGTCTATTATGACAATACTGAACAACCACAACATGGTGACTCGTGACGCAATACAGTCGCTACGTGGTGACAATAAAGTACAACCTCTATGTAAGCAACTATAGGCAAAATCAATATTGGTATTAGTTAAGAGGGAGTTGTTTGGAATAGTTGTTTATTTGAGGTGTTCCCCGTGTGGTTCCCGGGAAGTAGAATTCAGGACCTCTGTCTTTCTCCCTTGCATGTAACGTAAGAGGCGACTAAATGGGAGACTATTTTAACTTTGGTACTTTATTGTTTTATTTTGGCGTATAACAATTCGGTACTAAGGTTAAAATAGCCATGATGTTTTCAATATGGAAATGATGTCATTTGACATTATTTGTATATTGTGATGACATCTGCGACATTTTTAAGACCATCCTTATAACTCAATCACGTAATAGAGCTGGTCTTAAAAACGAAGCCAAGTGGACCATTGGATTTATTCTTGAACTAAGAAATTAAGCGGGGGCACTGGTATGGATTGAACCAAGGACCTCTCAATCCTAAAGCCTGCGCCCTTCCTATAAGCCTAACTGTTTCGGGGGATCAGTCGTCTAGACGTTGGGCACAGACTGCGGGATCTAGAGGTCCCGGGTTCTCAAGAATTTAGCAAAACAGTAGTTCTCATTGCATTTATTAAGTTCAATAAGAAACCAACACTCATTCAATAGCCAGTAGATGTCGATAAGTTGTTGATGTTGAGTCACTCAATAACTGTAAACCCTCAATTGTAAGACTGGCCGTATAACTCCGTCAAGTTATAGAGTGCAATAGTCTTAAAAGCGAGGTTAGTGAAAAATTTTAAGACCACCCTTATAACTCACTCAAGTAATAGAGCTGGTCTTAAAAACAAGGTTGAATATAACATAGAAATGGGTACAAGACGGTTAATGAATGAGTCGAAAATAAAAGTGTGATGTATAATGGGCAAATTGGAAAGAGGAAATGATAAATATAATGTTGATTTTAGTTTAGAGGCAGTTGATTAGTCAGATGGGTGGGATATGAGGTTTTTGGCGTTTGGTTCATTATGGACCTCTGCCTTACTCAATTGCATGTTGTAAGAGGCGACTAAATCGGAGGCTTTGGTACAAGGCTGTGTTAGGCCAAAATAATACAGCCTGACACTGAAGCTATATGAGCCGTGATTTTTTTTTCGTGAATTTTCTATTTGTTTTGTCATATGAGCATAACGGCTTAATTTCGGTTATTTTTCAAAACTTTTTCGCTATCTTATCAAGTGCAGCTATTCGGTCATTTCCACGGACAAAGAGTTTGCCATGTAAGTAGCATTTATTGAACACTTTAAAGTCTACGTGCTTGAGGGCCCAAAACTGTCTGCATATTAGCAACCAGTATTACTAACTGCTTATGGTCGTCATCAGCATTAAGGCAAGGCAAGATGAAGTGTCAACGTCTAGAAAGAGGCCCTGACCCACAATAGACATAATCATCGTTAGTTTGGCTATGCAAAGTCTGCTCTTCACATCAACTTCAAGCAGCTAGCAGGATGTGTGAAACCAGTATTATCAACTTCTCATGGTTGTCATCAGCGTTACAGGCAAGGAAAGATGGAGCTACCACGTCTAGTGAATGAGAGGCCCTGACAACACAATGGTCGCAATCATCGTTAGATCGGAGATGCACGTCAGCACTGCAAATCGACATGTTCCATCTTACCCCTCGTTTCTTCGCTACAGCCGTCTGAGAGATTGTTGGTAGTTACTAATTCATTTAAAGTCAAATGCATTTAATTAATTAAAACCTTTTTGTCTTGTTCTAGATGCAGTCATGAGGACTCAATTTACCTGCAGATTTCTACAGACAGCATCCAGGTCGAGAAAAACTAAAGAGACATTTAGATACTACTCTGAGAATATATCAAGGGTAGGCCAGTTTTATTTCTTATTGCCAACTACATGTACTGTAAATCATTTAATTTCGACTGGACAAAATTTCGTGGTTTTGGTAAAAAATACCATTTCGATGGGACGTTAATTCGTGGACTTTGCATTTCAGGAAATAAACACTAGAATCAAAATCATTGTTCGATGGGATCTGATACCACGAAACCCGCAAAATTTAATCCCCAGGAAAATTCATGACTTTACAGTATTTGGTTGAAAATTCAAATGATGGTTTTTTTTCTGGATATGCAAAGCTTGAATAATGCTGGAAGTCTTTAAAATGACCAAACAACAGTACCTCCATACAACTTTTATATAGTGACTATACTGTACCACCTGTTTAAAGTGACCAAACTGTACAACCTCATTACAGTGACCATGCAGTACAACTTTTATACATAGCGACCATGCAGTACAACTACTAGTTCTTGAAATATGGTGAAATCTTGAATCATGCAGAACGACCTCTGTTTACTGACCATGCAATACAAACACTACAAAATGACTACAGTACAACCTCTATTGCCTATCCATACGTTAAAACCTTGACAAGGTGACCATGCAGTATACATACAGCAACGCTGTAGAAACCATACTGTACAAAATTTGTGTAGTGACGTTATTAAATGTGCAATCTCTTTATAGTGACTGTACAGATTAACGACGATATAGCGACGATACAAAACAACCACTTCATACAGACCATACATTTCAACCTCTATTTAGTGACATCATGGCAAAATCTCTATATGGGGACTGTTGGGTCCAACCTCTATATAGTGACCATACAGTACACCCTGTAGAGACTGACCACACAGGCCGAACAAAATAAAGGGACAGTGCATTCCAACCTCTATATACTCACCATATTTGACAACCTCTAAAAGGTGACCATACTGTACAACCTCTGGTCACAGAAAAACCTCTATATAGTGACCATACAGTACAATCAGTATATAAGGACTGTGCAATTTAAGCTCTATATAGCAATCGCTTAGAGCACACTCTTTATAGTGACCATACAAGACAACCTCTATTTAGTGACCACACAACATAACCTCTATATAGTGATCATACAGTACAATCTTTCGACAGGGATTGTGTAGCTTAAACTCTATATGGTGACCGCTTATAACAACCCCCATATAGTGACCATACAAAACAACGTCTATTTAGAGACCGCACATCATAGCCTCTATATAGTGACCAAGCAGTTCAATCTGTATATAGGGACTGTGCAGTTTAAACTCTAAATAATGACCGCTTATAGCAACCTCTATATAGTGGCCAAACAGTACACCCTGTAGAGAGTGACCACACAGGTCGAACACAATAATAGGACAGTGCATTCCAACCTCTATATACTGGCCATATTTTACAACTTCTACAAAGTGACCATAATGTACAACCTCTATTTAGTGACCACACAGCATAACCTCTATATTGTGACCATACAGTACAATCTGTATAAAAGGACTGTGTAATTTAAAGTCTATATAGTGACCGCTTATAGCAACCTCTATATACTGACAATGCAAAACAACCTTTATTTAGTGACCACACAACATAACCTCTATACAGTGACCATACAGTTCAATCTGTAGACAGTGACTGTGCAGCTTAAACTCTATATGGTGACCGCTTATAGCAACCTCTGTATAGTGCTTATACAGTACACCCTGTAGAGACTGACCACACAGGCCAAACACAATAAAGGGACAGTGCATTCCAACCTCTATATACTGGCCATATGTTACAACCTCTACAAGGTGACCATACTGTACAACCTCTATTTAGTGACCACACAGCATAACCTTTATATAGTGACCATACAATATAACGACTGTGCAATTTAAACACTCTATAGCGAGCGCTTGTAACAACCTCTATATAGTGACCATACAAAACAACCTCTGTTTAGTGACCGCACAACATTACCTATATATAGTGAACATACAGTACAATATGTAGACAGAGACTGTGCAGCTTACGCTCTATATAGTGACCGCTTATAAAACCCTCCTTATAGTGACCATACATAACAACCTCTATTTAGTGACCACACAGCATAACCTCTATATAGTGATTGTACAGTTCAATCTGTATATAGGGACTGTGGAGTTTAAACGCTATATAATGACTGCTTATGTTCTTTTGTTTTTTAGATCATTATTACAAGATGGGCAAAGTGTTAATGGTGGATCCGACTGGACAGATGTTGGCACTGGTGATGGGAATGGTACAATTATGCTTAACTTGACATCCAGGCTCCCATATTTCAAACAGCTGCTGCCACAATCACTATGGTTAAACTGGTTTTAAATCGGACCAATGGTTAAAGCACACAGCGCAGGCAAAATTATAATACAATATTACCTCTACATAGTAACAATACAATACAACCTTTGCATAGTGACCAGTCAGTACTAATTTACTACTATATATTGACATAATGTTGTATAGTGCTGGTTCAAAACCACACAATTATTTTTTCTTCAACTCAATTAATGTAAATTAAGTTAAAATAGCAGAGCAAGAAATGGCATTTTTTCCCACACAGAGCTATGCAAAAACAAAATTCATTAGAATTAGCTTACTGCTTCAAGGATATGAAAAAGTAGTGGGTTGCGTGTCATTTTAGAAAAATAATTAGGTTCCTCAAAGCGGTAAACATACACAGATGGATTACATGTCTTTTAGCCCTAACCTTAATTACTTTCACTTTCATATTTAAGCCAAAATGTCAAACATTGTAAATAAAACAGTTTCATTTCACCAAATACATGTTCACAAAGCATTTAAACCCTAGTTCATGATTATAATGCAGATTTGTCAAGACATGCCACCATTTCCAGTCAAACCAATAGTTTTTTACCGGACTACTTGAGTGTATCTGACTTTAGTCTGCGTAGGCATTTGGCGATAAGTAACCTACACCATGTCTATTATGACAATACTGAACAACCACAACATGGTGACCCGTGACGCAATACAGTCGCTACGTGGTGACAATAAAGTACAACCTCTATGTAAGCAACTATAGGCAAAATCAATATTGGTATTAGTTAAGAGGGAGTTGTTTGGAATAGTTGTTTATTTGAGGTGTTCCCCGTGTGGTTCCCGGGAAGTAGAATTCAGGACCTCTGTCTTTCTCCCTTGCATGTAACGTAAGAGGCGACTAAATGGGAGACTATTTTAACTTTGGTACTTTATTGTTTTATTTTGGCGTATAACAATTCGGTACTAAGGTTAAAATAGCCATGATGTTTTCAATATGGAAATGATGTCATTTGACATTATTTGTATATTGTGATGACATCTGCGACATTTTTAAGACCATCCTTATAACTCAATCACGTAATAGAGCTGGTCTTAAAAACGAAGCCAAGTGGACCATTGGATTTATTCTTGAACTAAGAAATTAAGCGGGGGCACTGGTATGGATTGAACCAAGGACCTCTCAATCCTAAAGCCTGCGCCCTTCCTATAAGCCTAACTGTTTCGGGGGATCAGTCGTCTAGAAGTTGGGCACAGACTGCGGGATCTAGAGGTCCCGGGTTCTCAAGAATTTAGCAAAACAGTAGTTCTCATTGCATTTATTAAGTTCAATAAGAAACCAACACTCATTCAATAGCCAGTAGATGTCGATAAGTTGTTGATGTTGAGTCACTCAATAACTGTAAACCCTCAATTGTAAGACTGGCCGTATAACTCCGTCAAGTTATAGAGTGCAATAGTCTTAAAAGCGAGGTTGTTTATTTAGTGAAAAATTTTAAGACCACCCTTATAACTCACTCAAGTAATAGAGCTGGTCTTAAAAACAAGGTTGAATATAACATAGAAATGGGTACAAGACGGTTAATGAATGAGTCGAAAATAAAAGTGTGATGTATAATGGGCAAATTGGAAAGAGGAAATGATAAATATAATGTTGATTTTAGTTTAGAGGCAGTTGATTAGTCAGATGGGTGGGATATGAGGTTTTTGGCGTTTGGTTCATTATGGACCTCTGCCTTACTCAATTGCATGTTGTAAGAGGCGACTAAATCAGAGGCTTTGGTACAAGGCTGTGTTAGGCCAAAATAATACAGCCTGACACTGAAGCTATATGAGCCGTGATTTTTTTTTCGTGAATTTTCTATTTGTTTTGTCATATGAGCATAACGGCTTAATTTCGGTTATTTTTCAAAACTTTTTCGCTATCTTATCAAGTGCAGCTATTCGGTCATTTCCACGGACAAAGAGTTTGCCATGTAAGTAGCATTTATTGAACACTTTAAAGTCTACGTGCTTGAGGGCCCAAAACTGTCTGCATATTAGCAACCAGTATTACTAACTGCTTATGGTCGTCATCAGCATTAAGGCAAGGCAAGATGAAGTGTCAACGTCTAGAAAGAGGCCCTGACCCACAATAGACATAATCATCGTTAGTTGGGCTATGCAAAGTCTGCTCTTCACATCAACTTCAAGCAGCTAGCAGGATGTGTGAAACCAGTATTATCAACTTCTCATGGTCGTCATCAGCGTTACAGGCAAGGAAAGATGGAGCTACCACGTCTAGTGAATGAGAGGCCCTGACAACACAATGGTCGCAATCATCGTTAGATCGGAGATGCACATCAGCACTGCAAATCGACATGTTCCATCTTACCCCTCATTTCTTCGCTACAGCCGTCTGAGAGATTGTTGGTAGTTATTAATTCATTTAAAGTCAAATGCATTTAATTAATTAAAACCTTTTTGTCTTGTTCTAGATGCAGTCATGAGGACTCAATTTACCTGCAGATTTCTACAGACAGCATCCAGGTCGAGAAAAACTAAAGAGACATTTAGATACTACTCTGAGAATATATCAAGGGTAGGCCAGTTTTATTCCTTATTACCAACTACATGTACTGTAAATCATTTAATTTCGACTGGACAAAATTTCGTGGTTTTGGTAAAAAATACCATTTCGATGGGACGTTAATTCGTGGACTTTGCATTTCAGGAAATAAACACTAGAATCAAAATCATTGTTCGATGGGATCTGATACCACGAAACCCGCAAAATTTAATCCCCAGGAAAATTCATGACTTTACAGTATTTGGTTGAAAATTCAAATGATGGTTTTTTTTCTGGATATGCAAAGCTTGAATAATGCTGGAAGTCTTTAAAATGACCAAACAACAGTACCTCCATACAACTTTTATATAGTGACTATACTGTACCACCTGTTTAAAGTGACCAAACTGTACAACCTCATTACAGTGACCATGCAGTACAACTTTTATACATAGCGACCATGCAGTACAACTACTAGTTCTTGAAATATGGTGAAATCTTGAATCATGCAGAACGACCTCTGTTTACTGACCATGCAATACAAACACTACAAAATGACTACAGTACAACCTCTATTGCCTATCCATACGTTAAAACCTTGACAAGGTGACCATGCAGTATACATACAGCAACGCTGTAGAAACCATACTGTACAAAATTTGTGTAGTGACGTTATTAAATGTGCAATCTCTTTATAGTGACTGTACAGATTAGCGACGATATAGCGACGATACAAAACAACCACTTCATACAGACCATACATTTCAACCTCTATTTAGTGACATCATGGCAAAATCTCTATATGGGGACTGTTGGGTCCAACCTCTATATAGTGACCATACAGTACACCCTGTAGAGACTGACCACACAGGCCGAACAAAATAAAGGGACAGTGCATTCCAACCTCTATATACTCTCCATATTTGACAACCTCTAAAAGGTGACCATACTGTACAACCTCTGGTCACAGAAAAACCTCTATATAGTGACCATACAGTACAATCAGTATATAAGGACTGTGCAATTTAAGCTCTATATAGCAATCGCTTAGAGCACACTCTTTATAGTGACCATACAAGACAACCTCTATTTAGTGACCACACAACATAACCTCTATATAGTGATCATACAGTACAATCTTTCGACATGGATTGTGTAGCTTAAACTCTATATGGTGACCGCTTATAACAACCCCCATATAGTGACCATACAAAAAAACGTCTATTTAGAGACCGCACATCATAGCCTCTATATAGTGACCAAGCAGTTCAATCTGTATATAGGGACTGTGCAGTTTAAACTCTAAATAATGACCGCTTATAGCAACCTCTATATAGTGGCCAAACAGTACACCCTGTAGAGAGTGACCACACAGGTCGAACACAATAATGGGACAGTGCATTCCAACCTCTATATACTGGCCATATTTTACAACTTCTACAAAGTGACCATAATGTACAACCTCTATTTAGTGACCACACAGCATAACCTCTATATTGTGACCATACAGTACAATCTGTATATAAGGGCTGTGTAATTTAAAGTCTATATAGTGACCGCTTATAGCAACCTCTATATACTGACAATGCAAAACAACCTTTATTTAGTGACCACTCAACATAACCTCTATACAGTGACCATACAGTTCAATCTGTAGACAGTGACTGTGCAGCTTAAACTCTATATGGTGACCGCTTATAGCAACCTCTGTATAGTGCTTATACAGTACACCCTGTAGAGACTGACCACACAGGCCAAACACAATAAAGGGACAGTGCATTCCAACCTCTATATACTGGCCATATGTTACAACCTCTACAAGGTGACCATACTGTACAACCTCTATTTAGTGACCACACAGCATAACCTCTATATAGTGACCATACAATATAACGACTGTGCAATTTAAACACTCTATAGCGAGCGCTTGTAACAACCTCTATATAGTGACCATACAAAACAACCTCTGTTTAGTGACCGCACAACATTACCTATATATAGTGAACATACAGTACAATATGTAGACAGAGACTGTGCAGCTTACGCTCTATATAGTGACCGCTTATAAAACCCTCCTTATAGTGACCATACATAACAACCTCTATTTAGTGACCACACAGCATAACCTCTATATAGTGATTGTACAGTTCAATCTGTATATAGGGACTGTGGAGTTTAAACGCTATATAATGACTGCTTATGTTCTTTTGTTTTTTAGATCATAATTACAAGATTGGCAAAGTGTTAATGGTGTATCCGACTGGACAGATGTTGGCACTGGTGATGAGAATGATACAATTATGCTTAACTTGACATCCAGGCTCCCATATTTCAAACAGCTGCTGCCACAATCACTATGGTTAAACTGGTTTTAAATCGGACCAATGGTTAAAGCACACAGCGCAGGCAAAATTATAATACAATATTACCTCTACATAGTAACAATACAATACAACCTCTGCATAGTGACCAGTCAGTACTAATTTACTACTATATATTGACATAATGTTTTATAGTGCTGGTTCAAAACCACACAATTATTTTTTCTTCAACTCAATTAATGTAATTAAGTTAAAATAGCAGAGCAAGAAATGGCATTTTTTCCCACACAGAGCTATGAAAAAACAAAATTCATTAGAATTAGCTTACAGCTTCAAGGATATGAAAAAGTAGTGGGTTGCGTATCATTTTAGAAAAATAATTAGGTTCCTCATAGCGGTAAACATACACAGATGGATTACATGTCTTTTAGCCCAAACCTTAATTACTTTCACTTTCATATTTAAGCCAAAATGTCAAACATTGTAAATAAAACAGTTTCATTTCACCAAATACATGTTCACAAAGCATTTAAACCCTAGTTCATGATTATAATGCAGATTTGTCAAGACATGCCACCATTTCCAGTCAAACCAATAGTTTTTTACCGGACTACTTGAGTGTATCTGACTTTCGTCTGCGTAGGCATTTGGCGATAAGTAACCTACACCATGTCTATTATGACAATACTGAACAACCACAACATGGTGACCTGTGACGCAATACAGTCGCTACGTGGTGACAATAAAGTACAACCTCTATGTAAGCAACTATAGGCAAAATCAATATTGGTATTAGTTAAGAGGGAGTTGTTTGGAATAGTTGTTTATTTGAGGTGTTCCCCGTGTGGTTCCCGGGAAGTAGAATTCAGGACCTCTGTCTTTCTCCCTTGCATGTAACGTAAGAGGCGACTAAATGGGAGACTATTTTAACTTTGGTACTTTATTGTTTTATTTTGGCGTATAACAATTCGGTACTAAGGTTAAAATAGCCATGATGTTTTCAATATGGAAATGATGTCATTTGACATTATTTGTATATTGTGATGACATCTGCGACATTTTTAAGACCATCCTTATAACTCAATCACGTAATAGAGCTGGTCTTAAAAACGAAGCCAAGTGGACCATTGGATTTATTCTTGAACTAAGAAATTAAGCGGGGGCACTGGTATGGATTGAACCAAGGACCTCTCAATCCTAAAGCCTGCGCCCTTCCTATAAGCCTAACTGTTTCGGGGAATCAGTCGTCTAGAAGTTGGGCACAAACTGCAGGATCTAGAGGTCCCGGGTTCTCAAGAATTTAGCAAAACAGTAGTTCTCATTGCATTTATTAAGTTCAATAAGAAACCAACACTCATTCAATAGCCAGTAGATGTCGATAAGTTGTTGATGTTGAGTCACTCAATAACTGTAAACCCTCAATTGTAAGACTGGCCGTATAACTCCGTCAAGTTATAGAGTGCAATAGTCTTAAAAGCGAGGTTGTTTATTTAGTGAAAAATTTTAAGACCACCCTTATAACTCACTCAAGTAATAGAGCTGGTCTTAAAAACAAGGTTGAATATAACATAGAAATGGGTACAAGACGGTTAATGAATGAGTCGAAAATAAAAGTGTGATGTATAATAGGCAAATTGGATAGAGGAAATGATAAATATAATATTGATTTTAGTTTAGAGGCAGTTGATTAGTCAGATGGGTGGGATATGAGGTTTTTGGCGTTTGGTTCATTATGGACCTCTGCCTTACTCAATGCATGTTGTAAGAGGCGACTAAATCGGAGGCTTTGGTACAAGGCTGTGTTAGGCCAAAGTAATACAGCCTGACACTGAAGCTATATGAGCCGTGATTTTTCTTTCGTGAATTTTCTATTTGTTTTGTCATATGAGCATAACGGCTTTATTTCGGTTATTTTTCAAAACTTTTTCGCTATCTAAGGAAAGATGGAGCTACCACGTCTAGTGAATGAGAGGCCCTGACAACACAATGGTTGCAATCATCGTTAGATCGGAGATGCACGTCAGCACTGCAAATCGACATGTTCCATCTTACCCCTCGTTTCTTCGCTACAGCCGTCTGAGAGATTGTTGGTAGTTACTAATTCATTTAAAGTCAAAATAAATGCATTTAATTAATTAAAACGTTTTTGTCTTGTTCTAGATGCAGTCATGAGGACTCAATTTACCTGCAGATTTCTACAGACAGCATCCAGGTCGAGAAAAACTAAAGAGACATTTAGATACTACTCTGAGAATATATCAAGGGTAGGCCAGTTTTATTTCTTATTACCAACTACATGTACTGTAAATCATTTAATTTCGACTGGACAAAATTTCGTGGTTTTGGTAAAAAATACCATTTCGATGGGACGTTAATTCGTGGACTTTGCATTTCAGGAAATAAACACTAGAATCAAAATCATTGTTCGATGGGATCTGATACCACGAAACCTGCAAAATTTAATCCCCAGGAAAATTCATGACTTTACAGTATTTGGTTGAAAATTCAAATGATAGATTTTTTTCTGGATATGCAAAGCTTGAATAATGCTGGACGTCTTTAAAATGACCAAACAACAGTACCTCCATACAACTTTCATATAGTGACTATACTGTACCACCTGTTTATAGCGACCAAACTGTACAACCTCATTACAGTGACCATGCAGTACAACTTTTATATATAGCGACCATGCAGTACAACTACTAGTTCTTGAAATATGGTGAAATCTTGAATCATACAGAACGACCTCTGTTTACTGACCATGCAATACACACACTACAAATTGACTACAGTACAACCTCTATTGCCTATCCATACGTTAAAACCTTGACAAGGTGACCATGCAGTATACATACAGCAACGCTGTAGAAACCATACTGTACAAAATTTGTGTAGTGACATTATTAAATGTGCATAATCTCTTTATAGTGACTGTACAGACTAACGACGATATAGCGACGATACAAAACAACCACTTCATACAGACCATACATTTCAACCTCTATTTAGTGACATCATGGCAAAATCTCTATATGGGGACTGTTCGGTCCAACCTCTATATAGTGACCATACAGTACACCCTGTAGAGACTGACCACACAGGCCGAACAAAATAAAGGGACAGTGCATTCCAACCTCTATATACTCACCATATTTGACAACCTCTAAAAGGTGACCATACTGTACAACCTCTGGTCACGGAAAAACCTCTATATATTGACCATACAGTACAATCAGTATATAAGGACTGTGCAATTTAAGCTCTATATAGCAATCACTTAGAGCATACTCTTTATAGTGACCATACAAGACAACCTCTATTTAGTTACCACACAACATAACCTCTATATAGTGACCATACAGTACAATCTGTAGACAGGGACTGTGCAGCTTAAACTCTATATGGTGACCACTTATAGCAACATCCATATAGTGACCATACAAAATAACCTCGATTTCGTGACCACACAGCATAACCTCTATATAGTGACCAAACAGTTCAGGCTGTATATAGGGACTGTGTAGTTCAAACTCTATATAATGACCACTTATAGCAACCTCTATATAGTGACCGTACAGTTCACCCTGTGGAGAGTGACCACGCTGGTCGAACACAGTAACTTGACAGTAAATTCCATCCGCTATATACTGGCCATATTTTACAACCTCTACAAAGTAACCATACTTTACAACCTCCATTTAGTGACCACACAGCATAACCTCTATATAGTGACCATACAGTACAATCTGTATATAAGTACTGTGCAATTAAAACTCTATATAGCGCCCGTTTATATCAACCTCTCTATAGTGACCATGCAAAACAACCTCTATTTAGTGACCACACAACAACCTTTATATAGTGACCATACAGTACAATCTGTAGACATGGACTGTGCAGCTTAAACTCTATATGGTGACCACTTATAACAACATCCATATAGTGACCATACAAAACAACCTCGATTTAGTGACCACACAGCATAACCTCTATAAATTTTATAGTGACCAAACAGTTCAGGTTGTAAATATGGGGGACTGTGTATTTCAAACTATATAATGACCACTTATAGCAACCTCTATATAGTGACCGTACAGGACACCCTTTTGGAGAGTGACCACGCTGGCCAAACACAATAACTTGACAGTACATTCCAACCTCTATATACTGGCCATATTTTACAACCTCTACAAACTGACCATACTGTACAACCTCCATTTAGTGACCACACAGCATAACCTCTATATAGTGACCAAACAGTACAATCTGTATATACGGACTGTGCAATTTAAAGTCTATATAGCAACTGCTTATAGCAACCTCTATATAGTGACCATGCAAAACAATCTCTATTTAGTGACCACACAACAACATCTATATAGTGACCATACAGTACAATTTGTAGACAGGGACTGTGCAGCTTAAACTGTATATGGTGACCACTTATAACAACCTCTAAATAATGACCATGCAACACAACCTCTATTTAGTGACCACACAACATAACCTCTATGTAGTGACCGTACAGTACAATCTGTAGACAGGGACTGTGCAGCTTAAACTCTATATGGTGACCGCTTATATACAACTCCAAATAGTGACCATACAAAACAACCTCTATTTAGTGACCACACAGCATAACCTCTATATAGTGACCATACAGTTCAATCTGTATATAGGGACTGTGCAGTTTAAACTCTATATATAATGACCGCTTATATTATTTTGTTTTCTAGATCATAATTACAAGATGAGCAAAGTGTTAGTGGTGGATCCGACTGGACAGATATTGGCACTGGTGGTGGGAATGATACAATTAAGCTTAACTTAACATCCAGGCTCCCATATTTCAAACAGCTGCTGCCTGGATCACTAAGGTTCAACTGGTTTTAAATCAGACCAATGGTTAAAGCACACACATCGATGTATGAGTAAAATGTAATGCAATCGAACGTGGGTATCCGACGATGCATTTCCAGTCAAACCAAAAGTTATTTTACTGGACTGCTTGAGTGTATCTGATTTTTGTCTGAGCAGGCATTTGACTTTCGTCTGAGTAGGCATTTGGTTCACCGTTTATCCTGCTCCATAGTCAGGCTGAGGCACTTACCTTTGTGAAAAATTGGAAAGTGTTCAGGTTGTTGAAAAAAATCCTCATTTAGACTGCAGAAAAAAATTGCCTCAGTGCCGTTCTGTTTTTGTTTCTTGATTCAGCCCTGATATCTTGTCACAGACTCATGTGTGTCTGTATTGCTGTAAGTTTCAAATATCTAACAGTATGTATGAAACCAGTACCATAACCCCTGTCAGAGACCTATATCTGTGTGATTCATCCCTTGTCAAGAGTCACATCCAATATGTCACATCCAGTGTTTCACCTCAGTCTCAGACACACTCCTTTTCCTCAATCTTTTTTTAATGGGACTTAATTGTTCTTTAATTAGTTTGTTTTTTAGTTCTCAAAAAGTGTGAATTTAAAGTGTATATGTATAAACACAATTGTTCAAAATCTGGCAACAATGAGTTGGATGCTATCCAATGACACCCCTGCTCCATGAAGCAGGTAATACTCCATGTATAAGATGTTTGTCAAGGGAAGAAGCATTTATCATAAGCGCGTCTCTGTTATATTAAAAGGTTTTGAGAAATAATTTTTTTTTATTCTATTAAGTTATTTTTATCACATGGTTGATGTTACAAATGTGTAATAAAGCCATTACCAGTTTGACCATGTATTACTAATTAGATTACAATACATGGTTTGACACTTGAAGTAAATTGCTGGAATTGGTTATATATACTACCTTAGTTAATGAAAGTGGTTGATGTTTCCGTCTGACAAACTATCATGATACAACCAACGCAACATTTGTGACTTTCAACATTGGAGCTATTAAACTGGTTGAATATATACATACAGGTATGTAGCAATTCATAAAATGGTAAGCAGAGTGTCACATTTTATTATAGATTTTTTTTAAAAATTCAGCATGAATTCGATCCTGTAATTTCCTATATTTAAAAAGCACAATCTTGAAATTTTCATGCGCTTTTCGACCTTGACAACTAACAATACATGGAGGGGGACCAGAAAGCATGACATTGTTAGCTCATCTGAGTTTTATGCTTTGATATATGCGTTACCTCATTCACTATCAAAGTCATGAAAGCTATTGCTTTGATACCTGCGCAAAGACCCATAACTCTGACTTGCATTATTGCCCCTTTTTGGACTTAAATAAAATGCCCTGGTTAAGTTTAAATGTGTTTAGGTCCACTTTCCTCCTTAACTATCAGAGTTATATTGCTTTGAATCTAGCAACACATTCCTGACCAATTGGAACATATTCTAAGTAACCAAAACAGCTGTAACTTCTTTATTACTGAATTGAAACATGGAGTATAAAGAACATGTTTATAATCACCAACTGGTTTACCTGATTAGGGTAAGTCTCATTAATTTGACCCTAAATGTACTCCTTCTCGTTTATAGTATCTGTGGGTATTGTCTGAACTACATTCCTGTACCCCCCACACACACACACGCACATATTGCAGTACTGTCTGGTCAAGAACCATTCAGACACACAGCGAATAAATAAAATCACTGTATGACTTATCAGATTACTTATATCTGAAATTCAATGTGTATCATTTATTGCTATTTAAAGCACATGAAAAATCTGATCACTGTATGACTTATTGCCATATTATACAATCCAATTTGTATACTCCTTATCATAGACATTAATAATATGGATTAGTCTCTGTACCACGTGACCCAGTTGAAATCAGTAGAAATCGACTTTGAATCTCACAGATTCACATTTCTCGCAATGTTTGGCGAGATCACAGAGTTTTAGTGGCGAGATTCATCGATCTGCCATCTTTGTTATATGTATTGTCTTGCAAGAAATTTGCAGAAATAAATCTGCAAATCAAATGAACATTTCAAAATCAATGGAGAAAATGTTGATATGTCGATAAAGAATAAACGTACCTTGATTAGTGTGTATGTATATTTCATCGATTTTATTGGATATATGTCCAAAAATGGAGTTTGAATACACAACGGTTTCGCGGGAATATCGAAGCGAGAACACAATTCAGTTCAAACTTTGACAAATTCCTATCATCAGATTGAAAAATATTAAAATCTTAATTGGTGTTTCACTTGAAACATCTTTCGTAAAATATTATAAAATTAGTCCTGATGATTATTTTAAAAGATATTTCGTTGACTAAATTGTAACGACGTAGCCTCTGCCATTTTCCCCTCGTTTCTTGTTCCACACGAAACTGTAACTCTGAATTAAATTTCATTGTATTTTGCGTGAAACACGCATTGTGCATCTTTCTAATATTTTTTTAATTTTGAAAATCAATTAATTATTAAAGTCCCATTAACGCTCAAAATCAGTCATATTTTGTGCCAAAAATGAGTTACTTATCGAGAATTTATTAAGTTTATATAAATATTGATTACTGTGCAACAATAAGTTGACTTACACAATATGGAAAATTCTTGCCTTTTATTCAGATGATTTGTTTACTGTTATACACAGCGAGCTTATTTTCGTCAAGTACCGAGTGCGCACGAGCGTGAAGTTATTCACATACATGGGCGAGTACTAAATCCCGGTGTCCGCCGGTATCTTTTTGAAACTATAGAAACGGTCGGTATCGCTGGTTAAACATACTATATATTGCCTTGTATAGAGTAGATTTCATTATAACTAAGCTTTGGTGGGTTGGTTTGTATAACTTATTCACAAACATTGTGATAGTTTTCTATTTAACTATGTGCTACTTGTATATTACACTTGAATTAAATATCTGTTTAAGCCAACGCTTCTTTGCGGCAGTTTTTAAACATGATTGACAGAAAATAAAATATTTATAAAATATTTATACTTATATTTTAACATAAAATGTCGAAGACCTGCCGTCCACTAGGACCGGAAGGGTTCTTGTAGCAGAAATTCGCCAGATCGCGATGGTTCGGCATGTCCTCGTTATGTAATGGAACCCTTCCGCATCATTCCGCATTCAATCCACATCTTTGGTACGCCTTCTGTGACGCTATGTAATCATGTAGCCATCCCGAATGGTTTCCAAAGGAAGCCGAATCGATGCCAAAAGCTCACCGAAAACACCGAAGAGATGAGTTCTACACACAGAAGCTATGCCGATCATGTTAACGTCACAAGCCCAAAAGCGAAAAGTTACCAAAGGCACCAGTTGATCGTGGAAATGATGCCGGGTCATCAGCGTATATCCAGAATGGCAGTGGAAGCGATGCCATCAGTTTACCAAGAGGTTCAGATAGTAGTTCAGCATCGTCTATTAACTTAACCGAATTTCTAATTGGCCATCCTAAAAAACATTATATCATCTGATATATTATATCAATAAATCTTAGGCTGTGTTATTTGTTCATTCCACGCACTAATTTATCGATCTCCGGAAAGAAATGGCGTATTCATGTACAAAATCATCCATGCGTAACGGTTGGTGTGAAATTGCTATTTTGCACGTTGGTCTCGTGCACAGCTTAGAATAGTATCGTACTTGGTATATGTATTTGTTCCCTGTTGATTGACTTTTCTTAAAAAAATTACAATTTGTGAGAATGAGCCATGTGGAACGCGCTCATGACGTCAGATGCATGCATACGTTGAACAAATTTCTGATTGGCCGCGTGTCTTTATAAATTTGTTTTTAACAAATTGCTTTTAGAAGAATACAAATAATCGAAACCTCGATACTGTCCAATTTTATTGACAGAAAATAAGTTTCTCGCAGTAATTCGAGCTATAAAACCCCATGTTATTACAAATATCGCATACATGTCTGGATTTTGGTGCTTGTACTTGTCATTCTGACAGCTTCAGCGCTCTCATGTTACTTATTCTCGCAAGTATCAATGCTTTTAAATGAACTTGAAGGGTTCCCGAAACGAGCATGTTGTAATCAGCAATCCTTCCGCATAGTACCGGGGTCTAGTTGACGGAAGGTCTAAAACATTATTACATCGGCACTTTAATTATATCTCAATATGTTATATAATAATCTAATAAAAACAATTTACCCTTTAATTCACCAGTGAAATATTACACTCGATTACCCTATACAATATAGTGCAATAGGATACCGGCGATTACCAGTACCGGAGGATACCGGTTTTGACTTTTATTTATATGCATACACTCGCATAAATTTGTCATCAATATATGTGTCCTCGATCTATTACGAAAATGTACGTACTGTCTTCGGAACGACCCGTCGATTTCAGATTGTAAACAAAGGAGTATTTTGTATGGTGGACAAAATACTCCTTTGTTTACAAGGTGACAATTTGTGGAGATTATTATTCTAAGGATAAAAGTCAACTTACATCAAATATATGCTGATTATATGCCATTTAGGGAGATCTATAACCTGTCAATGTTTCACGATCTTATTTGTTTGTAAAATATTGCTATTTCTGAGACTTTATGGGACTTTAATGATAAGGCAAGTTTTTCGAGGCTGCCATAAAAAGTTAAGATCATCGCCAGATTATCGACTTACAGTGTACCGCATAACAAAAATACGATGATTAACGGAAAAGGCCGATTCGCAGATAAAAATCTATTTATAGAGTTGCCTATCCGTTCTAATTTATATCTGTGACCTTATTGTAATTATCAGAAATCCGTTTGTTTATACACTGTGAAGCAGGCAGTAGGAGTGGCAGCGGGCGGACATCTTATGTGGCTATTTCATATAGAATGACGGAAATTAAAGTAGTTGTGTGACAAACTTATTTGCATAAAACAGAAATAGGTGATGCTACCATGTGCATAAACATTGCCAGAATCCCTTAATTTTCATATACCATGTCACCTTCCAAAAAACAGTCGGGTACATTACAACTGCATAAATCAATAAATATCCCAAGTGCAATTAGATTGTAGTTCATTGGTGTATAACACTTCAAAATTGGTCAAATGTTTGGAGAGATACTGTAAAATTATTTAATATCAATGAGATGAAATTTCGTGGTTTTAATACAAAAGATCATTCCGATGGGACATTATTTTGTGGTAATAAATACAAGGGTCAAAATTATTTATTTCTTTATTGAAGGTGATCCACGAATTCCACAAAATTTCCTTGTTCAGGTCCTGGTTCAGATCCCAGTTCAGGTCCCGTTCAGGTCCCGTACCTCCTGGTTGAGGAAAGCTGGTATACAGAGACGATCCAGGACATGTTTGCAACAAAAATCATTGCATTTTCACATTCCCGATGTTACCCAGTGTACGGTGTTATGGCGAACAGCAGTAGGGCCCAAAAAGGCCCTGTTTGGTCCCGGTTGATGCCGGTAGTGTTCTAGCGACTGCGGGTGGTGGTCTGGTGATTGTTGGTGTTGCCCCCTTATACCATGCTTGTATCCTGGGGATACACTTGTTTTGTCCCGGTAGTCACTGGACATGACCTATAAACTAGGGGAAAAATGCAAAAAGCTGCCAATCACCTCCGATAACGTCATGTCAATATATAAGAAGCTAGCTAAGAAATGCAGGTCAGAAGAGTGTGAGAAGTCAGAAACTCACATGAACTTTATCCCTAAATTAAGCTGGTTCTTGATATCCCTCCCGGTGACTCCCATTTGTATTAAATATTTTAAAACCAAAATAAGTAACCGATTTATGCTGAAGTACACATTTAATTGTACCATATGATGTTTCTCCTTGATCCATTACGCGGTTCAGTACCAGGTTAACATAGAATATCTGCTTAATGCTATTACATGTAATACTTATTGCATTAAATATATAATATTTGTATGATTCAAAAACAAATGCAACTTCCACTACAGAGTTTATACGTTGTTTAAATATACTATTTGACTTTTGAACGAATGACTGAATGGAGGAACAGACTGAGTGGAAGTGCCATAAAAGGGTCAGAGACATTAAATACTGTAAAATCATTAATTTTCGTGGGGGGGGGTTAAATTTCGTGGATTTCGTGGTTCACCTCAACCACAAACTTTAATCCCAACAAACATTAATTTTGACCCTTGTTTAATTACCTGAAATGCAAAATCCACGAATTTAAGTCCCACCTAAATTGACTTTTTTACCAAAACCACGAAATTTCGTCCCAACAAAATTAAATGATTTTACAGTAACAGGCATGTTTTGAATAGACAGTCAGGTTCCTTAATTTGTCCGGTATGAAGCACTGATATACAGTCTGTTCAAAGTGGCCCCTTAGCTACTGTCATATCTTATTCTAGAAAAACTGGTCATTAAATCATCATACATGAATATCTTTTTTTTAAAAAGGCGCACAACCTGAAAAAATTAAGCTGCTTTTGAAGGTGATTTGGACTACAGTGGAACTCCAATGCCTCGAACAGCACTTGCCTCGAACACCCCAAATGCCTCGAACACTTTCTCAGAACCCGGCAGAATCCCTTCTTTATTCACATAGCAAAACCATAGATGACTTGAACAATACCTGGGTCGAACACTCAAACTTGTTTGCCGGTCCCTTGCTATGATTTACCAGTAGATGACTCGAACAATGCAAATTTTCGAATCTTTCATTGATTGTTGAAATCCATTGTTTGTCCAGGGTGTTATATGCAGGAGAGCAAGGAAAGGAGCAAAAAGAAAGTTAGATCACAAACTATTGAAACAAAATTAAACGCATATATTGCAATAAAATAATAACTCTGTTATATGTTTCTGTTTTCACTATCACTTTATTTATTGATTGACATAGGAATTGCTAGTTTATAATTAAACATGCTAATGTACAAGGCGATTAATAGAACAGGGAATATTGTTTACAAGTGTGAATATTTGAAGAGCTAGCTGACGATTTCAAGTCAATTTTGTCAATCAATATGATGTTTTATTATGGTTATGAATACTATTTCACAATTTGACACAAATGCATTAAATATGCATGAAAAATGAAATACGAACACACACTCAAAACACCACAAAGACACACGATTGACAGGTACACCTGCATATATACTCGTACCCTCGATGCCTCAAACCTCAAACTATACCCTGTCCAAAGGCAGTTTGAGGTATCGAAGTTGGACAGTACTTAATACCTGGTAAATGAGAACGTTAATAAACATAAGTTCATCAGTCATTAGCACTTAACTTATTGAATCAACATTACAGCTTCCTGCCTTTAACAAGATACTTTACTAGCCCACATCAATGGCTTAGAATGAGAAGGTTGTAACTACTACTTACGACCTTATAAGACTCATACATATTTGAAATCTCCAGTACCAGGCGCTTATAATGAATTTCGGAACTTGTCATGTTGACCAAAATGAAGCTATAAAAGCTTGTTTTACCATAAGTAAACAGCAAATTGCAGACAGTTTTTTCCAGTTTTTAACGACCTTCTAATTCTAAGCCAGCGACATGGTCAGGTAAGGGGGAAATACTTCAAATAAATATTCAGAAATGTCTTGTTCTTGTATGACGGGTTGAACCCACATCAAAGCGTTACCACTGACCTATCGATCACTGCTTGCTTAAAGATGTTTGACTTTACATGATGGTAAAATACAAGAAAAAATTGTTTTTGAAATGTTTGTAAATGGATCTCTTGCAAACCTAAGACTGAGCTATTCCACTCACGTCGGCGTTGGCGTCTGCTTCAGTATTAAGGTTTTGCATGCAAATTTTGTATATCTCCACAACCACTGAAGATATTCTCTTCACACTTCAAAGAAAACAAGATGCCAAAATGTCACAAAATACGCCCGTCTTGGTTGTGCTAGTGACAAAAAATATTGATTATGAAATAAAAGCCCATATTATGTCAAAACATTTTTGAAACTTATCTTGGCCTAGATATTACACCCATGAGCATCGTCAGCAAGTTTGAAGACGATCGGATGAAAACTGTTTGAGCTAGAGTACAGACAAGGCCAATTTCACATTTTTTTGGTAAAAGAAGGACCATAACCCAAGAAGGCCTGCACCGATTTGGCCTATAATCGAACTTGGCCTAGATATTACACCAATTAGCATTGTCAGCAAGTTTGAAGATGATCGGATGAAAACTGTTTGAGCTAGAGTACAGACAAGGCCAATTTCACATTTTTATTGAACTTGACCTAGATATTACACCCATAAGCATTGTCAGCAAGTTTGAAGACGATCATATGAAAACTGAATGAGCTAGAGTACAGACAAGGCCAATTTCACATTTTTTTGGTAAAAGAAGGACCATAACCCAAGAAGGCCTGCACCGATTAGGCCTATAATCGAACTTGGCCTAGATATTACACCCATAAGCATTGTCAGGAAGTTTGAAGACGATCGGATGAAAACTGTTTGAGCTAGAGTACAGACAAGGCCAATTTCATATTTTTTGGTAAAAGAAGGACCATAACCCAAGAAGGCCTGCACCGATTTGGCCTATAATCGAACTTGGCCTAGATATTACACCCATAAGCATTGTCAGCAAGTTTGAAGACGATCGGACAAAAACTGTTTGAGTTAGAGTACAGACAAATATTGGACGCCGCCGCACGCACGCACGCCTGCACGCCCGCCCGCCAAGGGTGTTCACATAATACGTCCCGTTTTTCAACGGGCGTATAAAAATTAATGTCAAGGTTTTGCATGTGAGCTAGTATCTCTGTAATCAATAAAGGGAATGGTTTGGAACTTCACACACTTGTTCACTGTGCATATCTAAGCTTATAGGGACTGGCCCCATAACTGTGATTTGTGTTTTTGCAGAATTATGCCCCTTTTTGGACTTAGATAAATGCTCAAGGCCCATAATTCTAGCATGGACTTTGGCCCAGTTTGTATGACCTTGACATAGGTTTCACTTTCAATAACTCGATTGGTGAGTGCGGTGTCCCTCCGACAACTCTTATAATATTATTCTCATAATGTGTAAAGAATGAATTTCTTAAGGGATGAAAGGAATGTCGTTTGAAAGTGTGGACAGACGTACAGGCGGACGAACGGATGGTGAGTGATCACAATAACTCACCTTGAGCACTTTGTGCTCAGGTGAGCTAAAAAGACAATTTTGATGGGGTGCTAATTCGTAGATTTTGATTATTTTAGGTAACAAATACAAGGTCAAAATTATTGTTCAATGGGATTTGATTTTTCGTCGTTGAAGGTGAACCATGAAATCCACGAACTTGAATCCCCCATGAAAAATATAATTATTTTACAGTAGGTGGAATAACATTTTAATATCCTGGCCCAAGTTTCACAAATTAAGAGGATTTCTTCTTGACAAACACAAGATAAAATGGAGTGTTTTGAAAAGTTTTGAAAATTATCTTGTTTTTTGTAAATGATGTTTTCTAAACAAAGTTTGTGATAAAGAGATTTTTACACATCAGGGTGTTGGTTTATTAAAGCACTTATGAAAATCTTAAAGATACCAATACTACAAATTTAGAATCTTCATAATCCTTTAAACAATCTCAAAATAAAAAAAGGTTAAGTTACCAATTTCTAGGGCTCTTCTCAGCTGTTATGTCGCTCAAGCACCTACTATTTGACATTTTAACTTCCCCTGATCATTGGGCTACCTATGGAAACCTACACTCGAGTCTCCCTAGGGAGACTATTTCTCTCCTGTGGGTGTGACAGCCTACATTGACCTGCAGCGCCCAGGAATAGACACTGCCCTCACAGGGGGGGTTGAACTCGGGACCTCTCGATCTCATAGCGTGCACCCTACCTCTAGACCACTGTTCCCCCATGAGGATTATATAACAAGCACAATTTTATTAAGGTTTGGTCGATAGTCCTACAACCATACTTATATCCAATCTACTAGAAAGAAAATAAATGTTCCTGTATGTTTAAGATTTTTATAAATGCATTAAAGAAATGGTACCCTGATTGAAATACTTGCTGTTTTATAACCTATGAACAAAATCAATACAAAAATATGGAGTCAAAAATAAATGTAAAAACAAAATAATATGCTCAAAAATATAGGAGTATAACAAGTAAAAATCTGAATGTATGATAATGAAGGCAAGCACAGATAACAACAAGAACAGTCAACGAAGACAAATGAAATCGAAGTAAGAAACCCTTCCCCCAGTCATGCTTATATCAACTTCAAAAAGAAAGATTTGAATTATATTTGTATAACTTCTTTCCAACTTTTATTGCTAAAAGTGCGCCCAGGATATCAATGTGATATTGACCGGATTGGTCAACTGTTAAAAAATTGGTTACTTAAATAAACACATATGGTCAATTGTACCGGTATACTAAAATAACACTGATAAATCGTACACACTTGATTTTTCTACCTATGTGGTTTATTCCAAATTTTCCCGCCCTTCTCATTACCCTGGGTGCACTATACCTCCTTCACATGTGCAGTTTTCATGAATAACATGCAAAGATTTCTAACTACATAAAACCAATGGCACATAAGAGGAAATCTCAAAGTGACTAACAATCTAAATATGCAACAACAACAAAATGGCAATAACTCAACTTTTTTAAAGTTTTAAGCACAGAGGTCAATCTATAAGTGCAAGGTTGTTGGAAAGCTTTGATCAGTCATCAAACAGTGAAAACATATATGACCAAAAATCTTTTTTTATTATTTATTTTTACAAGAAAAAACCAATCTCACAGCCATAAATATAAAGAAAAGTGTGGAATTGCTTAAAAACAAGGCCCGTGACTAATACAGTAGCACAACTTGTACATTCACATGCATATAAATAAATAACTTTTACAAAAAATATTGGTTTCTGCAGTGCCAATTTAAACAAGAGATGTTTGTAAATCACAAATGCCCCCTGACAGCATAATTGTCGAAAATGGTAAAGGTCACAATGACATTTGACATAAAAATCAATAGGGGTTATCAACTGTTGCTTGCCAACCTCTATGCAAAGTTTGAAGATCCTATGGCAAAGCATTTTAAAGTTATCGTACAGAAACCATTTTGGTGTACCGACAGACAGACTGATGGACATATGCAAAGCAATTATCTCCCTCATCTAAGACAGGGCGCATAATAATCAAATGCTCACTTTCCCATAGATAAACATAGTTCAAAGTGTATTAAATGCATTAATGACAAAAATATGTACAAATAGATCAAACAAATTGCATAGTAAAGAAATAACAGATAAAAATATGCTAACAATCAACAAGAAATGTTTGTAAAACATGTATGCCCCAATGACAGCTCAATAGTCAGAAATGGCTATTGACTTCAAAGTCAATAGAGGTCATCTATAATCATTATAGATGCGGGGGATAACAACAATGGTCCCAGCTCACAACAACATCAGTATTGATCAACAGTTCAACCTGCCAATATTCAAGAATTTGTACAAAAGCTTTGTTCATTTAGATAATCATAATAATATGTTTTGCATAAAAATATAACTTATGTACATTTTCTGGAAAATTTGTTAAGGTCGTTAATCTGTGAAAGTTTGAAGAAATTCCGCCCAATGGTTTGTGAGGAGTTCATCACACAAGATTGACGGACAGCACCAATGCTTAAGCCCCCCCCCACATAGGGGGTGGGGACACAACAATTTAAACAGCAAATATAGCATTACAGTATATGAGTCCAAATCTCAGTAGTAGTTGATTAGCACTGAACTACCAAACAATCTTTCATCAGAATAATAAATATTCTTTATTTTCTATTGCCGGTCAGAAAGATTTTTTCTTCCAGAACAAATACAAAATGTAAAGTGCACTTCATATAAATGCACCAATTGTCATGGCAACATGGATTATGACTTAGGTTCATTTAGATTTTTAACAGAATTATACAATGAACTAGAAGAGTTCTGACAAAAAATGTATGTCTCCAACAAAGGGCCATACATCACACGAAAATTATCAGACATAATAATCGTGCCAATATGCTAACTGGACTTGGCACTAAGTGTTTAGATGTTTCATTGAAATCCAATTTATGGCTCCGACAGGAGAACCGGTGTAAACTAACTTTGTGACATCCATCCAGACACACTTCCAGCACGGAATAATTCTGATAATTAATTTGGCACGCCCACCATATGTTGAAGACATAGCAACAAACTAGCTCCCAAATTGATCACTATGTTAAACCTAACTATAAACCATTATCCTTAGCAGCACAGAACACATTCACTGTGGTGTTAGGTAACGCCTTTTCCAGATGTTTTTGCTTGAGCTGTTTAACACTTATATATTCGATGGGTGTGTCTTTGGTTCCCTCACTAGATAGGGACTGGAATGGAATCCATTGATCATTGTCTCGACTATCATTATCACTGAGTATTATTGTAGAACTATTATCTTCCTGAAACACCCAGTCTAACGTTCTCAGGTGAGTCATCTTCTTCACAGCATTCAGTGTGTTAGCGTTATTTTCAGCTACCTGGAATGGTACATTTATTTGTCTATATATCAGTCTTCATAAGGTTACAATATTACTAATGAAAACAAAAAGGGGTTTTGATACAGAAAGATGTGTCCCACAAAGGACAATATTTATAGTACTTAACTAAAATTTGTGAGAATGTGGACCACCTTACTGGGAATATATTTCAGCAGAAAGCTGACTGGCTAATAAAGGCTATGCTTGGCATAAATTGAGTATTCATGTCAGCATTCCTTGAAATCAGACCAGTGGTTCATTAAACATTGTTTTAACTCCTCAGATTAAACAGTATTTCAGGCATTTGGAGACTACCCAGTCACCTCCCGATATAAAGTCGCCAAGCAGTAACCTAGAACTAAATATGCTGAGGATTAAGCAAGGGAGATACATACCAGTCCATTTCATACAACTTTGATATGTTTCAGCCTATGTTCATACCCTAGACAGCTTGCCTATATGGGTTCTCCAGGTTGCAAGGGTACACCCATGACATCTAATTGTTGAAGCTGATGCCCTACCACCAGACTATTAAGGCACATTAAAAATAGTTGTCTGTAAAACACATATGCTCCGGGCCTAATACCAGCCCAATAGTCGAAAATGGTAAATGTCAAAGTGACCTTTGACCTACTGACCTCAAAATTAATAGGGGTCATCTACTGTAAAGTTTGCGACCCTAGGGCAAGTAGTTCTTGAATTATTAAATGGATACAATGTGGTCTATCGACAGAGAAACATGAGCAAAGCAACATACCCCCTCATCAAAGATGAGGGTGGGGCATAATAAGTAAATGTATCATTCATAACATACCTCATCAGTACTATCAGGGTATACACACAGATGATGTAGATGTTTCAGATCAATGATATGATCAGCAAATGTACTTGCTAGTGCATATTTCCATAACTCTAATGTTTCTAACCTGCAATATACAATGATACACAAATCTATGCCAATTCTCACATGTTCATATTGGTTTTGAAGTGGGTACGATATAAAACGTAGCTAGGAGAGTTTGTGACACATAAACATATGTCTCCTGCAAGGGGCTATATAACTCTGACAAGTTTATCGGATATCTGACCTCAAATTCTTGTCAATATGCACAACTAGGCTTGGTAAGTTGATAACAAGTATTCATACAAAATTTCATTGTAATCCAAACAGTGTTTACGGAAACAAGTGTGGAGGAACTCAATATGACACTCCCACTAATACATAATTATTGTTTCGGCATAAACATTACCAGATAAATAGCTTGCCTAGCATGATAACGAAAATGTATAACTGTGTACTATAACAATATTGAGCGAGCCTAAATATATTTGAAGCTTTTTGCGAAACCAATTTCTCATTTGCTTATTTGTGGCAATGAAATATGTTAAAACTACCTACTATAACAATCACTTACTTTGTAAGACTAGACAAGGCCATGCCAGTGATGGGAGTATCCCCTCCACATTCCAAACGGAGACGTCGGAGAGATTGCATCTCTTTTAGATAGTTGTATGTCTGAAATCATACCAGAAAGTTTATCTTAGATATACCACTGGCAAATAATTACTTATAAACAAAGACTTATGACAAAACATAGCAACAATGGATACATTTTCAGTTCCCTACAGAGGCACTATCAGAGTTGATATGATGACCATGGAAAAGAACTTATACCAAATGGTCCACTGTGATTGATATGATGTCCATGGAAAAGAACTTTAACAAGCAACAATTAAATATATTTATTATATATTTATTTATACAAATATATTATTTTACAGTAATAATTACTGAAAAATAATTTAATTTCAATCAGATAAAATTTCGCTGTTTTTGTGAAAAAGACCATTTCGTGCGCACATAATTGCAAGGATACATTATCCACTAAGTCAGATGCTACAGAATCATCATATTCATGTGGGATTGAATTTCGTGGTTGAGATAATCCATGAAGTAGTCCATGGAATCAAATACCCCACAAACATGAATGATTTTACCGTATCCAATTCTAAACATAAAAATCACTTACCTCATCTGTCCAGTGTTCACAGTCACCCAAGGCTAACTCTTCAACATTGATTAATGATGATATGAACTTAAAATCAGAGCCTTTTATATTTTTCAAACTTGTCAAGTGCTGAAAGAGTAAAGAAATAAACACGTACAGAGTGTTAAAAAAGTAAATACTCAAAATTTTAATTCTTACAAAATTTTATCTGTTTATCTACATAGCGCTTTCCATGGGAGGTAAAGCATACCTTTTATGTTTAATTGAATGGGAGGTAAATTAATAAAGGCACTTGGTGATGCTTTGCTTAGGCAATGGATGCAAGCTTTCTAGCAGGCTTGAGTGCTTTCACCGTGATTGGAACCCTGGTCATCAGATTAGATGGAATGCACACTAACCTCTGAGCTATGATAGCACACGGCTATACAATGTCGGTGGAACCAATCAATGCTGGATTGATAAATCAAAGTGTGAGGCATTAGCAAACTATGTCACCATGTGCTTTTCATACTTACCAACACCCTGAGTTTTGACAGTTTTCCGAGATCTGAAAGGCCACATCCAAAGTTGAACGATGGTAACATTAATCCACCGGGTCCTTTTAGTTTTAACTCCCTCAATTCATTCATCGTACTGAAATTCCCTACATCAAACTTAGAAGGTATTTGCCTGAAAAAGATCACATAAAGGTTATATTAAACTCTCTCTCTCTTACTAAACAGAGTCAAAAGATACAAAAAACAATACTGTGTCCAAAATAACGTCAAGGTGAATGTCAAAATAAGGTCAGGTGATAAAGGTGGAGATTGTTCCAATACAACATTCATGCAAGTATGAAAGTTTTGTAGCAAGCCATATTGATGTCAGAAGAAATTGTGAGTTTGGGTTCACCTCCTGGACGTACGAATGTACAAACAGACAGGTCAATCATTTCATTTCTGTGTGATAATGAAAGTTTCAAACTGATGAAAAACATGAAAGGCTTACCACATAGAGTCATCAATAAAGTCAGTGATCATTTCTGCACACAGAGATTCCAGTTGAGTAAGTTTTCCAGCTATTGTCTGTAACACTGTAGCAGGTATATGACAGAATGAGATCTTCTTTATAGAGGAGAGAACGTGTACCGAGGACACCAGCTGATGCCAGGTTCTGTTAGGATCCTCAAAATGTGACACGCCCACTAGACTCTGGAATAAAATAATCAAAATGCATGTCTCCAACAAAGGGCCATAATTCTGGCAATATCCATTTTACCTAAAATTTCTAAAGTATGATCAATTTATGAATGTGAAGTTTCATTAAACTCAAACCCACTATTAAAGATAAACTTTATAACAGACAGGCATAAAGGAAGATGTAAAACACAAAATTAATGTCTCCCCAAATACGCTTCTTTCAAAAATGTGTGAATTATAACTGTTTAACACAAGTGGACAGTCTTGATAAACATACAGTAAATATCATACTTACCACAGATTCAACATTCTTCTTACAGATATACTTCAGGGCCATTTCCCAGTCTTTTATTCTAGTATTCTTAAATCTGACATTAGTCCACTAAAAAACAAAGCACTATTTTATTAATCCATACACATACTACAGAAGGGTTAAAATAGTATGACTTAATCATCAATACCTTCTTCAACAAATTAGTTTGTATTTATTTAGTAAGTGCATTTCAGAAATTTGGAAATTCTGCAAATGCTTAAATCCTCATATATGCCTTATACAATACTGAACATTGAATGACTTACCAGCTCAGGTAACTGTATGATTCTCCTCCATGTTTTGCACACAAGTCCCACACTACAAAACAAAATCACAAGATCCATTTTCTATAGAATATTTCAGTAAAAATCCTAAGTTATCAACCAAGTACATTGCATTGAACATAGCTTTAAATCTTACACAAGGAAAAAAGTTTGACATATAATGTGTAAGCATACATAGTGACAGATACTAAAACATTTCACAATTCGAATATTTGTAAAAGTAAGTAACAGTTACAGTTCTTTGACACAGCATTCCTAAGACATTTTGGCCAAATGCCAGGGAATGTGATAGGGCACACTGGCACCCAGCCATTCATTTTACTGAGCCTTGTAAAAAGAAATACATGTCTAAAATTGACCAAACACATATATCATTTATTTATAAGTAAATTTTCTAAAATGTAACTTACGTTAATAATTCTTGCAAGGTGAGATATTTAAATATATGTCCCATAATATCATACATGCCGTAAAGTCTCTGCATCAAACAGCATTTATTGTAGAACTTATTCTTCCGAATGTCTAATTTCTCAGCACTTTTATTATCAACGTTCTCAGATTTCTCCGTCTTGTTGGAATCCTTTTGATTATTTGGACTGTCACCAGTTTTATCAGATTGCTCCGTCACAGACACACTATCAATGTTTTCATCCGCCGTAGGAAATGTATTAGGCGGAAGAAACACTTTTAATCCATCGTCGGAATGGAAGAATCCAGAAGGTGGAACTGTTATTTGTTTATTGTTAATCTTCAATGCTAAAGATTTGTTCAAGGTTAGCTTTTTCACGACTGGTGGGGGTAATGTTAACATTTGACCATTTAGAGGTGTAACTGATTTAGCATTTACAACTAACGGTCCTGAGTGAGATTGGTCGTCTTGAGACGACACAACTACCGGAACGGTTGAAGGCTTAGGGCATATTTTTTTATGTTCATTTGTTGGAGTCCGTTGTGACTTATTCGTTGTTACTGACGTCGATGTAGGACTACACGTATTTGTCATCCGTACCAGTCCAGGACTAGGATTCAGTGGTAGCGGTACTTGAAGTCCGCCCATCGCCACTGGTGGACCAACAGGAACAAGTCGGAACCCTGAACTTTGTCCGTACTGCATTGGCCGCGTAACGTTTCCAAAATTCATTCTAGGTTGACCAACATTTTGGGGAAGAGTGTTGTATTGCGGTGGACTAAAAATATTCCCAAACAAAGGCAAGTTATTCACACCACTATTCAATGACTTAGACATACCTGCTATGGGTTTCTTTGCCTTAGTAATATTCTCAACACTGTTTTTCTCGAAACTTAAATTTGATTTACCTTTTTCTGAATTTGAATTTCTTCTAGTTGACAAAACATTTTTCAAACTATACAAAGCCTCTGAGCTTGCTTTAATGTTTTTGTCATGTTTTTGGTCATCATATGAATCGTCTATAGGTTCTTGTTTGATCAGTGGTCTTATTTCTGGAAATTCCGACATTCTAGGTATGGATGACTCAGTGGATTTCGAGGATGATGTACTCGACGACAATGGTGTTGCTATGGATACGGGAAACAACGTTGATGATGAAGGTGAAATGAATGAAGTATTTGTAGTCAGTAACACTGGATAACTCAAGGTAGTTGACATACTCATAGTTGGTGAAGGATTTATTGTACCAGTGCTGAATGGTAATGCTTTGTAGAGAGGTACCCCCGATGCCGGTGGTGTCATAACTCTACTATTGTTCGGCCTAATGACGACGGGGCTTGCACTTTTTGGTCGTACTACATCGAACACATCAACCTGCTGTATCATATCACCATTTGGATATGCTCTAACTATAGTTGTGGTAGGTGAAGCTGCGGATGATTTATCCAGATGTAAATGTTTAAGTAGATTAGGATTGGAAGCTTGTAGTACGGTAGATACTGGACTGCTGCTACCTTGTGTGCTTGACGAGATCATATCTTTACATCTCTGCAATATAAACATACACATTTTCCATATCAAACATGTCTGGGTTTTTGAAGCGGTATCATGCACGTCTGATGTGCTATATGTCAAAAATATACTAATGTCAATGACGTCAACATTAACATTTTTATGAATGAACCTTGCTTATATGCCGAGGTTCGTGACGTCAATGTTTAAACATTCTTCACAATGAGTGTATTTTCATGTGCCAAAGTGCTTTTTTCACTTGAGGATTATGTAATGAAAGGAATATCACTGCAGTTGTGTTTATATATCAGCCTGTATTACCTCTTGTTGCTTACGTTATACCGAATCATGCTTGACTGTCTCGCAGGATACGTTATTACACAAGCAACTCAAGGTAATATGCCCGGAATGGCCAATGTATCAACATACTGTAGCGATATTCCGTATATATAGTTGGAAAAACTTGGAAAAAATTGTTTCACAATTAAATTAAATGAATTAGCATATAAACTATCCTAATAAGCATACTATGTATATGTACATTGCAAGAAGATCAAAATCAAATGAAAACATTTTTTGAACTTACCAAACAAACAAAATCTCCATTTTGTCCAAAGAAGTTGACACATTCTTGGTGAAAAAGGCACATACATACATTACAATGTAACATTGGAGGCATACCCTGCAAGCCAGGACAATTCAAGGAACACAGGTTCTCCACTCCAGTCAGTGATACTGATCTAAAAGGAACAAAGAAATGTTTGTATAGCTAGTTTTCGATAGAAAAAAATCGTGTTTTTTAAAGATTTCTGAAAATCTATTTATCAGATTTTGGTAAAAAATTACACACTACTACAATAACTTCCTACCTACTCCCATTTTGAATTGCATAATTTTTAGTTACCAATTTAAAGACATTTATTCTTTATTGCATATTGAAATTACATGCGTATTTACAGTTTAACGCAGGGAGGTAATCTGGCATTCCATTGATGATTTACTATCAATTATTTAACCGTTACAATCCGTGATCGGCGAGATTAAGATTGCTGTTATAAAGAAAAGACTAAGGAGGCCCTTGTGATTCGGGCTATTTAGGTGTATCACCTATAAACAATGTACAGCAATAAAATGTACTTCGTCATATTCACAGACGGGCCTCGCATGTTTTAAATCAAGTAGGTTGCAAATACGCAAATATACCGTTAGGAGTATCACATGACCGTAAAATTGGCTGTTGCAAGTATCAAGTCTCCTAACTTGATATTTCATACAAAACTACAAATATGTTTCATAGAACTTATGAACAAAAGTTTTTTAACTGAATTCTGATGTTGCTGAAATTTCAGTGTGTATTAGGTAGATATATTTCATTTATTCGTGCAAAATTTCATACATGTAGGTTTAGTAATTATAGAGAAATGTTTAAAAAACACGATTTTTTTCTATCGCAAACTAGCTATAAAGCATGCATACCCCCATGGTAGTCCAATAGTTGGAAATGGTAAAGGTCACAGATAGGTCATGGTGACATAGACATTTGACCTCAAAATCAATAGGGTTCATCTACTTTTGCTGGCCAACCTCCATGTAAGATAGAGCGAAGCATTTTAGAGTAAGTAAACAGTTAAGCATTTAATCAATAGACCAACCGACCAACTGTTCAGAGATGGGCGGGCATAAATATACCAAGGTTATGCAGTGATTTCACTCAAATTTTATAAAATTTTGGACAGTGTCAAGGAACAACCAGAGTGCAGTCAACATTGGAATATTTATTGTTTTCAAAGTCAGAAAAGAAGTCATGAATTTTTTTAAGTACTAGTACTTACTTTTTGAATGTTTTCTGAGTGGTACTCTTACGAGCAGTAGCTTTTGGCGATACCTTTTTCTTCACAAAAATGGCGGTAACAATCTTGTTTGCACTTGTGGACACTGGAATTTCACTTGTCTGTTTGTTTGCTTTAGATAATTCTTCCAGTTTCGGAAGAGCTGTATCAACTTTAATTTCATTTTTTTGTTTTTCTTCTTCGTTCATATTATTCATCATTTGTCCAATATAATCATCTGAATCTCTTTCTATTACAATCTCAGGTTTATCATATTGTCCATCATTGTCATCATGGACCAGTTCATCTTTCACATGTTTAGAACCAGTACGCTTCTTTAACGCAGCCTCCATAGAAGCTCGGCCTCGACTCTGTGAAGCATTACGTACAAGTTCTCCCTTGACTCCGATGGCACGTCGCATGAAGGTGAAATTGTCTGGTGTAAGAGTAGTATCATGTCTAGACACTGAAACAATAAGGTAAACATGTAAAATATGTAGACAAGTGCCTTCTGTGAAATTAGGGATTTCCAACATTTTTTCCAAATCAGGAAAACTGAATAGTGTTCATTTTTTGCAGAAGTTACTTGTCGAAATCAATAATTACTTGTCTCAGACAACTGGACTAGTGCTAATTTTGCAAACTGCTAGGTTGGGTAGTTTGTTGATTTTTACTCCCCCGTTCTGCCAATTTAGTCAAATATGGCTGTCATCTTCCCTAACTACTAGTATTAATAACTGGTGGAAATTTCATTCTTGAAGTTTACACGCATACATTTCTTTTATAAAAAATTAAAAGAATTACAGTATTTAACAGTGAATAACCAAATCTAACCTAATCAATAACAAAATTTAATATTAACTTTATTACCAAAGTAAATTAATTACGGTAATAAATATGTTATTATACAAGATTAAAGCTTTGTTAACTAAACTTGCAAGAATTTTGATAAACATGGAAGATCAATCAACTGTATATATTGAGTTTTTTGGGACGGTGAAAAAGACTTTGATATTACAAAAGTTGAAATAATGTAAGTTCTTGAATGATCTAATATTGATATAACCGCATACTTACACCACTCTGTAATCTGTACCATAGATCTCTGTAATGAAAATAAATGACTAGTAACTATGAAGAATAAATAAAACAAGAGGGCCAAAAGGGCCCTAGGTCGCTCACCTGTTGCACATTGGTCTAGGTATCAGTACAACTGACATTCTGACCATATTTTCATGAAGTTTGGATCAAAACACTTTTTAAACAGGGGTCTGTAGAGTGAGCACAAGTTTTTTCTAAGATTTGACCAAGTGACCTAGTTTTTGACCCCACATGACCCAGTTTCGAACTTGACCTAGATCTTATGAAGAACAACATTCTGACCAAGTTTCATGAAGATTGGATCAAAACGGTGACCTCTTGAATGAACACAAGCTTTTTCTAATACTTGACCTAGTGACCTAGTTTTTTACCCAACATGACCCAATTTCGAACTCGGCATAGATTTTTTGGAGAACAACATTCTGACCAAATTTCATGATTATTGGATCAAAATGGCGACCTCTGGAGTGAACACAAGCTTTTTCTAAGATTTGACCTAGTGACCTGATTATTGACCCCGCATGACCCAGTTTCAAAATTGGCCTTGATTTTATAGAGATCAACATTCTGACCAAGTTACATGAAAATTGGATCAAAACGGTGACCTCTGGAGTAAACACAATGTTTTTCCAAGATTTACCTTGTGACCTAGTTTTTGACCCCACATGACCCAGTTTCGAACTTGGTCTAGTTTTTTTGAAGAACAACATTCTGACAAAGTTACATGAAGATTGAATCAAAATAGCGACTTCTGGAGTGAACACAAGCTTTTTCTAAGATTTAACCTAGTGACCTAGTTTTTGACCCCACATGACCCAGTTTCAAACTTGGCCTAGATTTTATGGAGAACAACATTCTGGCAAAGTTTCATGAAGATTGCATCAAAACTGTTGCCTCTAGAGTGAACACAAGCCAATTGTTGACGGACGGACAACGGACGCCCCCCACGATGGCTACCTTAGGTGGTCATTCCATTGTTTAAGATCAAAGGAATGACCACTTAAAGGACAAAAGAATTAAGTGGTCACGGAATGAATTGAATAGATTTCTATTGTGTTAGGCCACACCTCCAACCACCTAAGGTAGCTTTCGTGTGTGCGGACAGACGGACGAAGAGTGATCACAAAAGCTCACCTTGTCACTATGTGGAAGCCATGTCCATGAAAAGCTAAGTCCAAAATTAGGTCAAGGTGAAGGTCAAAATGGAGTCAGGTGATACAGGCATGTGGAGAGTGGTCAAATACAACATCCATGCAAGTTTGAAAGCTTTGTAGCAAGCCATACTCATAATAGAAGAAACGGTCAATTTAGGTTTACCACGGACAGACGAACGAACGGACAGGTGAATCACTATAGGTCTCCTGATCTATCGATAACGAGCATAGCCTAAATATTTGCCAGTCAGATTTCTGCTGAAAAAAGACTGTCATATACTGTAAAGTCATTTAATTTCGATGGGACAAAATTTCGTGGTTTTGGTAAAAAAGACCATTTTGATGGGTTGTTAAATTGTCAATTTTGCTTTTCAGGTTATAAATAAAAGGGTCAAAATTATTGTTTGATGGGATTAAATTTCATGGTAAAAGATAAACCACGAAATTTATTCCCCACGAAAATTAATGATTTTACGGTATATGCAGTTTTCATACACAATTCAACTTGAGATACTTTACAAATTCCAAATTAGGTACATATCTATTCCTCTTTCTACTTGAGCTTTAATAAAGATATTAAAATTAGCAATGACCAGACTGTTCAGCTGGAGTTGTCAAACAACTTTATAGACCCTAACACTTTTAAAACTATTCATGAATTCAATTGGATTACAAAAAATAATTTTTAATAATAATGCATGATACATTTCAATCAATCTTTGCTTTGATTATAGATATACTTACCAGTTTAGAGCCTGTGGGAGGAAAGTAGTATGTATCAGCTTGTGTCTTTGTATTATTGTCAACATAAGTTCCCCTGTACACTAACTCTCTCTTCCAACCTAAAACGTGACATCAATATACCATTACACAATGTAGCATACAAGTCAAAATCACATGGATGAGTGAAGAAAATACATCAAAATGTTATTTACACTGTTATTTGTCACTGAAAATCACTGCAATACGTTAAAATCCATGTATTCAAAATAAGTATTCTAACATGACTGACGATTTTTGTATCTAGACAAAGAACAAAACATACTGTTGTCTATTGGCCAATAGATATGATGGAAATGACGCCACATGAATTTTTATGACGTCATACAGGTAAACAAGTAAGGTAAACAACCTATGCACTCAAAGTTACAGTTTTCCACCTATGTTGCTCATACAAAATTTACCCGCGTACTATAGCATGCAAAATATTCATGTTTTGGTAAACCAACTTGCATGCAACAATAATAGAGCAAGCCTACCTTGATCAAGTGGTGCCGAGTATTTCTCTAATTCTTCTGGTGAGAGAGGTTTAGTCTGTGCTGGTGAAGCCTTCTTACCCTTGAAGAATAGATGTTTCCTACCACCAGGTGATGCTGTAAATAGTGTAACATATAAGTATAGCTTGGCGAATTTGACCTGATCTTGACCTTTATGCATGAATATATTACAAGGTTCTTGCTTTGAATATATCAATTTTTGCAAGCAAATCGTGCAATATCAGTATTCCAATAAATTTCGTGTTTGTGTTACATCTCGAGCGTCTTCATGATTCTCAACGATTATGAAAGCATAAATTTGGGGTGATATAGACAATATATCGACGGTGCCAAACCAAAACCCCGTAACTCAATTTTGGCGCGAAAACTTTTTTGCAGCATCCGCATCTGCTAGATTTCCCGCGCATTTCTGTCTAGTCACAATCTAAATAGCCAATCGCGTTACTTAAATACAGTCAGGTGACAAAATACGGTATTTTTATTGGATTCATAAAGGTTCTTCCAAAATCCAGTATATGACAGTACAAACTCCAATTTAGTACAAGTCATATACAAGTTGATTTTGGTTCCAAATAGGATCAGGTAGGGTGTCATTTCGTTACAAGACGTCGGGAGTAAATATGAATATTTCGTCTCCTGAAAAGTTGTCTTTTTGCAGTTACGGGGTTTTGGTTTGGCACCGTCGATATCGACCGTTAAATTATGCTAATAAAAGGGTCAGGATCGTGTCAAATTCGTATAGATCTAAACATGTATAGTGCGCCCAGGATAAAGTGATGATTATAAATATTGACCAGTTTTAGTCTACTGTTGTAAAATCGGTAAATTGGGTACTAAAATAACAGTGATAAATTGTGCACACTTAAATAATTCATCTCCGTGGCCTATACCACAATTAACCACCTTTCACATTATCCTGGGCGCAGCCGCACTATATCAAACTCAGTGCATAGTATAAATGTGGATCTTAAAAAAGCTATGTATATGGTCTTACAATTATTTTTTCATGACCAAATTAACTTTTTTAGCTATAAGGTACCAAAGCTTCTTTTTAGAGTAACAAATTTATAGCAATTATCACAGAGAAAAAGGTCAAACAGGGTGAATGTAAACCCTACTGATTACTACAGGGTACCACAAATAATGGGGAACAAAAAAGGAAGAGCTCTTTATTCGATTTATATGGAACTTTGAAGGCAGCAGTTTTAGGGCAGATTATTGACAAAATTGATAATAATCAAGAATCTCTTAACTTCTTAAGCGAGCTGCATCATTGTTAGTGTGCCAGGAATTTTTACAGTCTTTGGTACTTTCTTCATAGAAAATTTATGAATTTAACCTTGAAAGGATTTTTTTCTATGACTTCCTCGATGACTTCCTTGAATGTGGAAGCCCTGATGAAGGTTGGTCCTAAAAGCTCACAGTATCACAGGTGCAAAAATAATTACGCAGCTTCAAGTTCAATAGAAACTTAACTGATTTAAAGTCTAAGAAGTAAATTAAATTCAAATCTCCAGTTTAATAGAAAGCTCCTACCTTTGCTTTTTGGAGTAATGGCTGCTTTGTCATTATCTGACATGGTAACCATATTTGGAAGCAATGAATGATTGTCAGATTTATCTTCTACAATATATAATATAAACAACAGGTTACTGTAAAATCATTAATTTTCGTGGGGGATTAAATTTCGTGGATTTCGTGGTTCACTTAAACCACGAACTTTAATCCCAACGAACATTGATTTTGACCCTTGTTTTGTTACCTGAAAATGCAAAATCCACGAATTCAAGTGCCAACAAAATAGTCTTTTTTACCAAAACCACGAAATTTCGTCCCAACGAAATTAAATGATTTTACAGTATATCACTATTAGCAGAACAATTTCAACCTTAACATTTATAAGCGAAAATTAAAACTTTAAGTTTAATCAAGTTGACAAAAAGAGGAGGAACTATTTTGATAATTACATGTATGAACCAAAACTGATCAAGCAACTTTACCTGGCTGATTTATTCAATCAAATGTTATGAATTGTCTCATTTAATCCAGGTATTTTATCAGTATAATTTCATTAATCTCAAAACATGGTTTTACCTTTCATGTCAAAGTCTCCATCAGAAATTCCAGTTCCAACATTCTTAGGTACATCTTGACTGTCTTCTTCAATAGTTCCTTCGCTATCAAAGTTAGAATTGCCATTAATTGTACTTATTCTAGGTGATCGCCTAGTTGATATTCCAGCAATTTTTCTAAATTTAGAAGGACTTATTATCTTAAAATCACCATCTCCGGCATCAGCTTTTCTTTTTACAGGTCTGCCAGGTTTTCTAGTAAGTGACATAATAATTCCATTACCAGCATCTGACTTGATTTGACTTTCCATTTCTACAGCTTCGTCTGCATCGTCAGTGTCATAATCATTCTCATCATTTACTGCTGTATCCATCACTTCTGAACTTTCCTCAGGACTTTCACTTCTTTTGTCAGATCCTTTAATTACGTCCATGTTTTCATTAGAATTTTGCTTAACTTCACTATCACCATCTAAACTATTTGTATTACTGGCTTCAACACTTTCTAAACCAGACTCAGTGCAGCTAGAATCAGTAACAATATCATCGGGATTGTTCACTTCACAACCAGTCTCTTTCGCATCACTAACTTCACCAGCTTCTTCATCCTCTGTTATTCCATCTCCTTTCACATCTTTCATCTCTTCTTCGCTTGATTTATCAACCTCTTTAGAGACTACATCATCTGATGCTGACTCTGTACCATTCACATCCCGACTGTTTGCATTCATATCATTCATACACAATGGATCATGATCTGCACTATCCTTTAAATCAGTCAATTTAATCACTTCAACATTACTCTGACGAGCTGCTGTCACATCATCAACATTTTTAATGCCTAGGTTAGCAGCATATGCATGATCTGTGACGCTCTCACTTTCCATTTTGTCTAAACAATTGGATTATAGCAACAAACTAACTGTGAAGATTGTTGAACGTAACAAAGCTCATCTTGTAAACCTGAAAATAAAAAAATAGTTCCAGTGAATATTTGGGCAGTTTTTTTCTACTATACCATAGTTTCTATCGAGGCCTCAATAAATTGTTGGCTTAGAATGAGAAGGTCGTAAATACAAAATCAATATTTTGCGAAAACAAGAAAAAACTGTCTGAAAATTATTCTTTACTTATATATATGATAAAACAAGCTGTTTCAACTTCCAGTTTTATCAACATCAAAAGTTTGGATTTTCATGAAAATAGGATCATAAGCAGTGCATTGTAATGATGATTTTAAATATGTATCAGTCTTATACATGTAAGGTCGTAAGTAGTACTTGTTGAATAAATATGTCACACTAAAACAACTGGCAGTTTGTAATTGTCACGAAATCCAGGAAGCTCACAAGCGCGTGTGAAAAACATGTGAAAGCATTATTGATCGGCATTACTATTGATCTGTGAGTTGAAACGAGCGCCTACACAGGAAGCTTTTTGATATTGAGTTTTAACACCTCAGTCCTAGCACAATTGTACTTAAAAGTGGCAGTTATTTCCAATATTAATTTTATTAACAAACAGTTAACACATGGACATTTCAGGAAAACTCAGGTTTTCGTGTACACTCTTTACTCCGAGTAATTTCCCACTAAATGAACAGGCTGAATTTTTTTTTTAAAACCAATTTTCAGTTCTTTAGAGGTCCCATACTATATAATTTAGGATCCGTCTTGACATTGCCTTTTGAAATCAAGATTTCTAAAAACAAGTCTAAAACACAGGTTTAATATCATTAAAGCGGGTCTTCAGCAAGCACAATCCTAAAATGTTTTTCCGGTCATCACTTTCAAGCCAGTAGAGGTGAATATTCATGCCAATTATTATACAAGAGGGCCCAAAGGGCCCTAGGTCGCTCACCTGTCGCACAATGGTCTAGGTATCAATACAACTTACATTCTGACCATAATTCATGAAGATTGGATCAAAACGGTAACCTCTGGAGTGTACACAAGGTTTTTTCTAAGATTTGACTTAGTGACCTAGTTTTTGATGCCACATGACCCAGTTTCAAACTTGGCCTAGAGTTCATGGAGAACAACATTCTGACAAAGTTTCACGAAGATTGGATCAAAACGGCAAACTCTGGAGTGTACACAAGGTTTTTCTAAGATTTGACCTAGTTTCTAACCCCACATGACCAAGTATTGAACTTGGCCTAGATTTCATGGAGAACAACATTCTGACCAAGTTTCATGAAGATTGGATCAAACGGCAACCTCTGGAGTGTACACAAGGTTTTTCTACGATTTGACCTAGTGACCTAGTTTTAGTTTCTGACCCCATATGACCCAGTTTCGAAATTGGCTTAGATTCCATGGAGAACAACATTCTGACCAAGTTTCATGAAGATTAAATCAAAACTGTTGTCTCTAGAATGTACACAAGCAATTGTTGACGGACGGGCGACAGACGAAGAGTGATCACAAAAGCTCACCTTGTCACTATGTGACAGGTGAGCTTACAGGTGAGCTAATATTTAATATAAGCAAGATTGGTCAAGCATGACAAAGTTATGGTCCAGACAAAATCTTACAGACATACATACAAAGTCTTACATACACCAGAAGTGGCAAATAATTCTCGCTTACCGCAAGACAAAAATGAAGAATGCAAATCCCTGATCATTCCAAGATTTTTCTGACAGACAGATGATTTCCCCTTATTGTTTACAGAGTTTCAACTCGGCTATCATTTTGTGTCTATGATAATTATACGCTCTAAGGAGTTAGGAGAGTTAAGTTGTGATAAATTACAATATTTTAACGCTATTTACAGTCAATTTTCTTTATCTTGATTTTTCGGGACCAGGTAAATACTTTGACATTACAAAAATCGGAGATACGTATGAGAGCCATTTGATTCTGGATGTTTTTATCAAGTCCCTGATTTCCTAGTCTTTTTAATAAATTTCTGCAAACACTTCTTATATCAAGTTTTTACTCCACATTTCGCTTCCTGACATGGTTTGTTTCTAGCTTAGTTTGGTTATTGCAACAGACAGAATATATTCAATAAACTATAGTTTGAAAGTTCAAAAGAAATTTGTTTCGCGCTGGTCAATGTCTTCATAGGGATTAAAAAAGAGTTTTGTAGTGTCAAGGATTTTTGGTCGCATCTCGAAGCGGAATGACACATGTTTGTACAAATTGATGAACACACTTAATTGATTAACAATTGAAGGTGTGAAAATTACAGGTAAATCAAATATTTTTAACAGTCGAGGCGTTAAAAACATTTGGTGCAGATCAGATACACTGAGTTGAACAATAGAATTTATAAGTAACGTTACAAATTAGTTAATGGGAATTCTTGAAAAATTTGAGATAGCGAAAAACTTGGGAGAAAGATGACTGATTTCATTCATATATAGCTTCTATTCCTATAAGTTTGTGCACACCTACAAGTTTGTGCACTTTAGTAAAACGTTGATTACTCTGTTAAAACTATCATTTTCGTGTCCAAATTCATTTTAAATCATTGAGAACACATTCAGCCAGTCGAATAGTGCAAACAAATATTTTAAAAACAGTGTTTGTTACGCTCGTGGAGCGTTTTGTCGGAGCACCGATTTTACTGTTTACATATTCACAGCTTCCAGTTGCGAAAACCTGAGACCTGTGTTTTTCTTATTTATTTTCAATAGATGCAATATATTTACGATCGGAAAAGCTGCTGACCTAAAGACAATTTTTAATAGATCAACATTTATTTTATGCGACTTTTTATTGGTGAAATATTGCACAAACTCAAATCGATTTTATGCCGATGAGCCCATTTGAAATTTAAGATGCACAAACTTACAGGTCTAGTGGCAACTATAAAAACAATGAAGGGACAAAATTGGGACTACAAAAAAACCCCTCAACATCACGTAAAGTTTTTATCCAAGCGAGATTGTGATATAAGATTTGACTGTAGAATGAAGTGCGATGTGCACTAATTGAACTCAGTTACGTGTACAGCATGGAAATAAATATACCTAATAAACCTCCGTGGCTTGCGGCTATTTTTTTTACATTCATAGACTAAACATTCACAAGAACATCATTCTACGGACAGACGTTACTAGGTGGCAGCACTAAACTATACAACATTCAACGTTAAAATAAACTAAATGAAATCTTCAATAACTGAAACGATAGATAATTCAACTGCAGACGAAATTGAGTTAAAAATCGTTAATTCTTCAAATCAATCAATAGAATGCGTAAACGTTAGCCAAACGATATCGTGGTCGCACATAAATAATTTGCGCTTCATAACACAGACGAAATGGACTCCAAACAACGTAAAACGGTTTGCATTTCATTTTCAAAAACCAATAAATTGATTCGAAACATGGCGCTCGCGAAAGCGTAAGTAAAGTTACGCATGTAACGGTACAGATAGCAAAGATAAGTTTACCGGTAACAATCCAACATGGCTACATCACAAATATGCACACACACTCTGGATTGTGAACACAACACCTAGCTTTACTGACCTACATAAATCTAAAAATAGCACAGAGATTGACATGCAGCATTCTGATTGGCTAAAGCGCCCTCTTGCTGTAAAATGTGTGGATGTGTAAATGTAAACGATTTCAAACAAAGGAGGCCATCTATTCAGTCCATCATGATCATTCTGGATCACATTTTACTTAGTATTATAGTAAACTGCAAAGACGTCGCAGATTCTAAAAATAGCAGCATCCAAAATGAAAGTAGCATCAAGGCTAGTTCAGAGCTCCATACAAAACAAATTTGTTTATCATAAAGGAAAGCTGATCGTGAACATTAATACAACAAAAACGTTAACATATATATAAGCCATTATATATAATCGGAATAAGCACACTTATTACTTACATCAGTTCGTTTGCATCAATTTTACAAAACGATTCGCGTTTTTGTTCGATTTGCAGTAGATTCCCACTTCCTGTGAATAATCTCTAACCCACACTAAATCGCTTTAATCATAAATTAATTTATATATCCTTTCTTCTACGATTGATTCTATCAATCAATAATTTAATTAATTATATTTCATTTGCTAAAACTGTCATTACATATTTCTGAAGTTTATTGAATCGTTATTTTCGGAATATCAGAGAATTTTTAACAAAATGGCCGCGCCCATGGAGCAGAATTTGGATTTGGTAGACTTCTATGAAATTTAGATAGTTACCCCAATTGAGCATGTTTAGATCTAACACTCATTCAATTTTGTATATAAGATAATTTGCTTACAATTAAATAACAGAGAAGGCTGCACCCTACATTTGTCGTGGTTTTGCAGAGTTGTTGCCCCTGGCCTTGGACTTCTTGATTAACTCCCCTTTTTCATTCCGTTGATAACATGGAGCCTGTGGCATAAGCAAGGTGCTATCGAGTGCTTGGTAGTGATACCCTAAGAAATAGCTTGCTTCAAGTGGACGAAGGTTTTTATAGGTTATTGGTGAGCTTTTGCGGCTAGCTAGTTGCATAGCCTGTTGTAGTTCTGGGTTCCATAACTAAACGATCTTTTTATTGACTAACGTCGATCTTTATTGGAATAATCACTGAAATGGAATAATCATCGTCTAAGAAGCTTGGACTAAGCCTGTTGTCTCCTGTTTCCGGGCATCTAAGGACAAAACTGATTTTAAAATGTTTTCAAAAAAGTTTTTGAATAAGTCAAATTGGAGGAAATTATGACTTCATCACCCAAACGAAAAAGAAAATCAACAAATTACTAACAAAATACTAACAAATCACTAACAAAACATAGTTTTATATTTTGTTAGTATGTTTTGTTAGTACAGCATTTAACGAAATACCAATGAAACACTTTCTGAATTTTGGGGGTTTAGTGTTTTGTTCATGTTTCATTAAATGAACAGTGTTTTGTTGATGTTTCATTACACTTAAAAGAATGAAAGTAATGTTTTGTTAGTGTTTCATTACACTTTAACTTGTTCATCCTGTATTTTGTTAATGTTTCATTGGACTTGACTAAATGAAGATAGTGTTTTGTTAGTACAGCATTGAACTTGTCTGGTCCAACTGTTTATAATCAAGATGCAGACTGATGAGGTTCTCAGGTCACTGGGTAATATAATATTATCTCTACAAAGCAGTGATTCCATTGGCTAATGGACTAATGTGCACACACACAAAGGAAATTTGAATTTCTGTTTGTAACGGCTATGGTTTAGTATCAACAGAAAAGTGGCCAGTGTTTTTATTTTGTGGACACAAATATGAAGGAATTATGTGACAGGATATGTGAAAGTTGGACTGAAATCAACATGCAGGTACAATGCTATAATATAATTCTTGTTATCAAGATAAATTTCGATCATTATCAATTTCTACTGGAATATTGATTGTTTCAAATTCCAATAAAAAGATTGTCATCATACAATTAAGCTAGGCTTCAATAAATGCACATTTGAGATGAGCAAAGTGACAAATAAATACATTTAACACTTCTGTTTAATAAAATATTCGCAATCAATTGTACCAATTGCATTTGCTTTGAAACATGGATTAATTAAAAATCATGACAGTTTAGCAATTTTGATTTAATTATTTGAATTGTGGCACCCATTCCATATATATACCAGAATATAATTACACATTTCTATGTGCATGCATATGCATTTCAACTGGTATATCTTAAATGTAACTTTTTCGGTTCTAATTCCCGGCCGGTATATATATATATACTGATGTCAGATGGGGAGGCATACAGTGATTTCCTGTTCGTCGGTCCGTAACAAAATGTATAACAAGTTGATTTACATATCAATATGGACAAAGCTATAACACAGGGGCATAATAAAGCCTCATAACTGAATGCTGTCTTTTGCACCTCATATGTTTTGTTAGTATTTTGTTTACAATGTTTTGTTAGTATTTTGTTAACTCATTTGCATATAATATTTTGTTAGTAATTTGTTAGCAGTGTTTTGTTAGTGTTTTGTTAAACAACGTTAATGAAACACTAACAAAACATACAGTATTTTGTTAGTGTTTTGTTGAACTATCCCTTTTCATATGCAAATCAGTGTTTTGTTAGTATTTTGTTAGTATTTTGTTAGCTCATTTGCATGCGATTTGCTGTACTAATAAAACATCAACAAAACATATATTTTGTTAGTATTTTGTTACAGTGTTTTGTTCCCCCTTTTTTTCCGTATGGGCATTCATGCAAAACATGCAATCAACGAAAACACAAAAATCTAACTTTTATGGTCTATTTTTAGCACCATATCACGTGACCTCCATGGTCTGAATTTACAAGCACTTTCTCGTATTTCCGGTCATTTTTGTATTTTTCATTGACTGATATTCTTACAAACTTCACATGGGGCCCAATTTGTAGTTCTATCCTTCCACCACACGTAGAAATTATGATTAATGGTTGCAAACCAGTCTTAACAAGAGTTTGAGCATGGAGAGGAGGAGTTGTTTCCCGTGTTAAAAAATACACTGTTTTTTTGTTTTTTTTCGAAAATTTTCGTTTTTTGGCCAACTTGGGTGCATTTTTGGTGGAAATCAACTAATATCGGTTAAATCTATCAAATTACTCCAAAACAATAACTCATTATGAGCAACAAGGATACAGTAAACAAAGTACATGTACATAAGTGGGAGAAGATCACATGGAGACACCAAGCATGTATAGAGGCTAGGAGACTGTTGCACAGCGTTCAGAAAGTGTTCGATAGCCATGTCAGGTAGCATGTTATTACTAGTAATGTGCTACCAAAATGGCTTCGTAGCGCCATGGCTATGTTAGTATTTGTGGACCATAATGAAAATTGGTTCACCAATTATGTTATCCACCGAAAATAAAGACGTTATTATTATTATTATTATTATTATTATGTGATGGGTTTCGGAATTTTCATTTCATTCAATCACAAATTTTTATAGTTTCAGATACCATTAGAAAGTTATAAATGACTTCTGTCATGGCAACTCGTATTTTGTGTGTGATGAAAGCTCTTCACAGACCACAGCAGTTCCTATCAAGATGTCTAAATCACAGTCTTGGCTTGAGCACACCACATGATAGCACAGATGGTTTAGGTACAATGCATGTACAATATAACCTCTCCCTAACAGCCCTCTGTAGGGCAACAACCTCTTTACAACAACACATTCAACATTTCCCCAAGCTGATAGTTACAGAGTGACAACCTCTATACAATGGCCATTTTATCTGCAGTTCTTAAGGGTATATTGTAAAATGTTCTACTGAGGTTGTATTGTACATTAATTTTGTATGTTGTAAAATACTAGACAGCGAGTTTGGCTGACATTTTTACCTGTGTCACTTAGTATTCAATATCCAATACAGTGCA